>CAJHNH020003223.1:728320-846046 GCA_905116865.2 Candidula unifasciata
AGAGAGAGCGAGAGACTGAATAAGATAGAGCGAGAGAGTGAAAGCGAGAGAAAGAGAGCGCGAAAGAGAGTGAGAGAGAGAGAGCAAGAGAGTGAGAGAGCCAAAGAGTGAGGAAAGAGAGTGAGAGTGTGAGAGAGTGGAAAAAGAGTAAGAGAGATATAGAAAGAGCAAGAGAGCGCGAGAGAAAGAGTGAGAGAGCTCGAGATATAGAGAAAGATTGAGAGAGAGAGAGAGAGTGAAAGAGATCGACAGAGAAAGCGAGAGAGGGTAAGAAGAACAAGACAGTGTGTGAGAGCGAGAGAGAGAGAGAGTAAGAGAGACTGAGAGAGAGAGAGCAGATAATGAGAAAGCAAGAGAGATCGCGAGAAAGAGCGTGAAAGAAGGAGCGAGAGAAAGAGAGTAGAGAGAGTGAGGAAGAGTTAGAGGGAGTGAAAGATAGAGTGACAGATTAAGAGAAATAGTGAGAGAGCGTGAGAGAGTTAAAGAGAAAGAGCGCGAGAGCGGGCGAGTGACAGAGAGAGAGCGAGACCGAGAGTGAGAGAGAGAGCCTAGAGAGGGTGAAAGCGAAAGAGAGAGAGAGAGAGTGAAAGAGAGAGTGAAAGAGAGAGTGAAAGAGAGAGAGAGAGCTAGAGAGACAGTGAGAGAACTAGAGAGTTTGAGAGAGAGCAAGAGAGAATGATAGACAGCGGCAGGGAGTAAGAAAGAGCGTGAGAGTGAAAAAGAGAGAGCGTGAAAGGGAGAAAGTGAGACAGCAAGAGAGAGGGAGCAAGAGCGAAAGAGAGAAGTCGAGAGAGAACAAGGGGGTGAGCGAGCGAGAGAGAGAGAGAGAGAGAGAGAGAGAGAGAGAGAGAGAGAGAGAGAATATATAGAGAATATATTAGAACTTTCAAAGGTCACACCGTGAAAACAGAAATATAACGGTGATGAGAAAATCTCCGAAAATAACCGAAGTACAAGGCAATATCCCTGTAAATTTTCCGCTTGGATTGATGGAAAACTGCAAACAGCCGACGCACAGGATGAATCAGTGAAAGCTGAAAGCTGTAAATTAGCTGACAGTTTTACAGTAATTGCAAGAGAGAGAAGAGTAGAGAGAAAAAACAAGAAAATAAAAAGTGATGACGTGGCACAAGGTGTGCATAGGTATGCTTTCGCTGAAGTTACTCACCTGTCACTCCTTTTTGTAACTTTTTTCCCTTCAAAAATCATAAACCTTTGGTTGTTTTTATCTACTTGCAATAACTGGAATCCCTATTACTCTTCTTTCTCTCCTCATCATCCTCCTCTCGCTCCTCAAAATACAACTGCTGTGTGAAAGAGGAGTGTTTTGCAGGGGCCGAATGTAAGACGGGACTGCGTGCTCCATTTATGAGGCAAAGATATAAAACCGAACGAAAAGGATATAAGCAAGCTTCACAATATAACAAAAACAAACAAAACCTGAATGTTGCGGCTATGGAAGCTACAAAGCATTGTACTTTGTGCGATGCTCTTTGCTGTCAAACTACTGAACTGCGAAGGTAGACCACTAAGATTTTTAAAACAGCTTCACTTGCGTACTTTAAGATGAAGTCCGAAATCGACTGAAGAACCTCCAGAAGCGGTAAACAGTTAGTTGCCTATCCGCTACGGGATTTTGCAAATCGATCACAGTATTTAGTTGACCATTTGTGATTCTACTAAGCAATATTACTTTCAATAGTCTGCCATACCCACTCAATGGCTAGCTCAGCAGTTGAAAGCAGTGTAAAGCTGTCACCTGACAAATCGTTTGCATCAGAATTGAACACGATATTTCGGAATTACTATCAGTGTTCGTAGCTCATAAACCCAATAAGCTAGGCAAATGACATAAACACTTCACTGCGAAAAGACCCCCTCCCCGAAAAAAAAATTACATTAGCGTAACAGCACTACCCCGAGCTAGGCGCCCACTTGAAAGTCTCACCTGTCCTTGAAACATCCACCCCGTTAAAACTGCAGCTTGTCTCTGTCTACCTGGGTTCTAAGCGAAGCAAGCACCATCTGCAGAACTTTCACCAGTTTCCGGCCCATATGCTAGCTTTGGAATAACCGTAAATTTCGCTGGGAGGAAGAGAAATGAAGGGCAAGGGTATAAATCGTTAACTGGCACTCTATCGATGGAGAGATAGAAGAAATAGGGGAGTACACTTTCTTGATTTTCTTAGTGTTTCCTGTCCCAAGCCAGATCCCCTGTATGATTGACCCTTGTGTGTGTCTTAGGCATTTCTTTCTTTCTTTCTTTCTTTCTTTCTTTCTAATTTGTGTTTTTCTTTCTTTCAAGCAAAGGATGATATGCCCGATTAGTGTTAATGCTTAGCCCCACGCTCCTAAGCATCATCATTATCGTCATCTTCTTTCTTTCTTTCTTTCTTTCAATCCTTCTTTCTTTCTTTCTTTCTTTCTTTCTTTCTTTCTTTCTTTTTTTCTTTCTTTCTTTCTTTTCTTTTCTTTCTAATTTATGTTTTTCTTTTTTTCAAGCAAAGGATGATATGCCCGATTAGTGTTAATGCTTAGCCCCACGCTCCTAAGCCTCATCATTATCGTCATCTTCTTTCTTTCTTTCTTTCAATCCTTCTTTCTTTCTTTCTTTCTTTCTTTCTTTCTTTCTTTCTTTCTTTCTTTCTTTCTTTCTTTCTTTCTTTTTTCTTTCTTTTTTCTTTCTTTCTTTCTTTCTAATTTATGTTTTTCTTTTTTTCAAGCAAAGGATGATATGCCCGATTAGTGTTAATGCTTAGCCCCACGCTCCTAAGCCTCATCATTATCGTCATCTTCTTTCTTTCTTTCTTTCAATCCTTCTTTCTTTCTTCTTCTTTCTTTTCTTTTTCTTTCTTTTTTCTTTCTTTTTTTCTTTTTCTTTCTTTCTTTCTTTCTTTCTTTTTTTTCTTTCTTTTTTTTTTTTTTTTTTGTTTTTTCTTTCTTTCTTTCTTTCTTTCTTTCTTTCTAATTTGTGTTTTTCTTTCTTTCAAGCAAAGGATGATATGCCCGATTAGTGTTAATGCTTAGCCCCACGCTCCTAAGCATCATCATTATCGTCATCTTCTTTCTTTTTTTTTCCCCGTCTTCTTTTTCTTTTTCCTGCGCTACACTGGGAATTTAGGATCGCCTGATTGCTTTTACCAATACGCTGTGTAAGTTGGTTTTCCTTTTGTTTATATTATTTGTATATGTGGCATCTATTGCATCAATACATATCTTCAAACGCGGTTAACTGCGGTACTTGGCACCTTGCGTTATCATTAAATGGCCAAACCATTTCATTTATTGATCTTTAGTGAATTGTGTGTCTTCCCCGTGTGGGTTCCGATGCTCCATTTTATGGAGAAATAAATATAGACCCACTGCTTCATAACAAGCATGTCGTAAAAGACACGCCTATGAGTTTCCTAAAATTAGACATTTTTGGTCGAGACAATGTTCCAGTTATAGGAAGGAACTGGGCATTGAGTGACAATGTTCCAGTTATAGAAAGGAACTGGGTATTGTGTGACAATGTTCCAACTATAGGAAGGAACTGGGCATTGTGTGACAATGTTACAGTTATAAGAAAGAAATGGGTATTCAGTGACAATGTTCCAGTTATAAGAAGGAACTGGGTATTGAGTGACAATGTTCTAGTTATAATGAAGGAACTAGGTATTGTGTGACAGCTGTACATGTTTATTGAAGAATAAAACAGAAGTAGACGACGGGAGGAGATTTGTGTCAGCCTTTTGTCATGTGTTTGAGGTTTGAACAACGGATCAACATCATGGTAAAAAAAAAGTCCGAAGAATCTCAGCACGGTGCACAAGCTCTGTAGCACCGGCCAGGATCCTGAAATACTTTGAGTAGATTTTTAACTCCAAATGTTTACCCGGGTAGCGCCGTTAGGCTACTCTTTTCGATTTCTAACTGCCAACGAATTTTTGTTTACTTGCGCATCTGTGCACAAGGGCGCCCGATCTCACTACCCAGAGACCAGGGGGAATAACGAGAGGAGCAAATCCACGTAAAAAAAAAATTCCGGCCCTTACCGAGAATCAAACCCGAAACCTCCAGCACTCGATGCGGACACCATGCCTCGAGACCACGCAGCCCATCATGTGTGATTTGTCATGGTGCCAAACAAACAAATGAGAAACATGATCGCCGCACGTTTATCACGAGACACTTGATGACTAAGACAATGGTTAGATGATGACGTAATGATGTTACGTCGAATTCTCTATAAACGCTTCCGTCTGAGGCGAAACCCCACCCTAGATTTGTAAATTCAGTTGGTTGCTGCTTCTTTTGTCATGTATCATGTGGTCTTGATCCTCTTCTACCTGGTGATTGTCGAATCGATGTCTGAATCAATCGATCAGTTTATCCCCTCCGAGCCCTAACCTAAAGGTCTACAATAACATACATAACATAACCCTTGACCCGTTAGGGTCGTGGATGTGTATTGATGGAAGCATAAGCACATAAAACCCGCAATCTTTCTCTGATTTTGTCAGCATCACGCCAGCCGCCTTTTTACTTCCAAAGATTGTACCTGGTACCCACTCAAGGCTGGGTCGACCTGGGAGTCAAATCCATGTTTTTTTTAAAGTCTGGCTCCGCCAGGACCCGAACCTACGACCTTCCGATCCGCAGGTAAGCGTCTAGCTGCTACACCCCGGCGACTCTCTACTTAGCTTATACCTAAATCGAACACTGGTTTGGACAACATCGGTGCTAGCAGATCACCTCACACACAAGCTACCCTGGACTGCAGGTTACTCCTGTAGGAGTATGATGGCCGTAACCGTGTTGTGCAGCCCCAACAACGATTTAGAGAGGGGGTCGTGAGCCTGAGGAGAATTTGAGGCCGCATTGCTAGTGCTGTCGCCACGGACTGTACATGTTAGGATGTTAACCCCCCCCCCCCCCTCTTCCCATAGATAAACTCCATCGGCTTACCGGGGGTCGAACCCGGGTCTCCCGCACGACAGCCAGACGTTGTAACCGTTCGGCCAGCACAATATAATGTTCTAATATTACGGTTAAACGGGATTTCCCGTGATTTGCGGCCCGTTTGATTTTCATCCTTGAGATATTAATCCTACAAAATGCAGTATCTGAAGCGGAAAACTAAATGTGAAAGAGAGGCACGCAAACAGAAACAGGTTCTGACGACTGCCTGCGCCGGGCGGGACTGATTGCGCCCGTGGAGTCGAGAGAGATCAATCGGCGCACTGATAGAAAGGTACAGTACTAACTCAAATAACGCCATTTGTTGGTGAGACCCTGGATGGGTTCCCTCGCCGAGTGTTCGAACGCCACGTACGCCCTCGGCGGCTGATGGTGGCGTTATCAAGACGAGGAGCGGATTAGCCTCGCTGAAATCTTCAACAAACGAAACCCTCCATGTCTCTTCTTATTGTTTTTTACCTGAAATGTGTTTTTCACGTTGGAAATTCCGAGTGATTTAGCTGTGTTGGCTATATATATATATGTGGAGTTTAGGAGAGAATTTGGTGAGTTCAGCTTTAGTTATTGTGTATGTAAAGAAGATCATATCTGTACAGGTGTGTTGTGGAAAGAGGTCCATTGTGCTAGTCATCGGATTTATGGAGTGGCTGGACCGGCTCTATTCCTCGTGTTTTCGCTGGGAATTTGCTCAACAGTTGTTTTCTGTTTTGTGTGTGTGTGGGGTATAGATAACAGTTGACACCCATCCTTCAATACGTGTCGTCGTTGTTGTTGTTGTTGTTGTTGTTCTTCTTCTTCTTCTTCTTCTTCTTCTTCTTCTTTTTTTTCTTCTTCTTCTTCTTCTTTTTCTTCTTCTTCTTCTCTTCTTCTTCTTGTTCTTCTTGTTCTTCTTGTTCTTCTTTTCTGCCTCCTTTTCTTCTAACTATTCATCATCATCTTTTTCTTCTTCTTCTTCTTCTTCTTCTTCTTCTTCTTCTTCTTCTTCTTCTTCTTCTTCTTCTTCTTCTTCTTCTTCTTCTTCTTCTTCTTCTTCTTCTTCTTCTCCACCTCTTTCTTTCTGCCTCCTTTTCTTCTACCTATTCTTTTTCATCTTCTTCTTCTTCTTCTTCTTCTTCTTCTTCTTCTTCTTCTTCTTCTTCTTCTTCTTCTTCTTCTTCTTCTTCTTCTTCTTCTTCTTCTTCTTCTTCTTCTTCTTCTGCTCCTCCTCATTCTTCACCTCTTTCTGTCGGCTCCCATTTTTTCTTCTTCTCCTCCTCATTCTTTTTTCCCCACCTTTTTCTTTTTCTTCTTTTTAATTCTCACCATCACTGTTATTTATTTATAGTTTCAACTTCTTTCGCCCCTAGTAACACCAAAGCATTCCGGACCTGTCCTGTTCGTCTGGTACTTTCTTCATCTTTTACCTATCTACTCAAGCTTAAATTGACCAATTGACCTAGGCTAGGCTCCCAGGTCGACCCAGAATTGAGTGGGTGCCCGCCGACTGGAAGGTCTTGGTTTGAATCCACACGGGGATTAAGTTAGCTGCGTATCCTTCACAGGACGTTGCAAAACGAACTTGAGAATTTTCTGGTGGTTGTGGTTTTTCTGGGCGAATTTACGTTCAGTAGTTTGCCATTGCTTATTGAACGGTCCCCTCTTGATACTGCTGTCGAAACCAACGCAAGACGGTCTGCTGTCAGATCACCTGCAGCTGTGTTCGAACCCAGAGTTTCGGCAATACGAAGCGCGTCCGCAACTCCTACGCCATAGACGCCGACATAGACGTAGGCAGACATAAACGTAGGCGGACATAAACGTAGGCGGACATAGATCCAGCTTTATTATACTGAAGGACCAGGAAATGTCCCAAGAAGGGGTCGGCTTAATCATGACCTACTTTAATAGGTCTAATGTAGATCATGGCTTAATCATGACTACTTAAGTAGGTCATGGCTTAACGTTGACCAACAAACTGCTAATGGTCTATTAAACTTCACAGTTTTACTACAAATATTTTACCATTTCCTGTATTAACATGGACCAAAGTTTTAGTCGGCCGACTGATAAGAACTGTTGCTTTCAAAGTCGCAGTGCTTCTGCCTGAAAGGCGAGCAACCAACAGTCTCCATACAAATAAGCTAGGTTCATAATACGGCTGTGCACGCAAAACTCAAGTTCTGGATCAAGACTAAAGTCTAGAAGTATCAAGAAAAGATATAAAACCCAACGAATAGTATATTAGCAAGCTTCACAATATAACAGATGTAAACAAAACGTTGCGGCTATGGAGCCTTCATCAGCACATACAAATCAAACAATACTACACAAATACACAAAGTCTAGACGTAGACGAACAACCAGAACTTTTCGCCGGTAATGTTTATAATGTTGTGTGTTTATGTTTATTCGACGGATCAACATCACGACACACAGGTGTAACCCACAAATGCTCTGTTCTACTTCAATTTTTTTTTCTTTCTGTCATTGGTTGCTCTTTATTGTTTAAGTTTTTTGTTAAGTATAGTTGGCAGTTGAATTCAGAAAAAAAAAAAAAGTTTGGTGGAAACGCTTGGTTGCTTGTATTAGAATAAAACTATGTACACATACTGCGATATTCACTTTTTAAAAAAAAATCCTGTGCCACTAGTGACATCAATTGCTTTCAACTTGACCCATTCATGATATTAATTTTAAAACTTCTAACTCTAGCCTGAATGTCAAGAATCTCAGCGCTGTGCACGAACTCCGTCGCACAGGCGAGGATCCTGAAATACTTTTTGGGTAGCATTTAAATTCAAAATATTGCCCTGTCAGCGCTGTTATGCTACTTTTTTTATATTTTCACCTGCCAAGGGATTTTTTTTAACATGCTCAACAATACACACGGGCGTACGATTTCACTACCCAGAGACGAGGGGAAACTAATATAAGCCTACGTAAAAATAATCCCAGCCTTCACCGGGGCTTTAACCAAGGACCTCCAGCCCTCTAGGTGGACACCAAACCTCGAGACCACTATGCCTCTGCCGGTAAACTGTGTGGAAGTAGAAGATCCCTGGTATCTCCTTCTTTGTTCACCGGCTATGAAAGCTCCAGGGAAAATTCCTGGTTGTTCGTCAGTTTCGACTTCGGCTTTGTGCCAGTTCTAATTTTTGCTTTTACATCCGTTTTTACTGGCTTTTTTTTTTTGTGCAGTTTGGTTGTTTCTTGCCGCTCTGGCAGATGCACTCGACTTCGAAGGAGATCCCCAATTAGTCGACTCCTACGACATGCTTGTTAAGGAGGCAATGGGTCTGTTTTGTGTTTTCCCCACAGAGGACCCCGGAACCCACACAGGAAAGATCCTGCGTATGGGCGGGGGGATTTTTAAAAATAACTTGCATAATTGCATATTTTGTGGCGACTGTACCAACCATGAGGCCTTTAACACTCACTGGCCCTCCCGCCTGCAACTCCGCCATAAATTTTATAGTTTGTTATTACTATTTACCTGGTTTGTTATTACGATACTGTCTCGACCAGAATAAGAAATAAGGCCAGAAAAAGAAATAACACGTATCATAATCCTGTTCAACAGATGAGATACATTATTCACTAGACTGACTACCCACGCCTTCTCATAGATGTGTATCACGTGACACAGTGACACACTTCCGGCAGGTGCCAGTCGATTGTTTATTTCATTCACATCAAAAGCGTACAGATACCGTCTACCACGGGATGTGAAATGACAAGCGATCGGCCACTTTTCTGTGTATGGATTAAACAGTGTGGAAGATTACAGTTGTTAATTCTGTGAAAATATTTCTTGGATTATTAAAATATTTCCAAGTAAGTTGTTTAAATTGGTGCTTGCCGCAATGAAAATATATTTAATACGTTGCATCATATTACCATCGGAAGCAGGCGCGCCGCCGTGAAATTAAACATTTAGGACTGATGGCCACCCCCGTCCCTCAATTATTTGTCCAGAAAATGTGTAAGTTGGTCCTGTTCACGTTTCCCGGCCCATTTATGCACACTCTGACCATCTATTCATACTTTTTTTTTAAACTCTTCTACATCGGAGGGCTTTACGTTGTCTTGCCTCAAATTACATCAGCGCCGATGTCGCGTGTTCTATACTGCACGACGACACACAGCTTTCAATGACCCCAGAACATATAGAGCTGGCCCTAACCCACCCCCCCCCCACCGACAGCCTGAGCCTAGGTCACACAAGAGATTCTTTTCGAAGAAAGAAGTACATCAAGCCACCCCTCACGCCTATATTAGACTTGGGAAAGTGTAAAAATGGGCAAGGAAACGTGAACAGATCTTGTAAGTTGGTTAGGAGGGTGTTGTTAAGAGGGCTGGGCCTATTACTGTTTTAATTTGTTTATGTGGGTGTGGGGGGGGGGGGATTGAGTCCCACACCTCCTCCCAGTCTTTAGCTTAAGTGGTAGGAGTTCGTGGCTTTAGAGGAGGAAGAGGATAGTTAACGCCCACACCCCACTCCCAATTTGTGTTCCTAATTTAGGGAGGAGTGCTAAGCCCGTCTATCCACCCCTCCCCCCCCACACACACATTTTTTGCCCAGACGAGCTGTAAGCCCCCCCCCCCCCCCTCCCCCACCCATATTGTACTGTGTGTAGAATGATGACGCGCTGTTTTAAAATATACTTTGATTTGATCTGTGTCCAGCCTGTCTAGTGTGTTCATTTAAACTTGTCATTACTATCCGTATTTATAATTTTTAGGGGATTTAGGACGTGGAGAAAGACGGGGGCGTTGAACCTTGTGGATGTAAGGCTCCAGTTCTAATGTAGTAGCCACGAGCTCGGCAGGGCCAGGATTTACGTTTTTGTCCCCATCATTAAAGAAAAAAATATATCTAACCATTCAACAGTTGGGTGCCGTCACTAGAATGTATATATATATATATATATATATATATATATATATATATATATATATATATATATATATATATATATATATATATAATAAACACATGGATAATGTATTGATCGGCACTCATTGAAAGAAGTAAAAATATAGAAGGACACACCTTTTTACTTCTTTCTATGAGTGCCTATCAATACGTTATCTGTTTGTTTATTATACATATATAACATTTATACGACCTCAAGTGCCCCCCAACAGTTTATTTGTGTGAATCCCCACAATGACCCCCCCCCCCCTTCCCAACAGTTTATTTGTGTGAATCACCAACAGTGACGGCAATGGATCTCCGGGGCTGGCTGTTTCTTGTCTTGGTAGAACACATCTCTTAGGTTTCTGTTCGTCCATCTCTTGATGTTGTCCTCCCACTTGTGTCGTTGTCTAACTCTTGTTCCCTCTGGTGTAATTTTTAGAATATACTTCCATAACCGAGGCTATAACCTGGGTCTTCCGCGTGAGAGCACAGTGCTCTAACAGGACCCACCGCTCCTCGCCAGTGTCTTCTTACCAGTTTAATAAAACAAGCCTGCAAGCTTATCTTTTGTCCTGTGGTCGTCGCTTGCTGTTTAATGTGTCAGTTCTGAGTAAGTTTCTTGATGGTTGAATCACGGCCTTCTATATTTATCTGGAAAATTCGGTTGTTGAATCACCTGTTGATTCAGTTTTTGTTTATTCTCACCCACTCTGTCATCTCTCTCTCTCTCTCTCTCTCTCTCTCTCTCTCTCTCTCCCCGTCTCTCCGCATGTTTGTATGTTCGTGATTGCATATCTGTCAGTCCGTCCGTTTGTCCATCTGCTGCCTGTCTGTCTCAGTGTGTATCTGTCGGTCAGATGTGTGTGTGTGTGTCAGTTTCTGTGTTATATGTCTGTCTACCCGTCCCCTCGCCCATATGAGAAAAAGGAACCGAGGAAGGAAAACAATGAAGGAGAAGGAATTAAATTGTGTGAAACAACCAAAAATTGCCAAGACTACATAACTATACATTTATAAAAGGGATATTGAGAAGCTGTCACATATACAAACCAAAAGGCCCAGACTAGTAGCCATCTACGTCATGATCTAAACCCATGGCCTTCTGATCAACAGGCAAGCGGTTGGCCGCTGCACCACGCTGCCTTGAGTGTATGTGTGTAAGCAACACGTGTGCATGAATTTCCTCGTGGGCGTGTGCGCATGTGTGTACATATCCATGTACGTGTGTCGTCTGCAAACGTGTATGCGAGCAGCCCTCACTGGGTGTTAGAGTACCGCTCCAAAGCTATCAGTTTTGGTGCAATTAACATTTCTTAGCCAACATGTTTGGCACAAAGAAACCGGACTACAGTTATAACCGATACCGCTCGCAGTAGGTTGAACGTGGTTGATTTTTTATTTTGTTTTATATAAATGGATGGATGTCTCAGTGTCTATCTGTCGGTCAGTGTCTATCTGTCGGTCAGTTTCTATTTGTCGGTCAGTGTCTATCTGTCGGTCAGTGTCTATCTGTCGGTCAGTTTCTGTCTATCGGTCAGTGTCTGCTTATCGGTCTCTGTGTTCTATGTCTGTCTACACGTCCCCTCCCCATCCGTTGGTCTGTCTGTCTTTGAGTGTTGGGAGGTAAGTAGGTACGTGTTTGTCCCTGCGACTATGAATGGTCCTTTACAGTCCCGCGTGGTAGACTTTCTCAGCATGACGCAAGTCTTCCAAATGCTTCGCGCTGTCGGATCAAAAGGTGTGACTGTACTTTGTTTTCGCTGCCTTAAGTGCCCCACTTACAGTGCCACCTGATGCGAGCGCCCTTGATTAATTCTGTATCATAGCACGGCACAGCATAGTCCTTTACTTTTAAACGGATTGCACTGGCAGGAGCCATTTTAGCTATCTCTTTGTCAACAAACTACAACATGATGTCATGGTCCGTGGAATAGGGTCCGTCCGTTTCTGGATGTTTGTCTCAGTTACAAGCAATGGGCAAGAGCCATTTTAGCTACTTATTTGTCAACAAACTACAACATGATGTCATGGGGCCGTGGAATAGGGTCCTTTACTTTTGCCGAGTTAAGTCCGCGTGCGTTTCTGGATGTTTGTCTCGGTTACAAGCAATGGAGATAGCCATTTTAGCTACTTCAGTATGCACAAACAAGAACATGTTGTTGTGTGACGGGGATAAGAAATGTTTCGAGTCAAGAACCGACGTCATAGCGATCAGAACTTTCCCATAAACTCTTATCCCTATCTTACAACCGCAAGCACCGACTTCCAGTTCCGGTAGTACAAATTGGAGATGCTTCGCTGGGGGGAAAAAAATTGTCACGTTCAACCAGCGTCCCTGAAGGTGAAGCTTTAGGTTATAATTGTGACTTGGTTATGTGCGCCATATAAAATGGTTTAGCACTGCACGCTACCAATAGCCCTGAAAAAGACTCATGAAATGTTGATGCGATCAAAAGAGACAGATCAAATTACTGTCCCGACCTGCGACAAAGTCGTCTGTCGGCGTGCCAGTGGGGTGATCCGATCGCCGATGACAAATGGAAGATGTGGGGAAACATAAAGGGCTTACTTATAAAAACCGGTAGACCTGACAGGATTGTCGACGAATGTTTCCGTGTGTTTATGATTGAAACCCCCATCAGGTGGTATCGTGCACGAACGTGCTTAGAATACATTACTGATCAGCGTCTCGCTAACTGGTGTCCTGGGCAGAATAGAGGAGATTAAATGGTAGGATAAAATCGCTAATGTTGAACTTCGGGAGATAACAAATTCCAGTGAATCGAGAGGTGAAGAAAAGACGCTGGCTTTGGATAAGATACACATTACGAGAAACCTCAGAACAGTAACAGTAGAGGAGATGTACACTTGAAGCCACTGTGTTTTGAGATACATGCAGACCAAAGAACACACTGAGAAGGTGACTAAGGAGTGAAAGTAAAAGAAGGGGAATTCATGGGATGAGCTGCATGTTATAGCAAAATATAGAAGACTTGGTGTGAGTTGAATGAGGGCTTATACTGTACAGAGGCATGAAGAGGAAGATGAAGCAGATGAAGAAAGAGAAGGAGAGCAGCATCCACACGAGAGGCCACGTGTCAACACCCCTGATACCTCACGAGCCTCACTGTGGGTGGGAAAGCAGCAGGACAGATGCAATAGGAATAAACTCACAGGGGGCAAGTACAGCAGGGATCTACCAGTCATCAGTAGAAATTATCCTCGTCGACACGCGTTTCGGCTCACGATTCCTAGACGCATTCGGAGGTGGGCCCACCTGAGTTCATGAAGCTCAGGGCTGGTACCCTGCTGCACGAGATTACCGGATGGTGTTTTTCTTTCGGCCAGAGACAAGACGACTTGGTGGTTTCGCAGAAGGTACTGTGAGATAAGAAGTCGTTGCGGCAGCCTAATTAGAACAGTCAGCGTGCCTGGACGACCGAGCGACAAGCTTACGATTGGTTTACCGGACACATGTTGGACTTTTATTAGCAGGTGGCAGAGGAACACTGGCAGACAATTCGGACACGATGGACTTTCAAAGGGGTGAGAAACCCTTTTCCACTAGACACCCGGACCAGCTCACCGAGGCCCGTCCCCTACGTTGTTGCGTTGCGTCCAAAGCCAGCTAGAGGCCCTTTCGGCTACCTCTCCCAGTTTTTTAAGTGTACGTTTCTGTTCATTACCGCGCAATCCTAGTTCTTTAACCACATTGTAGAGCGAAGTGGAAACGAGGCCTCTCGCTCCCACTTCGACGGCAAATACCCGTACCGTGTACGCCTCGTTTCTCCTCAGAACGGCTGCTAAATCACTGTATTTCTCGAGCTTATACGTGTGATTCTCTTCCATACGCGACTCAAACGGGACGGTCAACTCTATCAGGATGAGCTGCCGTTTTTGCGCAGAGTGGAGGACTATGTCAGGTCGCAGACCGGTCTTACGGATCAACTCGGGGTACCGTTCATGGCCTGGCAGATCAACCGCCAGTAACCAGTCCCTCGCAGAGTCTAGCACAGATGGACCTTACCTTTTGGAAGATTTACCCAAGGCCGGCTCCTGATTTAAGGCCATACCTCAAACGGGAATCCCCGATTTTGAAAGGTTGGCGTTACCGGTCAATGGTAACAATTGTTATGGAGTAGATTTATACACACATTGAACTATAGTTTATTTAATTTGCAACATGTTTTATTGAATGAATTATTATTTCAAAGATAACAAAAATGGGCTATTCGAAAATATGTTTTTTGAAAATGATAATTCATTTAATAACACTTGTTGCAAATTAATTAAACTGTAGTTCAATTTGTGACTAAATCTACTCTCTAACAATTGTTACCATCGTCCGGACACGCCAGCCTTACAAAAACGAGAATTCACGTTTCAGCGGTATATCCTTAAATCAGGAGCCGAGCCGTGATTCAACCTCCTAGGAAGTTATAATTAGGCCACACCGAATATATATAGTTTTGCATCCTGCAGTTCTCTGTGGGACGCCCCGCTCCTCTGGTCTTTCCTAGGTAGTTGGTAGATAGCTCAACGGCTGCCGGCTCCTGCTATAAATAGGCTTTTATAGGTGGGTGCCCTAATTTTGAAAGGCAGACTAGACAGGGAATTAATTATCCGACCGGCTCTCCGAATTCCCGAGCCGAGGGATTTTGCAACTTTCACGGAGAAAGTGCGTGTATCATTTGGTTTATGCGCGAACCAGTTTGTATGTGTGAGATATATATATATATATATATATATATATATATATATATATATATATATATATATATATATATAGAGAGAGAGAGAGAGAGAGAGAGAGAGAGAGTGTGTGTGTGTGTGTGAAAGAGACATACGATGGGTGGAGGGGGGTGAAGGGATAAGCTAGTGATAGGTTAGTTGCGTATCCTTTACAGGACGTTGCAGAACCAACCCCAACAGCCCCTGTCTGTTGTGTGGTTTTTATAGGCAAATTTAATTCCAGTAGTTTGAGCTAGTGATAGAAAGAGAAAAATATAAGAGAGGATGAAAAAGGGGGAGAGAGAGAGATAGAAAAAGAGAGAGGCATCTAATGTAGATAGAAATAGAGCATGGGAGAGAGAGAAAAAAAACAGCGGAGGGGTGGGGGCGGAGGGAGAGAGAGACAGCGTGCGAGCATAAATGAATAGACAGACCGTCAGACGTTGGGATGTAAGGATGGATGAAATAAGAGAGAGAGAGAGAGAGAGAGAGAGAGGAGAGAGAGAGAGAGAGAGAGAGAGAACACAAATAGGACATGGATAGAGAAAACAGATAGGAGAGAGAGAAAAAGAGAGCAAAAAGAAACGGGAAAAAGACAGAAAGCAAGGTAGAAATTAAGAGCGATCGCGATAAAAGCGTGCGAGCGATAAAAACAATAGGCAGACAGACGTTGAGAAGAAAGAATATGTGACGTGTGTGAGAGAGACTGACAGACAGACAGAAAACGAATTGGCGCTAGAGAGAGAGAGAGAGAGAGAGAGAGAGAGAGAGAGAGAGAGAAATAAATGAGAACTAGAGAGAGAAAGCAAATAGGAAATGAGAGAGAGAGAGAGAGAGTGAAAGAAATATGAAAAGAGAGAATTACATTTCGAAAGTATGTTTATAGGCTGCCTGAGGGCGATTGGAAAATAAATTACGTGTGCTGGAATGTCAACACCACCCCCTCCCCACTTTCCCTCAAATATACATGCACACACATATTTCTGTTAAAATATGGAGGGCAACATTGTTGATAAATATTTCATGGCGTTGTTGACTTGTCACATTAGAGGAGATTGCAAGCGATAGCCGCTGTAGCTCGCGTGTCACTTTATTCGGACGTGATTTATCTCAGAGCAAAGAATATGTCACATTGTTGTTTTTTTTTAGATTGCTATCTATAGTTGTTAGAGTGCTGGGATCTCACACGGAGATCCGGGTTTGAATCCTCGATGAAGTGTTGTACAGTTTTGTTTGCCCTGTTTAGGACATACATAGAAACCCCTACCTGAAAAAGTCGAATGCCACTACCAAAAAGCGCAAATGTCACAGCCATGCTGTAAAATAGCACAACGCAGTTGTTTTCGGACGATCGAAGATGTAGGCGAAGAAAAGGAAGAAAAAGTAGCAGCAGCAATAGTAGTAGTATCACAGCATCATCAGCAGCTTTAGTAAAAATAGAAGAAGAAGAAGTAGAAGTAGTATTAATATTAGTGGTGATGGTAGTAGTAGTAATATAGTAGTAGTAATAGTAGTAGTGATAGTAGTAGTAGTGATAGTAGTAGTAGTAGTAGAAGAGAACGAGGAATAAGAAGAAAGACACATAATGCATGTGGTGTTGGAAGGAAATGACACAAAGTATAACTGTACTTTTTCCATGTTCCACATGACTGACGATCTGGGAAGGCGATCATGACCATCCACAACTGTGTTTGGTATCCCTTTTATTGTTTGACCATGACCACAAGTGCTCGTCTGTATTTCGGGCTTTTTCCCAGCTGTGGGAAATTTATCAGTAAACTGCCTTTCGTTAGTGTCGACACTTTAATCCAAAACCGACCGTTTAGTCAGCAGTGGCAAACTAAGGTTAGTTGCGTATCCTTTACAGGACGTGGCAGAACCAACCCCAACAACCCCTGGCTGTTGTGTGGTTTTTCTAGGCAAATTTACGTTCGATACTTTGCCATTGCCTTCTGGACGGTCGGCTTTCTTGATGCCACTGACGAAACCAACGCAAGGCGTATGGCCCGCAGCTGGGATCGACCCGGGCATTACGAAGCGTTCGCATCGACTTAGCCACAGAGCCGACAGTGGCAAACTACTGAATGTAACATTGCTTAGTGAAATCACAAGCATAAAAAAATATATGCTGCAATTGGTTCTGAAACGTCCTGAAAAAAAAGCAGACGTAAATAACTGTTTACAAGATTGTGAAGTGTCTGTTAGACCGCATATTGTTAACATTTTTCGAACCGAACCATCAATTTTCCAATCAGCTTCTTTTGTCTTCATGTTGCTTAAACTCTATTGCCATTTCTGTTTGACACACTGTAACCTGCATCGGTTCTGACCTCTTAAAACTCCCTGTTGACGAGAGAAATATTGGTGAGCACAGACACTGGTCACTCGACCTCATAATGTCATGACATCATTTTGACCATGTCATTAGCACACCATTCTTATTATTATTATTATTATTATTATTATTATTATGTTTTGGAAGATCCGTTAGCTTTCCATTTTTATCACGAACGAAAGCACGAACATGCTTTTTTTTTTTTTTCTTTAAAGGATGAAGAATTGGGCACGCAGGCCCGTCTAACATTCTACCCTTTTGGCCTCACTCTTTAATACAGTATTTCATTGATACATTATTTGATCAGTAATAATAATCGTTATCGATGAAATCTAATCCTGAATTACAAACGCTGGAATGTGCTGTCATTATGCTTGTATTTATTTACAAAAACAATGCTTAGTTAGTATAGTACGTACAATAAATCTAATCTAATTGTGTGCAGTGCTAAATGTTATAGGTACTTATAAACAAGCTACCCGTGTGGGTTCTGGGACCCCATTGTGGGGGGAAACAAGAATTTAACCACTGCCTACACAAAAGCATGTCGTAAGAGTCGACTTATTGGAAGCTTCCTTTCGAAGTCGGAGTACATCTGCCTGAGAGAAAATGAACCAACAGTCTGCATGCAATTTAGTTTGTTTTGTGAAACGGATCTGCACGCAACATTCAGTTTATGGAACAGGACTAGAGTCCAGAAGTGGAAGAACTACCAGAACTTTTCGCCAGAGTTTACAGTCGGTGAACGCGAAGAAGAAGAAGAAGAAGAAGAAGAAGAAGAAGAAACAAGAAATGTTTTAGACTACCGTGGACCAAGAAAAATAAAAACGCCGACGTCCTACATATCAAGAAGAATTGGCTCATAAACAACATCCTGTCTTGAGAGCTGGGGTATTATGGTCATATCAAGCGCTACGATAGTCTAGAGTAGCGGTTCTCAACCTGTGGGTGGCGACCCTGTCAGCAGATTTCAACCTAATTCGCAAATGGAACACTAAAGTATTATTTAGTTGCTGACTGTGTTTATTCACAACCATTGATCACTGGCATCATAAGAGCTAATCGACTAAAATGGCTGGGGCAAATTGAGAGAATGTCAGAAGACAAGAGAGGTAAAAACTGTATGCACAAGGGAGATGAATGGTCGTAGACCACGAGGCAGACCAAGAAGTCAATGGAGAGATAATGTCCAGAGAGACCTGCAAACACTTGGTGTTACCAACTGGAAAGAGAAGGCCAACCAGAGAGAAGAGTGGAGGCGGGTGATATCTGCAACAATGAACCTCAAGGGCCTCAGAATGAAGAAGAAGATGTCATCAAGGGCTCGGAATGCCGAATAATAATAATAATTATTATTATTAATATTACATGTACGCTCAATGGCAAATAAATATAATTATCAAGTCTTGGTCAGATGTAACTGAACTACCACATAACAGTAGTCAGTACCACGTGTTTGTCTGTCAGCTCCGAATATTCACCTAACATTCCCACAGTGGGCAGACATCTGTATGTAGGAAAGCTCTCTGGGAAGAGTACTTGCTTTATCCCAGGAAGTGGGAATGCAGACTGCAGACTTCATGTTATGTTAGGACAGATCAGACCCTTTTCTTTGGCTTGCAGCTCTGGCCTATAAGGTAAGCTCCGATTTGCTGGCAGACAGAGTACTGCTCTTTTGATCCTAGAGCTTCTGACCATACTTTGTTCCCAACTTATTGGTGTTACCCTTTCTTTGGAGTAAATCGTGATGCGCATGCAACACATTGTCTTTACAATACTTCCTAGGCTTTGTGCTGTGCAGAGAAGAAACTTCATTCTTAAGCCTCCCAAAGCAAAATAAAGCAATATCATCTGGAAAAACGGAAAAGTGACATATTCTTCTTTCTTCTTCTACTTCTTCTTCTTCTTTTCTTCTTCTTCTTCTTCTTCTTCTTCTTCTTCTTCTTCTTCTTCTTCTTCTTCTTCTTCTTCTTCTTCTTCTTCTTCTTCTTCTTCTTCTTCTTCTTCCCCTTCTTCTTTACGTCCTCTTTTACCACTTCGGGTGTCGAGGGAGATATAAGGTCTTGCTTGTGCTCTTCTGGCTGCTTTGACCGAAGACACATAGTGGTGCTGTAGATTTTCTCTGATATTATCTTCCAATCTTGTTCTTGATAAAGGTGCCACCAACATCCGAAAAGTAGTTCTTCGAGTCCCTGGGTGTCAGTCTTTCAGGCTGTAATCCCAGAAGGCTAAGGGGAGGCCCTGTAGTACAGACGTCACACCTGAACAACAAATCCACTAAATGAGCATGTGAAGACACGCAACGCAGCCTTTAGATTTTAACCTTACGACCGTCACTAAAGTACTGGTAAGCCACGACATCTCTCCCTCCCTTCCCCTCCCGCGCCTTCAGGGTGTCATTCAAGATTACAGGTGTAGGTGCTCCTGTCTTCAAGTTCACATTTGGCCCGGGCTACCTCTTACGCCTGCCTCGACTTGTTTACCTTGTGTAATCCCTAGGCTTAAACAAAGGTTTAACAGGTGCGCGCAGTTTCGGGGCGTCAGGACCCGAATAAACAGAGGAAAAGGTTACACTCGTATTTTATCTTACTGTACAGGGAAATTTATCGCGTCAACCTATTCTGTGTTCATTGATTATTGTAAGAGGTTCAGTGGTACATTGGCTAAACGGTAGCCTGCTATTCCGAAAGTCCTGGGTTACAGTCCAGGCGATTTTATGACTGACCTTTGTCTCCCACGAGATTCAATTATTGTAAAAAATGTGTCTTAACTCCTGTAACGCTAGGCGAAATTGCTTTGAGATTTCTCGTAACTGTGTTATTTAAGATACATTGTGACAACAGACAAACGGGGCCTCACATTTCCGAATCCTCCTCGTCTGCCTATTTTTATCTATATCAAAAGATTCATCGATTACTAGTGTCTTTTGCGGTCTAAGGTTATATTACAGGCCACTTGAAATCAAGTGCTACAGCTAAGCCGAAGTCAAACTGTTCGGTTTATGTCAACAGGCGTCAAACTAAGAACAGTAACTGGAATGCATTCTGATAAGGGAGACAATTTAACGATGGTTGCGTCAGAAATATAGTTCACTGCAGTGGTTCTAGGCTAGGGGACTGACTGACTGACTTTCTACCCCACCAGGACATCACACAAGCGACAAACACCCGATGACACAAAGTGCCACCGTGGGGAGGTCACAGAAACCGCGTTCAGCCAATTGGCCATATTTATGGCCTGGCTATATTGCTGCCCCTGGAAAGAGCCAGAGTGGGGCTTCATTGGACGACAAGTTTCATCCTAAAAACTACGATACATATGAGGCTAGGGGACCATATATCCTGTTGTTCACCGTTACGATCGCGTTTTGTGTGTGTGTTCTCCGGCCGTCCCGTCGGTACTCTAAAATCGTGGAATAAGCTGGAATGTAAAACATACTATAGACCTCTTTTACCTACAGCGAAAAATACAATGGTATGGACATGTACAGTAATAACGGCCTCTCAACAGTAGTCTAACGTCTTTCGTCCTTTTCAGGGTGAAATTTTTCGTTATTTGAAGCCCTACTCTGGCTTTGTCAGGGGCCGCAATATAGCCTGGACATAAATATGGCCTAAAGGCTGAACGCGGTTTCTGGGACCTCTCCACGGTGATTCTTACCAGCATGGTGGCACTTTGTGTCATCGGGTGTTTATCGCTTGTGTGATGTCCTATTGTGGTAGAAAGTCAGTCAGTGAGTCTCAAAACCAATACTGCGGGGCTCAGTAGAGGGAAAGAGGAAAAGAGGCAGACCAAGAAAGACCTGGTTACAGAACCTGACTGACTGGGCAGGCTCAGGCATGCAACCACGAAGTCCATCGCAACTGACCGCCAAATGTGGAGAGAGCTGATCAGACAGTCAACAGAAACTGGTGACCCAACGACACGCACTGTTACGTAGTGGTGATGATGATGTAGAACACGGCTATTCAACTGGCGGCCAGCGGGCTAAATCTGGCACGCCAATGCCTAGCAAGTGCTAGGTCTGGGGCTTCTGGCCTGTGACGATCCCCATTTTTGAACATTTTGGCCCCTGAATCAACTTAGTTGAAAAGCCCTGATGTAGAACTTACACTTTAGTTACATAATTAGATCTGATTAGATTTGTAAGTGTTTAGATATTTTTAATGACGGAAATGTGTTGATGAGAATTTTCATTGTAGTATGTTTTGCTCCTCAGTGTAGTTGAATAGCATATTGTTACACTTACGGCCGTCCCAATATGGGATGCAATCTTTCGTTATTTAAAAACCCCATCACGGCTGCAGACCGGGGGCCCTAATATAACCAACCTAACGGTTCAACAAGTTTTCTGGGACTTCAACGCGGGTGATTCACATCCGAATAGTGGCACTTCGTGTCGCCAGGTGTTTATCGCTTGGTGTGCAGTCCTGCCGGGGCTTGAACCTCATTCGAGCATATTGTTTCGTTTATTTTTTGGCGCCAATGGTTCGTGTTTTGATGTCATTGTCGCGTGAGTAGTTAACTCGCTTAACCCCGTGACCTAGCAAAACAGACAAGGGAAAGAAGGGGAGGAAAAGGGGGCGGGGTCGGTAAACTGACTGGCTAGGGATGTCCCGTTTTACACTGAAAATTATAATGCGATGTCCCGTTTTCGGATAAAGGTATTATGGTCACAGTATAGTCTGGTAGTCTTAGTTTCAGTTTCATAGCAAACGGGTCACCCCATCTTTGCTCCGCTCCTGTGCCAACGAAAAACATTCAGAATGTTTATCACAGTCCCTTATTCTAAGCCTAGGGACCAGTGACCGTTAGTCATTCTGAGGAGTTAGACCCTCCCATTCGTCGTCGATCCCATTGACCTTCAACCTGACCGTTAACCTTTACAACCATAGCATATCCAAAATAGAACCAGAAAACCCTTTTCTATTGAAAAGAATTCTTTGTTGACATTGCATGCTGGCGAAACCTCATAATGACTGCTCGGTACTTTCATTTTAGCTCACTCCAAACACAGGGAGCCCCGGCATCCCCAGGAAAGTCAAATATTATATAGGGGGTGTTACGGTAAAGGTTAGACGGTGTTGATTTCAAACAGTAACACCCCTATAATATAGGACTTTTCCCGGGATTACCGGGTTCCCCGTGTTTTGGTGAGTTGAAAATGAAGTACCTTACTGTTACATATCACTCCTGTCACGTGCCTGATGTAAGGATTTCTCCTTCAGAACCAACAGCACTCAGAAATAATCATGTTGAGTCGTTTGGCTCGTATTGGTCTAAGAGATTCCCCGTGGCCAATATACGCTCAACTTATTTCTGGAGTAGGGCAACTCAAGTATTGGCTCTACAAAATATATCAGTATATGAATACAATATTCATAGGCACACTTGGCTGGACACCCCCACTACTTACTAAAGAAAGCCCCCAGGTTATGATAGTTCATTATCATAACCATGTTAACACATATAATGAAGATACATACACACACAACTGCTAAACACTTAAAAAGGTGAAATAGAGACACCTAAGTCAGCCATAAAAATAAATGCATGTAATCAAGATGACACATATATATATATATATAATAGTGAAACCGATGCCAGATCTCCTAGGATAGATCTCAGGATATATTGTCTAAATAACAAAGATACTACACAGACAGCAGGTCTTGGAGATGACACTATATCATCCTTGGGAAACATAGGAGCTGTGATGAATAAAGCACATAAGGCATCAAACTTAGCTTCTCCTCTTTCTGTCGATGATGCTTCCCTCAGCTCCTGATGATTCGACTGTCTTTGACTCTGGTAATTCTGCTCAACTGGATCAGGTAGTGAAAGAGTACTTCACCATAGAGGACACAGCAACTGTACCGGTACTCAGCAAGTCTCTCCCACCAATTAGGTCACAACAGTGTCTCTGAGCTACACCAAGCTCTTGCTCTGGTAGGCTGTTTGGGTTATCTGCCCCCACATAGTGATAATGTCAGAAACCTTCATAGGTGTTAGCTGGTGGGTAGTTGGTTGATAGTTGGTTTATGGTTGGTGGGTGTTGGTTGGACTGTGAAACTTTTGCCAGCTCCTCACAAAGGATTCATCCTGCCAAGAAATAACTCAGAATTAGTCATCATCAAGAGGGTAACATCTTGACAGGAAAGACAAGAATAAGCATCAGTCATCATCCCCCATCTGCCTACTCCACCTTGCTCTCCTGTTCCTCCCGCTATAAACATGAGAGCATGCGGTTATCAGCTCAGCACCACACATGATGATGATAGTGATGACAATGATGATGATGACAGATCAGTGTAACACAATACGTACAGTTCTTTGAAACAACAATTCAAGGTATATTATACAGCAAGTAGAGGAGAACACAAAACGGGTTAATTATAGTACAGTATTAGAGTAGATTTCAGACATCAAATATAATGTCGATTGTAAGAGGTCACACTGTTGAATAAATGTTGAATTGAGAATCGACATCATAGCACACGGGATAATCCCACAAGCGCTCCGTCCCCGTCTTCAGCAGCAAACAAAGAGTTCCAATTCCGATGACACCAGTAACTGTCTGATTGTATATTCGTCTCGCCTTTCCCTTGAGTGTTGAACGTCGGCCACATCCCCTGGTAACTCCTCACAGCGCCATTCTCCTCAGACCGTAATGATCTGTTTGCGCTTTCGCACTGTTCACTCGCTCCCAGAGGGCCCTCACAACATATAACGTGTCATACATCACTTCAACACCAGGTGGCGCAGAACCAGCCAGTCTATCTGCCTGCTCATTTCCCAACACACATAGAATAAAACAGTCACGAATTGCAAAATTTACGTTGCGACTCGAAAACCTTCATCAGCATACAGTACACATGACCAGTTAGATAACTGTAGAAGTAAAACATGAAATTACACAGAATTTCATCGAAGCATGTGAACAGAAATTAAAAAAACAAAAACAATTGAACTATGTGAGCCACATTAAAAAACATAACACTCTTTGAAAAACCATACTGGAGGGATGGGTCGAAGGCAGAAGATCTAGAGGTAGACAACGATACTAGTGGGATGACAACATTAAGAGTTGCACGAACAGTAGTCTGAGCGAGTGTACCGGCAAGACAAGAGAGAGAGAGAGAGAGAGAGAGAGAGAGAGAGAGAGAGAGAGAGAGAGAGAGAGAGAGAGAGAGAGAGAGTGGAGGGGGGTGTTAAGATCCATTGCATCCGACTTTCATTGCGGGGTTGATTGATCGAAGTCTGTCAAACTTCCAATTCATGCTTAAAAACCAGAGCCTGGTACAACACGATTTCCCTAGTTTTCACGGAAACAGATAATGGACTAGAGGTGACCAAAAGAGTTAGGACATAGTAGCTGGGAGGATATAAGGATATGTTTGTTTGTTTGAGTATCCAGAAGCCATGAGTTGTTAACCCCTAGGCGCGGTATTATGGATATCGCAACCTTTCGGACTTGATTCCATTTTAAATACCGTAAATGTGGGAGAAATGTGGCTTTTCTGCCCACCCCCGGGAGTGAACCCGGATCACAAGGAGTTCGTCACCTGCTCACCGCGCAATCCGGTTTAGCCAACTACGCTAGAGAGACGGGCGATATAAGGATATAATCAAGGGACGGCTTTGTGATCGGCGACTGGGTCGCCCATTGGCTGGCCGGTGGGGACAGTATTTGGGTCTGTCTATCTCCTTTGATCACATCAACACTGCAGAAGTCCTTTTCAGGGCTGCAAGCACAGCTAAGCCATTTTATATGGCGCACATAACCTAGTCACAATTATAACCTAAAGCTCTCCCTTTAAGGATGCTGGTTGAACGTGACGATTTTTCATTTATTATATTCGCAAAGGGCGGCGTCCGTGGCTTAGGTGTTGCGAGTCCGACTCGAAATTCCAACCTACAGCGATCGAAACCCAATGCTGGCTGCTTGGATTGTTATCATGGTATGGGGCGTCGCAGGTCGACCCAGCCTAAAATGGATGGATGTCATGGAAAATTAAAGACAGCCGGTGTAATCCTGACCACATTACCCACCCAGTGCCGACTGGTCAGTAAAAATATGGGTGCCCGATGCGCCTGAAGGCGTGAAAAGGAATCTTTACCTAACTTTACTTACTATATTAGCAAAGCAAGCAAGCCTGACGGCTGTGTAACCATGACCTTCTGCATCCTCGAATGTGGTGCTGGCGCATAATGCTACCATACCGTATTCACGTAGAGCAAGAATGAGCAACACAAGCATTTTGTACAGATTTGTGTTTCTCTTGCTGAAGTGTGCATAATTTAATTTTAGACGGGCCTCTCTAGTTCTGCATAGCTGAGTTCGTTAGGCGGATAATGACACAGAATATTTGTTTATAATGTCGACTTTCCCAGGCGTGTCAGTCTCTTAGTTAATTTGTTCTTAAGCTTTTCCATAATCAGTTCTTTTTTATGACCTCATATTGCTGTGTCTGTGGGAGCTAAGCTTTGGTGTGGGCGTCAGTAGAGACTACCGAAGAGCTTAACTAACTAGTAGTTGAATCAATCATTCTTAAGCATCTCTATAATCGCTACCTGTTTTGTGTGTGCGTGTGTGTGCTGTGCGCGCGCGCGCTTTTTTCCTGTGATGTCAAAGGGACAGTAGGGGTTAAGCTTTAGATGCTTTGCTGACAACAACACAATTGTCACGTTCAACCAGCACCACCGATGAGGGAGCTTTAGGCTATAATTGTGACTAAGTTATGTGCGCCACATAGAATGGCTGTTAGCATTGCACTCCATCTAGAGCCTTGACAAATAAACTCCTGCGGTGTTGATGCGATCACGGGAGATAGACCTAAATACTGTTCCGACCAGCGACGAAGTCGTCTACTTGCGAGTGAAAGTGGGGGAATGGGGGTCCACTCACTCCAAGAAAATGGAGGAGGGGGGGGGGGAAGGAAGGGGCCTTCGCTGAGCAATAATGCTGTAAGATTGCCTCTTTAACCATGTAAAGAAGTTATCTTTTAAAGCAATGGTCTCCAACTTGGGGGGCACATAGAATAATATATTTGTTCAAACTGTTTTTAAAACAAAACGCCACAGTCATTTGTTGTTTCGTACATAGTTCGCGAATCTACCGTTGAACATCTAAATATTTTGATATTGCAGCCATTTTTTAGACGAAGAACCTTGTTGCGAAATCTGTTGGGGTGGGGGCATCGGGGTCTTACCATATACTCAATGGGGAGGGAGGGGTGGTGGTTGTGGCGGGAGTCTTGCCATATTCTCAAGGGCGGAAAGGGGCGCCGAAGTCTTGCAGTATACCCAAGGGGAGGGGGCGGAAGTCTTGCGATATATTCAAGGGGAAAGGGGCGCAGGAGTTTTGCCATATATTCCAGGGTTGGGGGATGTGACCTGAAAAATGTTGGAGACCACTGTCTTAAAGTATGTATCAATACATTTGATCTTACTTCAGATATATTCTTGTTTTTATATACACATTATTATTATTCACCAATTTATTATTATTATTATTACTATTATTATTATTATTATTATTATTATTATTATTATTATTATTATTAATATTACTATTATTATTATTAATATTACTATTATTATTAATAATATTATTACTATTATGAATGTGCCGCAGAGCAAATAGGGGGAGCCGCCGTGGTGTAGCGGCTAGACGCTCGCTTGCTGATCGGAAGGTCGTGGGTTCGCTTCCTGACGGTGGCCGGACTTTTTTGCAAAAAATGATCGACGCTTCCAGGTCGACCTAGCCTTGAGTTGGTACCAGGTACAATCCTAGGAAGTAAAGGCTGCCGGCGTGATGCTTACTACATCCCCCACCAAGTGCCGTTTGGTCTATAAAATAGGGGTCTAGCCCTATATACCCAATACGCCTGAAGGGCGTGAAAGAAGCTCCTTTACTTTTACTTTTTGAAGGGCAAATAAGTATAATAATATGCTTGAACGTTTTGTCTGTGTTTGTTTTATTGTGAAGCATGCTGATATACTTTTCGTTCGGTTTCATATTTTTCTTGATATGTTTATAGCTTCACAGAAATTCAGTAATGTGACCTACCCTGTGTGTCCACCCAGGACTGATACTATCTGTCTGCGCCTATCACACTCGTCTATATTGTCTATTTATGTATGCGCTGATAAAGGCTTCATAGCCGCATGTTCCCGTTTTGATTGTGTTTGTTATGTTGTGAAGCTTGCTGATATACTTTTCTTGATAGTTCTACAAACAAGCAGTAAAAGAGGAGCGTTTTCTATACTTGTTACAAAAAAAAAAAAAAAAAAAAACAGTATCAAGCTCTTCAACAAAGTAAATTCCTTTCTAGGTTTCACTAGCAAAACGTAATATGAATAAAGTTAGTTGCGTATCCTTTACAGGGCGTTACAGAACCAACCCCAGCAGTTTTTGACTGTTGTGGTTTTTCTAGGCACATTGTACGTTCAGTAGTTTGCCACTCTGTCCGAAAGCACAGTGAAGATCAAAATCTGTTCTGGAATTTAAAGAAAACGAAAGTAATGTCCACAGATAAAACTGGCTGTCATCCAAAAATAACAATAAATGATGAAGAAATTGAAAACGTTAAAAACTCTGAATACCTAGGCTCTGTAATAAACAGCAATGGAGTCTGTTCGACAGAAATTAAAAGGAGGATGACCATAGCAATGCAAAGATTGAACAGCCTTAAAAGTCTATGGTTAAGCTCCAGCTAGGAGATAAAAATTAGAATTTTGAGAGCATGCATATTCCCTGTGGCTACATACGGATGTGAGTCGTGGACTATCTCTCAGGTGCTTTTGAGCTGAAATGCTATAGAAAGATTCTCAGAATGGCTTGAACAAAGAAAAAGATAAATATTGACATCTTAAAAGATCTGAACATCAAGGAAGATTGGCTAATAAACAGCATCCTTTCTCGGAAACTGAAATATTTTGGCCATATCAAACGCCACGACGGATTGGAAAAAAATTATAGCAGAAGGCATGGTACCAGGAAGGAGGGTCAGGTACCGACCGAAACGAAGATGGGCACAGGATATAAATGACTCCTTGTGTATGAAAGTACATGAGGCGGGAGATCTGGCGAGAGCCCGAGTTTCTTTCAGGCAAACTTTGATGAGAGCGACGTTCTGCAAAGGACCTGCTACATGACGATGAGTTTGCCAGTGCCACTAAACGGTCAGCTCTCAGTACCAGTGTTAAAACTAAGGTAAGACAAACCGTCCGCAGCTGGGTTCGAACCCGGCATTAGGAAGCGCGTTTGCAACAGACTAATATAAATAGTCCCAAAGTGCATGCTGTGTAGCGTTCGTTGTTATGTCATTATCCGCAACCTTCTGTCTCGTTTACTTTCATTCAACTCTGACATAGATGATCTTCCATGTCTTGATGTCAAACTGTCCAGCATCTTTTCTCCAGGTCTCCCTCTGCCTCTCCTCCCCTCCAACTTTTCTACCATCACTATGTACTCCAGTTTTCTCCTTCTCATAACATGACCAAAGAATGCAATTTCTATCAAGACGTCATCATTACTCTTTTATCTGTCCAGGGTATTCTCATCATTCGTCTATAAAAGCACATCTCCACCGCTTCCAAATAAATAATAATTACTGTCCATAATTCACATCCGTACATCAATATAGGATTTATATAGCTTTGAAGAATTCTTTTTTCCCGCCTCAATTGACAAAAAAAAAAAAAAAAAAAAAAAACATTAAATATTCTTCATTTTGTAAAATGCTGCCTTTGCTTGAGCTATTCTACATTTAATTTCTTTAATACATCTTCCATCTGATGATATCAGGGTACTCAAGTACTTAAACATATCAGCTTTCTTGAGGTACGTGGCGCGGTGATTTCGGCACGGCATGAGGGGAAAGTAAGTTGATGTGAGTGTATAATGAGAACATATTCTCGAACCCCACTCGTGCGCCAGTATCTTGTCCTATTTACTTTGATATTGCATTTTGGAGGTTCAGTTTTCTTTGTAATTACAATTTTTCTGTTTTTCTACTGTTCAAACTATGACCCCTTGTTTTCACTTTCCGTTACAATTATATCCATCATTTCTTGTAGTTTTGTTTCATTTTCAGATGTCAACACTATATCGCCAGCATAATGCAGATTGTTAATTAACAGTATGCCCACCAACCTCAATTCCTGGTATACCATGTATGGATCTAATTATTATTTCACTGTACAAATTGAATAAATCGGGTGATAGTACACATCCATGTCTAACGACATGTTTAATGTTTTGAAAAGTTCCAACTTGGTTGTTATTCCTTAAGGCTGCTTCTTGTTGCCAGCATAAGTTTTTTTAAATTGTTATTTTAATTATTGTTCTCAGATCTTAATGGTTTCCAAAAATCTAATAATTTCTCAATGTTTCACTTTATCAAATGCTTTAGTCTTGTCTTGTCTTGTCCACAATTGCCTCACAGCGTAGTGGGGGAGTCACAGTTTTCTATCCTGGGCCAGGTGTGTTGCACGTGTTGTTGTTAGTCCGTTTTGCCTCAGGATCTCTGATATATTGTCTATCCATCGTACTCTCGGTCTGCCTCTTGCTCTAGGGCAGTAGTGCTGTTCGTTGTATGCTCGTAGAGGCAGTTGGTCGGTTTGCATTCGCATCAAGTGGCCAAACCACTCTATTTGTTGCTTCTTTATGTATTGCAGGCATGGTGTGGTTCCTACAATTGATCTAATGTTCTCGTTTCGAACTCTGTCTCTCCTTGTGACATTGGCAGCCTTACGTAAACATCTCATTTCGCACGTCTTGATCTTTTTCTCCTGTGCTCTTGTTAGGGACCAGGTTTGGCATTGGTAGCAGAGGGTTGGTATAAACATGCAATTTATCAGTTGTCGTTTTAGTGCCATAGTGATGCTTGGGTGTTTTAGCAGTGGGGAGAGTTGGTAAGTTACTGCGTTCGCCTTTTGACATCTTGCCTCAAGTTCCCTATCAATTCTTCCATCATCTGTGAAGATGCTCCTTTAATTTTGCACCTGATTCTTCTCATGATAATTCTCATTAATATTTTAGTTACATGACTCATTAAACTAATTGCTTGACGTTCTCCACATTCCACTGCACCAGGTGTTTTTGGTAAAGGTATAAAAAGATATTTCTAAAGGTCATCAGGTACGTGTAGTCAATATCATTGAACAGTTTTTGTCAACAGTTCTAAACCTAGTTCATCGGTAGCTTTTAATTCTTCAATCGCGATGTTTTAAGGCTCTGGAGATTTACATTTCTTCATGTGGTTTATAGCATCTTCTACTTCTGCTTTTAGCATTGGCGGTCCTTCCCAGTACTCAAAGCGGCGTCCGTGGCTTAGGCGTTGCAAGTCCGACTCGTAATCCAACGTACCGCGATCGAAACCCACTGCTGGCTGCGTGGATTTTTATCATGGTATGGGGCGTCGCAGGTCGACCCAGCCTAAAATCGGTACCAGGATGACTGTCCTGGGGAAGTAAAGACGGCCGGCGTAATGCTGACCACATTACCCATCCAGTGCCGATTGGTCTGTAAAAATATGGGACGCTCTTCCCATATACCCAATGCGCCCAAGGCGTGAAAAGGGATCTTTTTCCCAGTACTCATGACTCTCTATGTCTGGTCTGCTGTTATCATTGTATAGCTAGCCGTTTTATATACTCTGTCCATCCTTTCAGTTACCTTCTCTTTGTTCATTTATATGTCATTGTCATTTGTATTTAAACTACTTGTATAGTTTCTAAAACCCTATAGTTCTTGTATTATTTTATACATGTCTTGGATGTTCTCTATTCGTTCTTCAATTTCTTTGCACTTATTATTTAGCGATACTTCTTTCGCTACATTATATTTACGTACAATCTCTCTATGTATTCTTGGTTGTGTTTAATTTTGTTTTCTAATTTCAGTCAGATGTAAAATTTTCTCTGTCATCCATTTGTTTCTTTGCTTTCTTCTTTACTTCTGGTAATATTTTTTAAAATATGGACTATCTTCCGAATAACGGCCCCAAATTATCGATGCAGAAAATATACCCTATCAGGGCCTCAGTCACATGTCAGTTGCACTTCCGGCGACCTAATTTGCGGTTTTTCGACGACTACCGCCACCGCGGCGTCGATTGAGGCTAAACTAGATGGCTGGGACTCACGAGCAGCAGCTACTGCATTTCCTGCAGCTGCCTTCATTTTATTTGCTCGTGAGTCCCAGCCATCTAGTTTAGCCCAATCCACGCCGCATTAGCGGCGTGGCGGAGTTTTCGCAATTCTGCGGTGGCGGTATAGTCCCCGGAAGTTCGCAATTGACACGTGACTGAGGCCCTGTTAGGGTATATTTTCTGCCTCGATAATTTGGGACCGTTTTCGGAAGATAACCTGAATATGAATAGTACAGAAGAGATTTTCAAACTGGTTGCAAAATACATCGTTTAGGAGGCTTGAGAAATAGGTTATACAATAAATAGAACAGGGGTATTGTACAAGTTAGCTGTAAGATAATTGGTCCCGTGTTCGCTTCACACAATATTCGTCGAATAAACAGTAGCAAGTTTACAACCTGTACGAAAGTGACACGAAATACTAGTAGTAAATGCATTCTCGCTTCTCATTTTCTGTTATTTATCCCCCAAATGGAGAGGTTTAGAGTTTGCACAACGTATCAACATCATGGCACACGGATAGTGACCCATGAGTGCTTCGTTCTTCTTCTAAATCAAGTCCGAGTCCGAAGAAGCTCAGCACTTTCTCTGTAGCACCGGTGAGGATCCTGAAATGCTTTGGGTAGATTTTTAACCTCAGATGTTTGCCCAGGCATCGATGTTAGGCTAGTGTTTTCGATTTCCCACTGCCAAGGGATTTTTTTTTTTTTTTACGTGCGCAACAATGCACATGGGTGTCTGATCTCACTTCTCAGAGACCAGGGGAAATTACTAGAAGTCCAGGTCTACGTGAAAAAAAAAATCCCAGCTCTTACCGGGGATTGAACCTGGAACCTCTAGCACTAGAGACGGACACCATGCCTCGAGACCACACAACCCTCTCCCGCAAAAGGAAAAGAGGCCATTAACCAACTCGAACCAAGTCATCATATCCTTCACTATTGCCCTTTTTCCCTGGCTTTATACTCATGATTCTATGAGTTCCAGGGTATAAACATTCTAGTTATATTTTTCTTGGTGTTTCTTAACGTGTGTCTTATCCAAAGCCAACATCTTTTCCCGCTAAAATACCTCCGGCTGTACACACAGAATTGTGTCGTCATTAACACGGCTTGTATTAATATGGTTAATGCTATTATGATTAAGTTTTGTTAAGACATATACTTAGGAGTACACGTTCATAATTTTGATTTAAAAAGTAAAAAACAAGTAATGGTCCCTTTTCCACACCTTTAGGCATATTGGGAATATAAGGCTAGGCCTGTATTTCTGTTGGAAATGGCTTGGCCACGTTATGAGAATGAATTCTGACATAACTGCCAAAACAGCTCTCACATGGACACCAGAGGGAAAGAGAAAACAGGGGCGCCCAAAAACAACATGGAGACGAACGATGGAAAGTGACCTGAGTGCGGCATCTTTGACATAGAAAACTGCACTAAAGATTGCACAGGACAGGAAAGCACGGAAAGTCCTCTCTGAAGCCTCATGTGCCACTAGGCATAACGAAAACTGATGATGACTGATGATGTCTTTTTGTAGACCAATAGGCACTTGCTGAGTGATGTGGTCAGTATCACGCCGGCCACTTATGGACTTGTCCAAAGTACTGTGAGGATAATCTGTCGATTACCGAACTAACTATAGTTTCTCTGATTGTATCTTTCCATCTTGTTCTTGCTCTGCCTCGTGCTCTTGGTTCTTCTCCTCTTTTCGCCAATGCCTTGCACGATATGGCGTCACCGGCCATACTGTCTAAGTATGTGAACTATTTCATTCGATGTTTGTGTATGTAATTTAGAATTGATTCTGTGCCGACTTGTTCTCTTATGACCTCATTCTTGATTTGTTATCTTCTAGGCCAGCCGTGCTCATCTTGTCGGTCGCGACTCATTTTTGGGTAAAATGACCCTTTCAAAGTGGTTGCCAAAGACCATCAAAAAACACATATTTACTGAAGTGATGTTTCAAAGACCATCAAAAAACACATATTTACTGAAGTGATGTTTCAAAGACCATCAAAAAACACATATTTACTGAAGTGATGTTTCAAAGACCATCAAAAAACACATATTTACTGAAGTGATGTTTCAAAGACCATCAAAAAACACATATTTACTGAAGTGATGTTTCAAAGACCATCAAAAAACACATATTTACTGAAGAGATGAAATACCAAGGAAAATAACTGTCTGGTTGGGGGTCGCTACAACATGAGAAACGGTATTAAAAGGTCGTAGTATTAGACAGGTTGAGAACCACTGTTCTAGATACTCCTGCAGCCCTTCTCAGACATTTCTTCTCGTTGCCTTGGTTACTAACTGTCTTTTCTAGTTCTTTGTGTATAACCTTGTCTGACACTGGTAGAGTAGGGTTCGAATGAATATGCCCGGTTTTGGGTATAAAGTTAAAAAAAAAGTCAAGATCCCTTTTCACGCGTTTTATTCGCATCGGGTGTATGGGAAGAGCACCCATATTTTTACAGACCATCAGCACTCTGTGGGTAATGTGGTCAGCATTACACCGGCCGTCTTTACTTTCCCAGGACAGCCCATCATGGTACCCATTTGAGGCTGGGTCGACCTACGACGTCCCATACCACGATAAAAATCCACGCAGCCAGCAGTGGGTTTCGATCGTGGTACGCTGGATTAGGAGTCGCACTCGCAACGCCTTAGCCACGGACGCCGCGGTATTGGGTATAAGTATAAGATAAATAAATTCTAGCCATATGGTTTAGGAGCCGTGGTAGCGAAGTTGCCAAACACTTTGTGTCTGCCGGAAGGTCGTACTTTCCAAACCGTATCAATACAGATGTTCTGACTAAACCAAAGGCGTGAGAAACTTTCAAGGGGAACGTGAAGTAATTTTGAAATTGAGGTCATTTGTAACAGTCGGGATTTTCAGCTTGAAACCGCCATGAAAACAAAACAGCGTTGCCAGCTTGTTATGGAGAGTGATCTCTGTCTTGCCTTGTCCAACATCAGACCAGAATTAGCAGATATCATGAAGATAAAACAGTATCAGCCATCACATTTGATTTTTGGAAACTAAATTATTGATTGGTCTGTAAAAAATATGGGACGCTCTGCCCATATGCCCGATGCGCCGAAAGGCATGAAAAGGGATCTTTACTTTACTACTATTTTACTTTTTACCGCCTTTTAATGTGATATATGACGAAAATGTTGGGTCTGAGGATAAGGGCCGCACGACTAGAGCAGTCGTCACAAACTATGCCTTGGATCTTGATATTTATACTATAGGATTTCCCTACATCTCGCGTGAAATGGTAGCTAAACAGAAAGGAAACGCTCTCGCCTCAACACGGCATCAGTGACCGGGTCGCTCATTAGCTAGACCGGTAGACGACTTCGTCGAAGGTCAGGTCAGTATTTGGGTCTGTCTCCTTTGATCTACTGAACGTTAAACTTGCATAGAAAAACCACAACAGCCAAAAAGCGCTGGCGTTGGTTCTGCAACGTCCTGTAAAGGATAGGCAACTAACTTTAACTCCTTTGATCGCATCAAAGCAATGCCAAGCCATTTTATATGGAGCACATAGCCTAGTCACAATTACAACCTAAAGCTCCTCCTTCGGGGATGCTAGTTAAGCGTGACGATTTTTATTTTTTCGCAAAGCAAGCCAAACCGAAAAAAACCTCAACACGGAAAGTAAAATTGATGAAAGTACATAATGAATTCTAAGCTTTAATAATGTTTTCCCTTGAGATATTTCTTCCCTGTATTCAGTTAATAATGTTAAATGACATCTTTTCGTCTGTCATTCTGACCTTTACAGTTTGCACTTAGCTAATAATCTTCTCCATCGTTTGACCTTTTTAAAGCTGAAAGTGAAACTCAACCTTGTATCTGGCATCTGCAATCAGCGGACGACCGGCTATACCAGGGCTGCCAATGGAATTTTTTCTTAAATCCCATGCTAAGCTGGCCAAAAAACCCGGCAATACAGATGCAAAGAACAATAAAAAAAAAAAAAAACTCAAGAATGATAAAAAGTGCAAATTTTATAGTTTCGAAACGAAACATTTACACACTTTTATATAAGGTATTATTTGGTAAAAACCCAAGATTTCACAATCGTAACCCAAGGTATCAAATAAAAACCCAGATCTGGGGGTAAAAACCCATCATTGGCAGCCCTCTCTACGCCTGCCTTCAGGTACGCAGGTGATTTTACATCATTAGATATGCCTCTAATTTAAGACAGCAAATCAGTGTCATTGTGCTGTTTGAATGTGAAAGCGGTCCTGTTCACGATTCCAGGCCCATCTACACAGTATTTGACCTGTTATTCATACTTTAAGGGGCTATGTGGTCTTGAGGTATGGTGTCCGCCTCGAGTGCTAGAGGTTCCGGGTTCAATCCCCGGTAAGGGCTGGGATTTTTTCACTTGGACTTAGACTTCTAGTAATTCCCCCTGGTCTCTGGGTAGTGAGATCGGACGCACGTGTGCATTGTTGCGCACGTAAAAAAGTATTCCTTGGCAGTTGGAGATCGAAAAGAGTAGCCTAACAGCGCTGCCCGGGCAAAATTTGCAGTTTAAAATCTACCTAAATTATTTCAGGAGCCAAGATCCTCACCGGTGCTACAGAGCCTATGCACTGTGCTAAGCTTCTTCTGACTCAGACTTGAATTAGAAGAAGAACGTGTTGCCATAATGTTGATCCGTTGTTCAAAACCTCATTCATACTTGCTCAGACTGTTCTACGTCGGAGGGGTGTCACATTGTCTTCTCTCTAATTAAATCAGCGCCGATGTCGCGTGTTCTAGACTACACGACGACACAACTTTTAACAACTCCAGAACATGTAGAACTGGCCCTAAAACAACCCCCCCCCCCCCCCCCACCCACAGTCTGAACTTATGTTACCCGAAAGACTCTTTTCTTAGAAAGCAGTACAACGTGACACCCCTCTGACCTAGATCAGAATGAGAAAGTGTGTGGATGGGCTTGAAAACGTGAACAGGTCCGCCAAAGCCAGTCGCAGTTAACTCTTGTCAGTCCTAGGCAGTTGTTGCGTCAGCAAGTTCTATTTCACAGTCTTTTTAGAGCCGTGGATTTTCAGCTTGGTGGCACACGAAAAGCGGTGGGGGGGGGGGGGGGTCAGGGGGGGGGGGGGGTCAAGTAATTTTGATATTATACTAAAAAATTAATTGCAAGTTAATTATTGTTAAAATATTCATGTCATCAAGACAGAAAAGTGCTGCCACGTTTAGTCTAGCGTTTAAACTGGCTTCTATCACTAGTTGGCTGAACGATTTCCTTCTTTGTGAGTATAAACTCCAGACATGGCCTTATTGCGACTTTTCTCTTCAGCGCTGGTATTTTTAACCCTGTCTCTACTTGACTTGTTAGTGACCCTGTATGTATTCAATATTTCTTGTGCAGTAGCAGTCTTACACCACTGCCGTCGTATACAATGTTAGTTGCGTACAGGACGTTGCAGAACCAACCCCGGCATTTTTGGTCTATGTTTTGTGGTTTTTTAATTCAAAGTTAACGTTCAGTAGTTTTCCATTGCTCTCTGTAGGGTCAGCTTTCGTTACCACTGTAGAAATCAACGCAAGGCAAATCATCCGCAGTTGGGATCGAACCCGGCACCCTGGCATTACAAAGTGCGCTCGCAACGCCTAAGCCACAGACGCCGATTGTATACAGTGTAAGAAACGACTAAATTTTGTTTAACTCACACTAAAGCCAGCCCATCTCTGAAAGGTTAGTTGCGTATCCTTTACAGGACGTTGCAGAACCAACCCCAAAAGCCCCTGGCTGTTGTGTGGTTTTTCGAGGCAAATTTACGTCCAGTAGTTTGCCATTGCTCCTGGACGGTCGGCTTTCTTGATACCACTGTCGAAACCAAGGCAAGGTGTTTTGTGGTTTTTTAATTCAAAGTTTACTTTCAGTAGTTTTCCATTGCTTTCTGTAGGGTCAGCTTTCGTTACCACTGTAGAAATCAACGCAAGGCAAATCGTCCGCAGCTGGGATCGAACCCTGCATACCGGCATTAAGAAGTGTTCGCATCGACTTAGCCACAGATCCGACTGTATACAGTGTAAGAAACGACTAAATATTGTTTAAACTCACACTGAAGCCAGCCCATAGGACGGCAAATTACCTCGTAATCGTTGGGCGCCTTAATTTATTTGTGTGGTGAAAAAAGTCTGTCAGTATGTGTGTTAAGGAACGGCTGGCCGAACGGTTAGAAGACTCGGGTTCGAATCCTCGGTAAGGCTGGGGATTTTTTTTTTCTGTCGCGGGTAAAATAAAATTCTCACCTGCACAGTCGTGGCTAGAGCACTAGACATGCGGCCGTAAATACTCAGGTTCAAAGACCCACCCTGCCTACACCTCAAAAGTGGTTTAATAAAGGCCGTAATTGACAATGTGCGTGTGTGTGCGAGCGCACGCTTGTGTTTGTCTGTACGTGTGCCTGTCCATATGTTTGTGTTTTCATTATGCTGTGCTATGTTATGCTATGCGTTTGTTTGTCTATCACTGTGTGTGTATGTTAATGTATGGTTTTACGCATGCCTGCATCTTTTGTACATGTGTTTCTGTCAAAAAAATGTAATACAAGACTGCACAAATAAACCCCAACACTTTTTGTTTTATTTTATTTATCATCATCATCATAAACAACTTCCACCGTTGAGGGTAGTGGGGAGGAATAATTTGCGATCCATTGCATATTGGCTGTCGTGAAGGCGTAGAGAGTCTTTAATGTTGTCGATCCATGTTTCCGCGGCCGTCCTCTTGTAGCACTTGTAGCTGATCTTCTGAAATGTAGTGCTTGTGATTGTATTTGACCTTGCTGCATTTAAACGAGATGGCCAAACCACTTGATCTGCTGTTTCTCAATGAATCTAGTACAAGGTGTCGTTCCCACAATTTGCCTGATAGTTTCATTATTCACTCGATCTCTGATGGTTAGGTTGGCTGCTTTTCTCAGGCATCTCATCTCGAAGATGGTGATTTTGAGTGTATGGGTTTTAGATAGTGTCCATGTTTGGCACTGGTAGCTTAATGTTGGAGTGAATATGCTGTTAATAATATGTCTCTCTGCACTCATAGTTACGCTTGTCTTAATAATGGTGACAATTGGTATATAAGTGGCCTTGCTTTCTGACATCTGGTTTCTATTACTCTGTCAATTCTACCATCTTCTGTGATCATACTTTCTAAAAATGTAAACTCCTTAACTTGATTCAGAGCAGAACCATTCAGCTGTTTGTGTAGTGGGGCAGGGGTTCTACTAACTTACATTGTTTCGGTTTTGTTTGCATTGATCTTCATGTTGTATTTACTGCATGCTGAGTTTAACCTGTTGAAAACACCGTAAAACAAACAAAAATAGAGGCTAGGAACTGAGCACGATAAAAGACTAATGTCTGTCCAGACTTGTGTGAATAAGGTCAGTTTAAAAAGCTACCTAAAGAAACGAACCAAATGTTTTTCTATGTCTGGGTATTCAGCGCATGTTAATTTATGTTCTTTCTAACCAGTGTTAATTTAGGGGCGCGGGAACCTGGAGTCTTGGGCACTGTAACCACCCTTCCCCACCCTCATGTGGATTGTGGTGTCCCATTTGGGGCATGAGGAGGGGGGTAATTAAAAAACACCCACTGCCCCCCCCCCCCCTAACTTGCGTGTTGTACAAGGCGAATAATTTGGGATGTTTCCTTCGAAGTCGGGGTGCATGGGACTCAGAGGCGAGGAACCAACAGTCTGCGTAAAGATAAACCAGATCTGTAAAAAGGATGTGCACACTGAAGTTCTGGGACAAATCTGGTCCAGAAGCTGATGAACAACCACAGCTTTTTTCCCCCGTAGTTTACATCCGATGAACACGAAGAAAAAGAAGACATAGCTCCCCTCCATCTCGCTTATCCCCCAAAACATAATTTCAAAATGGGGGGGGGGGGGGGGAGGCATGATGCCCATCTCTTCCCCTAACAGTGTATATGATTTCTTCTTTTTTTATAGTCTTGTTCACACGTCATTTTTATGCGTGGAAGTATATAATATTTGTATTTGAACCATTTTGTTTTTATTTTTAAGCACTTAAACAAGGCTTGGGTTTCTTGATACCTTAGCCCCTCCCTATGTTATCTTTTTGGTATCCCCTCTTTGTTGATTCCATTAGACACGCGTTTCTTGTGATATATTCAACCCACTTTTCGGTTGTTTGTGTTTGCATCAAGAAAAAGCTAGAGAAAAAAAAAGGATTCATTTATTGTTCATTGCGATTACCGTAGAAACTGGTTTAGGTTTAGACGACAGATCAACATCATGACACATGGCTAGTAACCCGTAAGTGCTCCATTCTACTTCTGACTCAAGCCTGAGTCCGAAGAATCTCAGCGCTGTGCACGAACTCCGTAGCACGGGCGAGGGTCCTGAAATACTCTAGAAACTATTGCAGTATTGTACATTATCGTTAGCAGCAGTAGTCACAGCAGTTATTATTATAGAAGTAGTAGCAGCAGCAGCAGTTGTTATTATAGTAGCAGCAGCAGCAGCAGTTGTAGCTATTGTTGTTGTTTTGATTAGACAGTAATCAGCACATTTTAAATATTGATTTTTTGTTTTTGTTTTGTTGCAGACAATGCCCACAACAGACAATGGCAACCATTGTGCCCACGTTTTTTCAGATTGAAGTAAATAACGACAGTACTGAAGAAAACAGTCACACGACACTCGTAAACAACACAGATTGCACCCAGACAAATGACTTTCATAGAAACACCCGTGCGGTTGCTAAGGAAACTTAAGCCCCGCTTGGGAAAGAAACATCAGACGACTTCCTGACATGTCCAGACACATATGCCACATCACGCCTCCCTGGAAAGGATATCCATCCGCCGGGCTGTAAAGGTCTTGAATCTGATTACAGCATCTGTGAACGTAGGTGTCCGATCTCAAAGGACAGGGGTTCCTGGTTCTCGAACTGTACCAGCTCACGCTCTCAGACCAAGAGAGAGCCGTGTATAAATGAACATGAAGATGGGGCTCGGTGTTGCACTAATTTATGTCAAAGCTCGTCCATTTCAGTGGCATGCCACGTCGCTGCTACATTTTTACCCCAGGATGGAAAAGATTCTTTAAGATGGACTAAGAATATATGCCGGGAAAATACAACATGCATCAAGTCTAAGGTCAAGAATTCAGCACCGTTGTCTGTTGCCTTCTGGCATCATCCAGAAGATACTGATCTTGGTCGTTCAGATAAAAAAATTCCGTGCTTTTTCGGAAACTGAATCGTGCGAAAAGGGTGATGTTGTTAGGGATTCTGAAGATGTATAGATTAAAACGACTGCTACTTCTAAAAATCCTCTTTTCTCAGAATATGAAAAGAATATCGCAGACTGTGTTTCTAACGAGAGTATCGAATTTGCTAAGACTATAACGATTCTAACTTCTGAGGGAGACAGGGGCATTGCTGATAACGCCGTTGATGGCATCTTACCAAGAAAAGGCAACAAATCGGCGTTAAGCCAGAACGTTGACACAGACTTTGGAAAACTGACAAAGACAGACTGTAGTAGAAGGGTTAGAACTTATACACCTGGTAGAACTTCCTCAAGAAAAACTGCAAGGAGGGCTAACAAAGTGTGTCAGGAGAAGGATTCACTGCGTCTGGTCAGTGGATTTCGTGGGAATACTTCGCAAAGGTGCAAAACGAATAGTGACTTATTTTACTCAAGAAAAAAGGCAAGCAGTAATCCAAAAAAACCTTTTTAGTTTTGTTGATCGTAGCTGGTTGTAATGCAAAGATACACTGCGTTTTAAAAACACCATTCTGAGTCATTGTAGCTGCCATCATGCTCATTGTGTAGCTCTGTTCAAAGAAGATTGTAGTAATCATGACGCGGGACAGCTTACATTAGGCTGTGGTAGTTTGCTACCCAGCCCCGCAGATAATAAGCTAAACAGATCACATAGTCCTGTAAAAACTGTCCTTATTCGCCACACACGGGCTAGCCTCTTGAGACAGAGACAGCAGCTTGAAGAATCGAAGTCTTTACAAGTGTCAAACAGCGATTCGGCTCACACTTTCACTGCCTGCTTCACTTCTCGCCGAAGAAGGATCCTTCGCCGTGAAAGTGGAAATCTACCTGCAGACAACCTTCAAAGCTGCCATAAGCGTGGTTTGTTCCAGAATATTAAATCCGAAACTTTAAAAAACCTCGGAGATTCACAAGTCATGGCTGAACAAAAAGTTATTAATAGACCTAAGACTTTGTCGAGGCTGCAAAAAGACAGGATGATTCCGTCTGATAAAACCTGCATCGATCATGACAGAGTCGAAGAAAATGTACTGACTGTGCTGAAAGACGACCCAGAAGTAAACGAAGCGAGTGAAAACAAAAACATTGAAAAGGCGAAGGGAGTTCCAAAGACAACTGGAAAATTTGCTAGCACAGCCAGAGTAGCGATGACTATGGGGTTCCTTCGACAGACACAGTCTCAACTGTTGAAAATGAAAAGTGCGCGTACATCTAAGACTTCTGTTGGTGATTCAGAAAGTTCTCACTTGAAGCAGAAAACTGGCGACGCTAAAATAATAGACCCAACAAATGTGTCTGAAAAGAGCAAAAGAAGAACCCAAGCTACCCAGGGAACGTGGTGTAACATCGGAAACCAGCCTGGCTGTAGACCAGAAGGTCGCAGGAAACATCCATGTGATGTCCCCAATCTTAAGAAAGGCATCAAGGAAAGAAAACATCTGCTCGGATTCTCCAGCGAGCATCCAATCGCCCCGGATTCGGAAAAGGCTCAACGTTCCGGGCACAATGTCATCGCCGGAAGTTCTATCACCCTTAACGTCACCAACCCAGTCAGAGAGTGATACAACATCTCCCACACATTCAGACAAAGATTTGGCCTCGCCGGGCAAAGCATTGACTTTGGACAGTTGCAATAAAATAAATATCACATCAAAAGTATCAGAAGAAAAATGTGCAATATCGCAATCAAGGTCACGCCAAAAAGAGTCACCATCCCCTTTGGCGAGTTTATCCGCCTTCAAGACCAACGCCTGCAGAAGTGACACAAGAAAATCAATATCTCCACATAAGAGGGAAAGCGAAATAATTAAAACACCAGAGGAACGAGAAGAGGCCATTTTACTTGGAACCAAAATTTCATCTTTAAAACCGCCATCCTCAGATTTGATTAAGTCATCACCAGTTACACCCACTGCGTTATCATCCAAAACCACTTCACAGGCATCGCATTCTAAAACATCTTCTTCGACGTTGTCGTTATCTAGCCACACAACAAAGCCAACGATGGATATCTCCATCCAGTTACACAGAACGACACACAATAAATCTCCATCGATGTTACCCGTAATCAAACGCCAGAATACAAAACAAACCAATTCTCAATCTGGACATTTCCAAATCACCAAACCATCTTCAACAGAACTGCCAACTGCAACCGCACGTCTCGCAGGCCACCCTCAAGAAAGAAACACGACAACCTCAGAACAAAAGAGCAGAATGGATAACAATATGAGCAGTACAAGCTCAAATAACAGAGCCGTTAACAAGAAAACGTCTCTGACCGGCGAGTGTATAAACATTAACGAACATACCTACGACGATGTACATCCAGCTCAACAAAACCAAACCACGTTAAAAAAGGTTGTGATCAATACCGCGAGTCACGTGACGTCTGGGAATAAAAGCTTGCAGACGATTCCGTCTCGCGGACGAGATAAGTTAATGGACGAATCTACCATGTCTTGTTTACAGAGGGAGAACACCCTGCTACACGAAGAGAGACGGCTTTCTTGTGGGAGAACAATCGATTTTTCTAAAACTGTCTGCGGAATTAATCAGGATTTACTTGTCGAAGAGCCCATAGTTTCAGGGGAGCATTTAGCTGTTTCTTCGTGTGATGAGCACTATGAAAAGGTCATCATTGAAGGTGACATTACCGGAAGCCTCAAGCTTAAATCGTCCTTCACCGAAGCTGGAGAGGGTCAAGAAAGGTCAGGTTATAAAAAAATCGATTTTAACGAAGTTAAATCCCAGAAAAATGTCAAAGAACATGAAAATATTCGTGTGAAAGAAAAGTTGCGACATTTGCCTGGAAATCCAATCGAAAGTGCGATGGCTGCGGGAGGCAGAAATGGTGACTTGAAAATCGAACTTAGGACAGTGACAAAACCTAGAGGTCACGAAGACCTGACCCAGCAAATTAACAAAACACATCGGGCTTCTCGCCTGCCCGGAGAAACAAAATGTAAAGGCGTTAAATATAATACTGTTGACACTACCAAACAGTTGACCAAAGAAAAGATTGCCCTGGTTAAAGTCAGCGATGCTAAACTTCAAAGAAAAATGGAAATTAAAACGACGAATGTACAAAAGTCCGGTCCTTCGCCGCGACCAATCGATGGCAAGGTTGTCAGAGAAACGGGAACTAGAAACACAATATCCAGAACACTGCAGAGTTCTCGAGAAATTTCCCATCGTAAACAACTTGGCGGTTCATTAGATGTTAGATCTATATCCTCAACAAGGGAGAGTTCGGTCGATAGTCGTTTTGATGACGACACAGCTTCAGTTACATCAGAGCTATCTGTGACATCGTCCATTTCTTCTCGCGGTTGTTCTCGCTTGTCGCAACCAGGGAAGTCATTATTAGCTAAGAGGGGAGTCAAATCAAACAGTGGTGCTGCTCCTAAACTGACACCAGTGTGTAAAACAAATCTACAGACATCAAAAGCAACTTCGGCTGTGCCGATATTAAAGAATTCAATATCAAAACAATCGCATGGTGCAAATGACAACACGGGAAAAGAGAAAAGTAGATTATCTATGTCTACACAAGTGTTAAGCAAGGGAGGTAACAGTGTTTTATCAGCGAAAAGACACGTTCAGCTGAAGGGCAATTCCGGTATAAGGGAAACAACTCAAACAGAAGCCATGAAACGCGACAAAAAGCCAGTTACGGGGAAGGAAAAGAAAAACACGTCCCAGAGCTCGGATAATGAATTACTACCACAAGCTGCTTTTAGTGACTGTTCGCTAATGCTTGAAGCAGATAATGGAACATGCAACCTGATAAATTCAGACATTGAGGAGGTAGTAGGGGACAAAAAGCAGACAAGAGATACTGGGGAAGTAATGAAAACTGGAGAGGATGCACTGGATTTGATTGGCAGTACAGATAGGAAGATAAATGACAGGGTGATTGCAGATGGGGAATTAGAGGCAGACCACGATGATGGGAAACGCAGAATATCTTCGATATTGCAAAGTAAGGAGAACGTAAAGCTAAGATTAGGATGTAATAATATTAACGACAACGCCGATCATTCTGATACAAAAGCTCAAACCGGAAGAATAAACGTTATAGATGTGAATGACTCTATAGAGGAAAGCGATAGTGTCGGTGGGGCCTTGACCTCGGTATCGGGGTCAGATGCAGCGTGCGTTGAAAACATACAGCCCCCTGCACGGTCAGGTCTGAGTGCAGTAGCCCTGGATGTATCTTGTGTTGATACCCCAGATTTGATCGGGGTGCAGATAGCGACCCTTTCTTGCTCACCCGCCCCTCGACAGGCTGGGTGCAGGCCGCCAGTGAAACGGGAGCACGGGGTGAGTGAACTAGCGGGTTCGTCTCGGGTTACACCCCGGGAGGGAGAAAGTGTTGCCAGTTCAAACGTTTCCGACACGCGTGAGAAAGGGAAACTCAGGGGCAGCGCCGCACAAAGAAAAGAAATCTGCGTCGATAGCAGTTCACAAAGAAAAGAAATCTGTGAGGACAAGGATGGGGAGCAACTGGGGAGTGGAGAAACCAATGTCCGGAGAAGAAAACTTGCAGATTGTGTCTCTTGTTCAAGCTCCCCCTGTGCTGTTTCTGATGCATTAAGTTCTTGTTGTGATCCCATTACTGATCACAGTAGCCAAGAACGTGTGGATTCCTTTAGTTATGTGAATATTTTTAATCCGGTGATTTCGTTCGATAATTGTGATATGAAAAATCAAAATGACGTGTTTTCATCGGAGGGCGGTGTGACAACCGACGATGTGGTTTCACAGGACGGGCACGATGTTGGAATGTCAGATAAATGTAGTGTAGCAATTCAGAATGTGATTTCTGCAGGTTGTCAGAATAGACAAACTCAAAAGTGTGTGATTTTATTAGATACGCATGACAGGGAATCTCAAAATGTGATTTCATCAGATAACCGCTGTGTGCTCCCTGAAAATAATGGGATTTCTTCTCAAAACCGCTATGTGAAATCAACACGTGACATCCCTACATTGCGTAGTGATTCAAACTTCACTTCCGGCAAGACACAAATTCAAGACCTCCGCCATCCCACCATTGATGCCAAACGAGATAAACACACCCCTCCCGCGGCTTCAACACAAGAAAATAATACAACCCAGCTGCGCAACCTCATTTCTAACACACCGCATGACGTGAAGCTATCAATCGGCTCCGAAACATCACAACCAGACACTAGCAAGTCTCTGAATCCTGCACGAAAAGCAGCTAGAACTGTGGCATCGCAGCCACATATCATCAAGTCACTGGATCCTGTGCGACAACCTACCAACCCTTCTGCTCCTAATTCGTTACAAGTTTCAGACAGCCAGGTGAACCCGGTCGACCCCTGCGTGTCTAACATCGTTGATGAGAAAATTACTCCCTGTCTGTCAAGAGATGAAAGTTGTACGTCGATCGCCGATGAAAGCTTTGATGCCGCTGTATTCTCCAGTGATGAACACGTTGATAGTATTATGCCCATCAGTGATGACTACATTCAGGACATAAAACCTGTCACTGATAAAGGGAGTGAGCATATTAAGCCTATTGGTAGTAGAAGCATTACCAGAAGCCTGCGAGACTGTAATAGATTTGATGATAATACTGGCGTGGCTGTTATCAAAGATTGTACTGAAGAAAGTTCTAGCGTTGTTGACAATGGTATATCTAATATACTTAGCAGTGATAAGGTCAACGATATTTTACACACCTTAGATGATGACCCTGAGAGCATTATTTTAATTTGTGAAAATGGTCGGAGGGATTCTGAGTCCTTTCTTCCTAAAACTGTCGAAATTAGTATGCCCCTTGATGATGAAGATAGAAACGATGAAATGCCTGCCAGTAATGCAAACATTTGCGGTATCCTGGCATACAGCGGTGAAAGCGTGAAGAATATGTCCCTAAGTGGGGAAAACTTCAGTGATGATATGTCCTTCATTGACGAAAACTCCAGTGATGTTATGTCACTCAGTGACAATTTCAGTGGTAAAACTGTCAACGATGTTATGCCCCGCAGTGACGAAACAATAGATGACTGTCTGCCAGTCACTTTTGACAATATCACTTCTAAAACTACTAGGTATGAAAACGCTAGTGGTTCTATGCCAGCTAGTGAAGAAGAAGAAGAAGAAGAAGAAGAAGAAGAAGAAGAAGAAGAAGAAGAAGAAGAAGAAGAAGAAGAAGAAGAAGAAGTAACTTGAATTCTCCCCATCGTGTGGAGATAATCGGCAACACGTTTACGGAAGCTGGAAACATAACATCAGATACCAACGCTTCACATTTACCTGACAGTGATCCTAGGTTTTTTCACCAAGGTCAAGAAGAAAATGAATCACTTCCCACTAAATCTAATTTAGAAATGGCTAGGGCTGTTTTGGGAAACTCCATTCAGAGAGATCAGTCCTATTTCCGACTTAATGAAACAAGTTTTAATGCCATTTCGCTTGGCATTGCTGATTTGCTGAGAACGCTCTCTCAAGATGATGAAGAAGAAGAAGAAGAAGAAGAAGAAGAAGAAGAAGAAGAAGAAGAAGAAGAAGAAGAAGAAGAAGAAGAAGAAGAAGAAGAAGAAGAAGAAGAGGAAAAAGAAGAAGAAGAAAAAGAAGAGGGTAGTGGGCGTCAGTATGCAAATGATAGCCAGAGTTGCCACGAAGAGACAGACAGTGACAATGAGGATGCTTGTTTTGTCAGGAATGTCATGACATTCTCTCGTGGAGCTCCTGACAGTTGTTATGAAATGAGCCATATGTCGAAATCGCTTTCAGATTCGAGTGATGGAAGGCAAGGGGATATAGTTTCGTATGGAACGCCACCCAGTTCAACTTTTGATGTCAGAGAAGGGGGTAAAGAAGAAACGGCAGCAGATTTGGCAGATGGGATTAGGAGAAGTTGTGGCATTGATAGACTCCGACATAAAACACTAACAGACAGCAGGAACGGGTCGTTGTACACGACTGCTCTTGAAAATGTAAAACATAGGCATTCTGTGTACGAAATAAACTCAATGTGTGATGATGATATTGCTGAAGATTACGTTAACAACATGGATTCCGTTTTGGATATGGATGATGTTACTGCTGATGATGTTGAGGATGTTAGTAGTGACAACGACGCTGCATCCATGGCAAGTTCTGAATCTAGTTTTCAATCGACAGCTTCAGACATCATCATCATGGCAACAGTTTCGTCATCCACAAGAGACCTGGCTCTCTTTGAAGACCTTGGGACAAGCAAAGCTGGCGAAGGCATGGCTAAACTGATTGCTTCAGATTCCCTCAGTGTGGATGTTACCTGCTGGGAGGACCCGAATCAAACTGCAGACGGTCATGCAGTTGTGCGTGACGAAACTCGTAACAGTGAAAGCAATGAGAGGGATCAAATGAATAATAACAGCCTGCTTCTGACATCAGTTCACAGAAGACCCAAGCACGAAAGACATGGCAGCACAGTAACTTCCAACACAAACGCCCCTGCATGTGTGACGTCAAAACATTTAGTTTCACAAACATGTGTCGACTGTTCAAACGATGCAGCAAACACGATCTCGTCACGATCACTGAGGGTGGTAACTATTTCAGACGCTGGCAGAAATCAAGTTTGCCACGAGAAACAGTCAGCCCCGGCGACTGTCCGAGTGACAGCTACCTCTCTGAAAGATATGGAGAGATATTCAGTGATTAGAAGAGATCATTCACTTCACAAAGCAAGAATACCCCGTGCGCTGTCTTGTCCCAACGTTCAACCGATGACTCACTGTCCCCAGGTGCCCACCGTGGGTCAGATCACATACTCTAAACGACATTCTTCATATCAGCCCAATGAAGTCACTAATATACACATAGATGGCGGAGAAGCAGCAATTAACGCTGGAGAACTATTTTCTGCTTCAGCCGCCAATTTCAGTTCATTATCCACTTACTTTTCACCGTCAGAGGCAGCCGAAAGGAAATCCCGACAAAAGCGAATGCACGAAAGCAAAGCTTTATCCCACTTACCTGTTCCTACACAGCCGGCAGATCCCATAATATCAGTACACTCATTCAGACCCGCTTCACGACGACGAAGCCGATCTCCACTTGATTTTCAGACACCAGTGAACATCGACAAGTATTCCAGCGCACAACTGCAGCAAAACCAGGATCAAAAACAAAAGCAACAATTAAAGTCGCTTTTTCCCAAACCAGAAAATCACTCACAACAAATACCATGTCCGTTGCGTAAAGGTGACACAAAGTGCACTCATACACGACAAAACCTAGTTGAAACAGACATCTCAGCCAAACATAGCTGCGAAAATCTGGCCAAGACAGATGAGGGCCCCGACAACAGGGATATAACTATGCAGTCTCGTGAGGATCAAGAGGTCATGGAAAACTCGGTTGACATTCAGCACGATTGTCTGCCTCAGAGTCTTCATGTGTCCAAATACCAACAGGAGGGTCATATTTCTACTGCGATAAATAAAACGACTAATTTCATCCAGAAGAAACAGACTGATGCTAAAAGCAAGATTATGAAAGATGCTGGCGCCACGTTTGTCAAGCAACAAGGAAAGAGATTCGGCGAAGGGCAACATTTAGAATCAAGCCAGAATTTAACATTAAAAGTTTTTGTGGCAAAAGGAAATAATCATGGAGATAAATGCTCTCTTAAAACATCCACTTCTGAGATAGTTAAGGAACAAGAAAGTACGGGACCGGACTCAAAATACAACAATAAAAGCACGAAAACGGACATAAAATATAAAACTAAGTTGGCGGAAACAGTTACGAGCACGGATAAAGAGATTCAGTTATCTTCTGAAGATGCGAAGAGGATAACAGAATTCGACAATATGGCATCATCCAGTGAAATGTGCGCTGCCGAAACCTGTGCTGATTTACAAAACTCGACCTCGGAACTGGTGCCTTGTCATTGGTCAGATATGGAACATTCACCAACCGAAGACACTTTGAAAACCTACGATACTGACAGCCTGGAGGTTGAGCTGTTGCCAGGTTATTCTAATTTATTCGGGCGCAGATCAGAAGAATTCTGCCTGCATCAAGAAAAGACGCAGTATGAAGCCCACGATATCAGATCCAGCCTGTTTGAAAGTGGCTACTCGTCGGATATCAAATCCCCGGATGTGCGATCACCGGTGCAAGACATTGAGAACGTTGACAGGCACTGCCATCAGATAATCTCTCACGAGGTAGACTTCAATAAGAGTAATAAAACAGAAGCTTATGCGGCAGTGTGCGTGTTTACAAGTTTGCCAGATGCGAGGATGAGCTGCCAGAATGCTAGCGGAAGGAAAATACCAGTTCTTAATAAAAGAGAAAACAGGGGCGATAATCTGAAGCCTGAGTTATCTGTTTGTTCTCGTGCTGGGGGCGGGAAACTAGAAAGACTTAACGTTATAAATGCCAGTTGCGGAACTCACAAGATCGTTCAGACTGAGCAAGAAAATTTGGTAGGCCAAGAGACGGAGGAGCTAGTCAATGATGAACACTCGCTGATTCAAGAGGTAGAGTATTCAGGAAACGTGCGGCGCCAGTTACCCTCCAGCTTTTGGGGTCGCGTAGAAACATCAGAAAAGCCGTTGGCAGATGTAAACAAAGACAGCACGACTCGGGGTCAAGTCAGCGGCAGCCTTACATGTTTACATGTTACAGAGCGCCCTGAAAGCCAGAGTGTCCGTCATTCAGCAACTTCTGAAAGGACTGCACGCCAGGAAGATGCCGTTTATGATTGTGATAAAACTAGAACTGGTAGAGAAGAAGATAGTTACTTTGGAGTAACCGGCAAAGAGCTTGGAACACAAACAGAACAATTCGATTATGTGCCGGAGCTTACAAATACACAAGATCCTGATGTGAAAATGATATCTGTAGTCAAAGCGTACGATTCTGTGTGCACTCTTCATGAAACTAAGGATGCGAAAACTGAGTTTGTGGAAACCGTCGATGAAGTTCTCAGCCAAGATAGCGGAAACGGCCAGCAGATAACACATGTGGAGGTTGGCGATATCAGAAATGTTCCGATATCCCTCAGTGACTCACCCGGAGCTAGCAAACGAGAATGCTATCTTACTCACTCGTCTGAAAAACACACGTGTGTATGTCCCCAGGATTTATCAAAACGGCAGTTTATGAGCCTGCAGATGGAAATGGGTCAGAATACGGATCCACTGGAATTTGTAAATTCACGCCCGTGCTCTGTAAAAGCCGCGGAATATTTAGCAGCTAAAGGCGAGCTCTCGACGGGTTCACGAGATCGCTGTAGTATAACTTCGTGTTCGTCTTCAAAAAATGGCACGCCCCTGACGGGGGAGGCTAACCTTGTTTACCTAGTGAAAACTTACCAAGACATGGACGCCATAGCAACCAGATTTTACAACAATGAGTATAGTAAAGAAGCGGTTGAAAGTGCGCGCGCGCACGTGCAGGGTACTTGTGAGTTATGTTCTCATTGCCAGGAAGGCGTTAGGTCTGAAGTGGTGGGTGATAGTACTGGAGGAGGTCGTGTTTTAACACATGGCGCGGATGTTTTAGTAGAGGATAGCGCTTCATCTGCGGGCTGTGGATTACAAGATATTCAAACAGCTGCTGAGCAGTTCAGTGTTTTAACTTCGAGTTGTGAAGAAAAGTTCGCTGAATTTGAGGAAAATAACAGTGTAAATTGCAGTGAAGATAATAGGTTAATTTGCTTCTCCGGCACGGATTTTGATTGTTCAAAAGATTGTGACAGTGTTGACAAATTGAGCGCCCAGGTAAGGTTGGGTGGTACATCATTATGTCAGCCTTCTTCATCATCATCTTCACCATCACTAGCATCCTCGTTAGATTTATCATTAACAAGTGATGCAGTCAGGTTGGATGACTTCAGTATCGGTAAGACAGGACCTGTTGATAATCCACAAACAGTTGAGTGTGGCATATTACGTCCTTACTCTTCTCAGCGTTGTAGTTGCTCTGATGAAAGGTCATCAGAGTGTGAGTTGGTTTTTCTTCGACAACGACAACTAGGGGGGCAGAAGTTCTCGAGTCCTTCTTCGTGTAACGATGACTCCTCTTCACTAGATGTTGCTTCTCTGGTTTCCGACCCATTATCTAATGTTGGCAGTAGAAAAATGACCACGGAGGACAATGAGAAGGAAAAAGAGACAGGAATTTCCCAAACTTTTGAACCAGACATGCAAAGACATTCAGACATGGCAGATGCATCTTCCAGTGTTCACTCGCGTGAAGGGAGTTGGAGTGGCGCTAACATCAAAAAGACGGAAGCGACCAGCGGTCAAGTTTCTTTTTCACCGCCACATATACACAAACTGTTAATCCCCGGGGATTCTCATAATATGTGGCCAAAGGGAGACAACAACGGGTCTCAAACGCCTCGAAGAATGAGCTTCTCACCACACGCCGATGGTCCTCCTAGAGAAAAAAGTCCGTTAATTCTAGAAATTGTGTGTGAGCTTTTGAGCAAAGTTGCTGCAAGCGAACACCGTGCTAGTTCTCGTACTAAGCCACTGACACCCCAAAATGAAGCGAGTCGACTAGAAGTCCCAGCAACCTCAAATTTAACGCCCCAAGAGAAAGCCAGTGGAGCGCGTGTCATTAATAAATGGAAATCGATGGTAAAAAAATCCAGAGTAACCGCAATTCGAGAATCGTTGAAAATAAAACTGACTGCTAATGAAAGTTGCACTTCTCTTCTACCACCGGCAGTGTCGCCTACGCCAGCTAGAAAATATAAATGGGCTCGTGGTGAAGCCGGCATCTGGATGAAGATTTATTTAGATGAGAGTACTAAAGATGTGAAACATGAAAATCACGAAGTGGACCAGGAAAGATCTTCAGGTTCAAATTATGATGCGTTTTTAACTCAAGCAAATTCTCAGGATTCAGCTGGCACAGACCTAACGAAACCTGATCTAGACAACAGCAGGTCAGGAAGTGATCATGGAAGAGCAGGTGATCTAGAACAAGAAAATTCTTCAGAGAAGCTTTCTTTGTTCCGTAACTGTAATGCTGCTGACACTGGAAACATAGAATTCCACAAGATTGAAAAGCCATCTCCTGTACAATGTGCGGACAATGCAGATTTTAACGAATGGGAAATGATGGACGATGAAAACACTCCTGCAAGTATCAGTATCGATACGAATTTAAAAGAAACAGGAATCGGTGAAAGCGGTGAGATATATGAAAACACGAGACACAAAGAAGCACATTCAGCATTTCTGCTTCAATCTAAGCTGTCAGAAGATACATCAATTTTGTTGCAAGATACAGAACCGGCGAAACATGGTACGCTGCCAAAAGAACAGGTTAATAGCAATATTTCCATTTCATACTCTCAGGCCGCTGAAGCTGCAGCTTGCTTGTCCAAATCTGGTCTCGTGATAGGGTCAAGAAATATCGATCCATGTCGCAGCCGAATCGATTTCATAGAGGACGGCGACAAAGGAAATGTGACAGACAACAACGCTGTAAACAGGGTGTCTGGAGATGCGGAGTCGAGTGGGTGGGATAATGTAGTTACAGGAAGCTTCGATTTGCTCAAAGTGGAGGAATGCCCTATTATGACCTCAGTAAATTGCGAATATAAAAGCGATGTTGCTCAAGGTTCGTTGACAGCGATGTGTGGGTGTGAAAAGTCGGCTGGTCTGTGTTTCTGTTCCTCTTCTTCCATTGGAAACAATTCCGTAAATTCTGTTAGCGAAGTGTCAGTCATAGATCACACTGGTCAACAGTCGGTGGCAAAGGAAGAATGGGAAGATCGAGCACAGAATGAGGTCTCGCAAGAAACCTGCTTACTTCTTGACAAACCGAGCTGTTACGGAACTGCTTCGAACTTTGAACCCGCCACGTCAGCTGAACTGCCGCTGCGTCCACAGATTACCGAAACTATTCACATGGGACTCTGTCAAGTTATTAGTAAAACTCCTCGTAATTCTGCTGCTGATGATAACTATGCCCAGCTTTCAAGCCATTCGTGTTTTGTGGACGAAAGCACAGAAATGAATGTAACAGGAATCCACAAACTAGATCCGGGGAAAGAGGTGACAACCTCCTTCGGTGAGCGTACATCGACTGAATCAAAGACTGGAGTATGTGGGAAGGGATTGTCTGGTGCAGATGGATTACAAAGCCACGAAAAAGTAATGGAATCTACAGCAGCGGTCAAAATATCTCTTACTGAAACGAATAGTAATGGGAATTGTAAAACTAGAACTTATAACTACAGTTCTGCATCGCATGACAAAAATATCCCCAGCAAGATTAAAACAAAAATTGAACAGAATGCAGTTTCGGGTAACTTAAATGACGTTTCGTTTTATGAAGAACTTTCCGTTTACAAGGAGCCAACTTATGAAGCCGAAACGTTAACAGTGTTGGACCAAAATAAATCTGATGACAGCTACAACTCTGAATCACAGTCTGGCGTATCTCCAGAGGAACAAGTTATCAAACAAGGTGAACGTTTATCTCTGAAACTCGAGACATCTCTGGTGAGGAAACCAGGCTTGGTAACCAGCCAGGAAGAACGTACATGGGATATAAAATCACGAGATGATAACATCACAGAGCAGATATGTCCCGGTAACGATGTAGAAGCCAGGTCTCCCTCAGCCCAACATGCTAATTTACCACAGGTAGGGCTTCGTCACACCAAGCAGGGAAATAATGATCCCCAACGGGCGGATTCAGGGATAAATAAAACTAAAAAGTACACCTGGCCAACTGTTGCGGAAAGCCTGAAGAGATTTCAAAAGTCTATTGCGGAAAACTCGTATGCAAGTAGCCATTTGCAAAGAGAGCGCGAACAACAGTTTTTAAAAGCGTCTACAAAAGCTTTTCTTGCGGCCCAAAATGTTAAAAAGACGAATTATGATGCTAGTGCGAAACACGAAATTAATGGAAGCCCGAGGCCTGCAGAAAAAGATGTGGAACAGAGGAAGGCAACTGCACATGCTGATGATGCTGCTATAGGCTCAGAACATCCGTCTAGTTCAAACACCCAAGTAAGCACGTCTACCGAAGACATCATGTCAATGGAAAAGCACTCGCACGGTGTTTCATCTGACAGTACCATCAATAGATCAAAATCAGTTACAAACACATTGCTTCCTTCGACAGAGTCCAGCCTGACCACGCTAAAGGATACAGCTGGTATAGCCGTATGCCGTCTCTCAGACCAAAAATCTCAAACAGAAATCTTGCCTGCTTCAAGACAGAACAAATCTGTCGCGGATTCCACTACTTCAAACACAGGAAATAAAATCCCAGCGCACATAAGCCCAGACTGGTGGCCACATTCAGATACCGATCAAATTTTACCTACATCCACTGTCAGTGCTCTGCCATTGGAAGAAGTTGTCATTCATAAATATCCAAACGTCTATCCTTCAAACTTTGAAAAGCAAACTGAACAGACTTCTGGCGACATTTCTTTCGAAAGTGAAGTATTTTGTTACAACGATAACGAAGGTTTATCTGGCTTGATACAAGTTGGTAGTGCGATGGCCGTATCTCTGGCGGTGTCTGAAAATACTCAACCCACATCAGAGTCTGTGCCTCCGTTAAGACAACCTCTACGGCAAGGTCAAAGGCTGCAGCCAACTAGGTCATCTCAGGGTGAGGAACAGAATATGTGCCAAAAGCATGGACGGGCTAAATCTCCTATTGCAACTTCTGACAACGGGGAATTTCACACCAAGGAATCGTTGAGTTCTCAAATGTATGGGACAACAAAAAGAACATCGACGATAGAAGACACCTCGACAACAAATTCAGCAGTTGTAGTAAATATTTCATCGGCAATGGATACAATAACAGCAATAAGTACAACATTTACAATGGACACAGCATCGACAATAGATATCCCTACAGCAGATTTATCATCCAGTTGTGAGCAGACGGATATGCCGTCTCCGCGGACAGGAGCGCGTAGGCAGATGTCCAGTGCTAAACTAATCAGCGTCAGTGTCTGGGATACACATGACGGGGATAAGGCGGCCAGACTTTCTAGAAGGCTCTGGCCACCTGAGGAATTACCGGTGAGTTTATTGTGTGTATCGATCGTTTGTCTGTCTGTTTGTCTTTGTGTGTGTGTGTGTGTGTGTGTGTGTGTGTGTATGTGTGTGTGAAGTCCATGTCGTCTGGCGGTGGTCATTCTTACTGTCCTCCGACATTTGCTGTGTTCTGGTAAACATTTAGTTAAAAATGTTCTTCCACGCTGCAACGTTAAACTGCACAGCATCTTCACGTTGGTTAGCTTCGGCCAGCTGCTGTCATTAGCCTGGTCAGATACTTGAATATTGTTGTAAAGCTATATGTCTGTCTGTCTGTCTGTCTGTCTGTCGGTCGGTCGGTCTGTCTGTCGGTCTGTCTGTCTGTCTCTCTCGCTCTATCTCTCTTTCTCTCTCGGTCGGTGGGTGGGTGGGTCAGTCAATCGGTCCGTCCATCCGTCTATTCATTCATCTTTACATGCACCCATCCATGCATCCATTTATCTGGCCGGCCACCCAGCCAGCTGGTCGTCTGTCTGTCTGCATTCATGAATGTTTGACTCCGCCCTTCCATCCGATCGATACGAAACCTGTCTGTCGGTTTGTCCGTTGTCCTCATTCTTAAGTGTTTTCAGCTGTGTTGGGCGATCGTGCTTTAATTAATCTGTGTACTATCTCCAACAGATCACATAAGTAGTATGTTAACAAAAGTAGCCTTACACGCACATACACACCCACGACTATTCGCATACACGCCCGGCTCGCTAGCGTAGTTGGTTAAAGCTTACCTCCCGGCGACCGGGTGACGTACGTCCTTGTGGTCCGGGTTCACGCCCGGGGCAGGCAGAAAAGCCACATTTCTCTTAGATTTACTGTACCTATCATGGAATCAAGGCCGCGCGGTTGCGATATCCATAGTATCGAGCCAAAGGGTTAACAATTCATGGTTTCTGGATACTTTAAAGAGAAAAAAAAATCGTATACACACACACACTCGCGCACACACACTTACACTTACGAACATAAACACACACACGCTCACATCTTGTAATTTTCTATCTGACCTCACGCAAATCTGATAAAACTGAACCGAGGCCCATTTAATTTGACCCCAGCTGCTTATACTCCCTGTAACCATTGTCCATTACGTGTGCGAATGTATTCACGTACGATGCATTTCGAACTGCATGAACTGTACAATAGCTGATTGTATACATCTGCTGTGCGAGTGCCGGGTTTGAAATTTGTCTCCATGGAGCCTAATAAATCCTTGAACAAAATTGTCTGAAACTCTTGAATGGAAGTATCATCCCTTTATTGCGTGATTGTAAAATGACACCGGATCAGGTAAGTTTTTTTTGGTATAATTTGTTTATAATATAGACAGACATTCAGGATCACAGTGATGGTCGGTACGGCGTCCGTCTAGCCAATGGCCAACTGAGTGTGAGTAGCGAGCGGCGGCCAAAAATTTAGTCGAGTATAATGTTTTTACGGTTTCCCCCCCCTCCATATCATCTTCAAATGTTAATTACTATTTAACACCTATTGATCAGGTTAACCCTATACTATTGACTACATAGTTGTGTCTTTATCTAATTTTTTTGTTTTGACTTGACTTGTCAGATTTGCAAAAAAAAGTTTGAGTCGAAGTAACTTGAAATATGAACGCCGAGGCAGAAGAGGTTAAAAGGAGAACAAACTAGTGTATTTTATATATAGTAACTAATATAATTTATTGTGAAAAACTAGGATTTCAAAAGACATTTCACAAATCATTGTAATTGGGGCAATTAATATAATATTTAAAAATGAATTGCAGTTTAGTTCCCTGTAACAAAGAATAGGTTAATTTAGTTAAATGGTGTCAAGAGTACTGTATTTTTTTTCGGTGTCATTATTGTATGAAGTTTTATATGTGCTTTCAAAACTTTGCTAGTCTGTTTGTGTATGTACAAGCTGACCTACAACCCCCCCCCCCCTTCCTCCTTTGTTTGTCAAGTTTGCTCATGTAACAAACATATGTATATATTTATTGGTGCCAGTAACATGGGACATAAGATAGATTGTCTGAAATGTAATAAGCAGCAGAAGATCTGACTGTTAGGTCAAGAACTTGTTCTTTATGTACTCTTAGGTGTCGAGGAAGATATAGGATCCTGCTTTGTGATCTTCTGGCTGCTTCGACCATAGACACATCTTAGTGCTGTAGAGTTTCTGTAATGTTATCTTCCCAACTTGTTCTTTGTCTACCTCTTGCTCTACTTCGTTCTCCTCTTTTTGTATATGCCTTGTATGGTATTGCAAGTTGTTCTATCCTTTGCTATAGCATACAGTTCACCCCATTTCCTCTCCATTTTTTTAAACATCACTCTCTAGTTTTCCTCTCTGTTTTTTTTTTATATGTCTACTTTTTTTCTTTCAATGCCCCTGTGGGTTCAGGTGCAAAGACATTCTAGTTATATTGTTCTCAAGTTTTCTCAACATGCGCCCTATCCAGTGCCCGTTTCTTTACCTCTTGGTCCACATGAACTTGTATAGTTTTCTCCTAAAGCTCAGCATTCATGATTATATCATACCATTTAATTCCATGTATTCTGTGCAGGCATCAGTTAATGAATGTTTATGGAGTAATTGTTTCAGTTGTTCTCCATGTTTCCGCTCCATACATTGTTTGTTTGGCCCCAACAAATATCAATGGTTAAGGAAAGAAAAGCAAGACATTTTTTTTTTAAAAACTTTAAAATACCCAATTGTTTTTTTTAACTTTAATATTTGCATCCACCGCTGTCTTTAGAAATGTTGTGTGGTGAGCTGCAGATCTCATACAGTTTTCATGCTACTGAGAACACCCAGATCTCGTAGTTTTCATACTACTTCATACTACTGCGAACACCCAGATCTCGTACAGTTTTCATACTACTTCATACTACTGCGAACACCCAGATCCCCTACAGTTCTCATACCACTGAGAACATCAAGATCTTGTACAGTTCTCATATCACTGAGACTACCCAAATCTTGTACAGCTCTCATATCACCAAGAACACCCAGATCTTGTACAGCTCTCATATCACTGAGACCACCCAAATCTTGTACAGTTCTCATACAGCTGAGACTCCCCGGATCTTGTACAGTTCTCATAAAACTGAGACCATCCAGATCTTGTACAGCTCTCATAACACCAAGAACACCCAGAAATTGTACAGTTCTCATAACACTGAGACTACCCGGATCTTGTACAGTTCTTATACCACTGAGACCATCCAGATCTTGTACAGTTCTCATAACACTGAGACTACCCAGATCTTATACACTTCTCATAAGAACACCCAGATCTCCTACAGTTTTCATACTACTGAGGAAACCCAGATCTCATACAGTTCTCATTCCATTGAGAACACCCAGATCTTGTACAGTTCTCATTCCATTGAGAACACCCAGATCTTGTACAGTTCTCATAACACTGAGGACACCCACATCTTGTTTAAGAACACCCAGATCTCCTACAGTTCTCATTCCACTGAGGACACCCAGATCTTCTACAGTTCTCATTCCATTGAGAACACCCAGATCTTGTATAGTTCTCATTCCACTGAGAACACCCAGATCTCCTACAGTTCTCATTCCACTGATAACACCCAGATCTCCTACAGTTCTCAAACTACCGAGGAAACCCAGATCTCATACAGTTCTGATACTACTGAGAACAGTTTTATATGGACATTAAGTAAATCTGATAAGGAAAACTCACTAGGGACCCAAGAAATAAAAATAATTCTTCTTATCAGAAGTTTCCGTTATTTGGAAAAGAGTTCAAGCATATGGTAATTACTTGGAATAAACACATTTTTCTTCACAACAAAAATTTGCAACATCTAAGATTGCCTTAAGTGGTCTGCAGTGTATCTAGATTCAAGCATATGGTAATTACTTGGAATAAACAAATTTTTCTTCACAACAAAAATTTGCAACATCTAAGATTGCCTTAAGTGGTCTGCAGTGTATCTAGATTCAGGTTTTGTTGAAAATGTTATCATCACTATTAAGTCCACCTAGCCTAGTGTGAGATGTTATGTAAAGCAAAAGTATCCTTCACATTATTGACATTAATTAACCAGTAAGATGAATCAATAGGTTTTGAATCATTAAGCAAGTTCTCCCATCTTTTACATTCAAACTGAATAAAACAGAACATTTTGAATTTGCTACTACGTTTTGATCTGGGGGCCCATTTGGGGGAAAGGGGGGGGGGGGGGGTTGAGAGAATAGAACCAATTTGGGGAACAGAGAACAGATGAACAAACTTTTTTTTTCTTTAAAGTGTTTCACATTGGGCACGTAGGCCTGTCTTACGTTCGGCCCTTCCAAGCACTCACCTTTCACACCCCAACAGAGAGCCGAGTTAGTAGACTCACTGCCCACTTAACAATCATAATTGTAAAATGAGATTAATTAAGGGTTTACAGAAATTGGATGTGTTGGGCCCAAATGTGTAGCCGTAGCAGCCTAGCTGTAAATCAGATCACAGCCATGCATACAAAGAAGAATTATGATGACTTCTAAAGGACAGTTACCTTACTCATCTCTGAATTACTGTCATATTGTTTAGGTTTTAGATGAGGGATCAACATCATGTCACAAGGGTTGTAACCTATGAGTGCTCTGTTCTACTTCTGACTCAAGCCTGATTCTGAAGAATCTCAGCGCAGTGCACAAACTCTGTTGCACTGGAGAGGATCCTGAAATACTTTAAGTAACTTTGTAACTTCAGATTTTACCCGGGCGGTGCTGTTAAGCTACTCTTTTGAATTTCCAACTTCCAAGGGATTTTTTTTACATGTGCAATAATACACATGGGTGTCTTGTCTTACTACCCAGAGACCAGGGGAAATTACTAGGAGTCCATGTGAAAAAAATGCCAGCCTTCATCGGGGCTTGAACCTGTGCCTCGAGACCATGCAGTCCCATGTCATATTCTTTTCTTGTATGCAGTTGTCTCTTATTGTTGTCATTGGAATAATGCCCTTTGGTCATTCTGTACCGTGCTATACACACAGTAGATTAGTCAGCTGTCTTTTTGTCATCACAGCTTTTGTAATTAATTTACTTCTTTAGTGTTAATGTTGTATTCTTGTTGTTTTTACCCATTGTGTCATGGTTGGTTCTTTTCTTCGTCTTTTTCTTTTTTTTCTCCTCCTCCTGCTCCTCCTTCACCTGCTCCTCCTCCATCTTGTGCGTTCACCTTTAAACATGCAATTGTTACATTTTGTTGTGGTTCACAACTAGGCTGCAATATCTGTACCTTTTGTCCCAGAGGCTGGTGTGTACCAACTATTTTTATCGAGGAGATTTACACACAAATGAAATTACAGCTTAATTAATTCGCAACATATTTTAATTAAATATCATTTTGAAGATAAATAAGTGTGCTATTCTACATGTGTCTGTGGTGTAGATATAGATGGTCTTTTCAAGAATAATCTCACATTTTGGGTTAGGTTTAAGTTGGTCTCCCCAAATAAAGTAGGTCACGTTTCATTCATAAGTTTGTTGCGCTGGTCTACTTTCCTGCAGGTTATGGGTGTGCCGCTCTGATATTTGCTTTCTGGGTTGTCTTGCATTTACGTTTTTATTCTGAGAAAGAGCATGCCTGTGACATAGGTTGCAGCACTCTCTAAGGAGGGTTGTGTTAGACCCAGTTTGTCCATGTTTTTTGGAGTGTCAAAAAACGCTGGCATGCTGAAATATACAACACGCGATATCAACGGCATTGCGGAAAACCCCTGTAACCTTGTGCCAAGACCACGTTGCTCAAGGTCTACCAATAAAATGTGAACTAGTGTGTATATGGGTGGGCCCACGTTAATTTTACCATATTTTGTTATTGTGTTATATAGTTTAGGTCTGTCTTGCATTACTCCAAGAATGTTTGATGATGTTATATTTTGTAGTCCTGTTTTGCAGTTCTCCAAGGCTGCCTATCTTTTAACTTGCCTTCCGTTGTCTTAGCATCATAGATAGGTAATTTATCCCAAATAATGATATTCACTGTTTCTGTTATCTGCTGTCCGTGTTGTTTGTTACTGTTCACTTCAAAATTTACATTTTCTGTTTTGGCCAGTGCTACCACCATCACTTTCAATGCTGCTGCTGTTACCACCACTACTTCTTATTCTCCTCTTCCTCCAATCATTTCCTCCAACGCCCAGTGCAATTCCTCCTAGCACCACATAAAGAAAAGCGTTACTGACACATTCTTGGCAACAGGAAGCGACTCCTAACACCAGCTGTCTCCATAACCCCACCCCTTGCGGGGCCTGACGCCTGTTGCTTGCTGCAAACATTGTACGTTGCAATTGGCCCTGGTGTACCCTCACAACAGGCAGTGTTTGGTAGGGACAGAGATCTTCCCGACTCCAAGCCTTCCGCAGAGCAGAGCAGATTGGCACAATTGGGACTTGGCGTTTCTGTGTCAAGAGGAAATTAACATCATTTAAGTTTGCTGTCAACATCGTTTACAAAGATCTATCTATCTGTCTATCTATCTATCTATCTATCTATCTATCTATCTATATCTATCTATCTATCTATCTCTATCTATCTATCTATCTATCTATCTATCTATCTATCTATCTATCTATCTATCTATCTCTATCTATCTGTCTATCTGTCTCTATCTATCTATCTGTCTATCTGTCTGTCTATCTGTCTATCTATCTATCTATCTATCTATCTATCTATCTATCTATCTATCTATCTAATCCGTCCGTCCGTGTCTGTCTGTCTGTCCGTCTGTCCGTCCGTCCGTGTCCGTGTCCGTCCGTCCGTCTGTCTGTCTATCTATGTATCTATCTATCTATCTATCTATCTATCTATCTATCTATCTATCTGTCTGCCTCCTGGGCATCTGCCTCCTGTGTTTGTCTTTGCCGTCTGTCTTTCCGTTTGTCTGTCTCTGCCTGCCTGCCTTGTCTGTTTTGGGGCCGCGAAGGGTCTTTGTGGGGTCACCCGGGCAGTGGTGAGCTATGCAGGTTTTAAAATCGAAGTACAAAGGATGTCTGTCATATTAAAATATTTCTGAACTGTTCTAATTTACCCTATTCAAAATCCGGGTATATATATATATAAACACATATATACATATATATGTATGTGTGTGTGTATATATATATATGGGGAGACCGGTCACTTCGCCTCTATAAAATGGGGTTGTGACTTGAAGAAGTTTAGTAATTGCTGGTAAACACCCAGTGCTATCTTTGAGGACATTACGTGTCGAGGCATTGATTTCTTCCACAGTAAGAATGCCGAAAGCAGTGAGAAATGTCTTCCCGATTTATACCCGAGAAAAAACATCAGTGACTTATTATAGATTATAGCGCAGTGTCATAATTCTAGCATACCGGGTTCGATTCAGCTGCAGGCAATTTGGTTGAGATCGCTTTCCGTTGATATCGACAACTGTTTCAGCGTCGACCGTATAGAGAGCAATGGCAGACTTCTGACTGTAAAATATGCCTAGTACATCTCACCAACTTCTATCTCGTGTACTTTCTATCCATTCTTACACAAATGATCTTCTTTTTATGTATGCTGTGACACTGTCCAGCATCTTCTCTCTCGGCCTCCCTCTGCATCTCTTTCCCTCCAACCTCCCCACCGTCGCCATGTATTCCACTTTTCCCCCTTATCGTGCTTTTTCTGACGTGGACAGTCAGTTCTCTTCGTGAGTCAGCTTCTTTCAAGACATTGCTCCTTGTATCTGTCCATGGTATTCTCATCATTCGTCTATAAAGGCATGCTGAACAGGGCGAAGACAGGGATGCTTCGAGTAGGAGTGGCAAGTTTCACTGGGTAGGTCATGGGTATTGAGCATACTTTGGATCTTTTCTCCAGGCTAATCCCGCGTAGTGGGCAATGAACAGGCAGACAGATTAGGTGGATCTGCACCACTGGAAGGGGGGGGGGGGGGAGGAGGAGGGTGGTGAATTGATACAAGACAAGGCAGATGGGTCTGGCCGGCACACTACACTGAAAGGAAAGGGCAAAACGGACATATAACCAGATTGTTACAGGTACCATCAGTATTGGAACTCTGCGCTGGCTGCTGAAGATGGGGACGGAGCACGCGAGTGCTGTGATGTCAATTCCTAACTCAACTCAACTCGCCTTTAAAACCGCACCTCGGACGCTTGCAAATGTTTTTTTTTTTCACTAATCGCCTTCTGGATAGGAAATTGTCTGTCGGCTGTTTCATTTCCTCCCAGCTTATACTGATCAACGTTTTCGGGGGATATCTGGGCAGAAGCTCAGAAACCTGGGGGGGGGGGGGGGGGGGGGGGGGGGGCTTAAACGCTTTGAGCCTCCCCCTTCCCCCACTTCAATCGTGTATATAGTATGTATGGTTCTCTTGTTATATCATTGTTCTTACATTTCTTATTATTACAGTTATATTTTTTGCCATTCCGCACATTATTATTGTTATTATTATTTTCTGTCTTCTTCTTCTTCTTCTTCTTCTTCTTCTTCTTCTTCTTCTTCTTCTTCTTCTTCTTCTTCTTCTTCTTCTTCTTCTTCTTCTTCTTCTTCTTCTTCTTCTTCTTCTTCTTCTCCTTCTTGTTCACCGGCTATAAACTTCAGCGGAAGGTTCTGGGGTTGGGACCAACACCGGACACTATTCACGCATACTCATCCATGCACCAGTGAGTTCTGGTCTCTATAGCAGTGATTCCCAAACTGTGCGCCGTGGCGCCCCGGGAGCTGCGATAGCTTCACAAGGGCGCTACGAAATATAGTAAAAGCTTCATAATTAATTTAATCAAGACGCGAATAGTCATGCTTTTACTTAGGTTAGGGCGACGTAGAAAAATTTGAAAAAAAAAAAAAAAAAGCCCCGTGACCAAGACAAGTTTGGGGGAAACTGCTCATAGACTACTGCAATACATACTTTTCTCTATAGACTACTGGAATACGTACTTTTCTCTATAGACTACTGCAATACATACTTTTCTCTATAGACTACTGCAATACATACTTTTCTCTATAGACAACTGCAATACATACTTTTCTGTATAGACAACTGCAATACATACTTTTCTCTATAGACAACTGCAATACATACTTTTCTCTATAGACTACTAAAATACATACTTTTCTCTATAGACAACTGCAATACATACTTTTCTCTATAGACAACTGCAATACATACTTTTCTCTATAGACAACTGCAATACATACTTTTCTCTATAGACAACTGCAATACATACTTTTCTCTATAGACTACTGCAATACATATTTTTCTCTATAGACAACTGCAATACATACTTTTCTCTATAGACAACTGCAATACATACTTTTCTCTAGAGACTACTAAAATACATACTTTTCTCTATAGACAACTGCAATACATACTTTTCTCTATAGACAACTGCAATACATACTTTTCTCTATAGACAACTGCAATACATACTTTTCTCTATAGACTACTGCAATACATACTTTTCTCTATAGACTACTGCAATACATACTTTCTCTATAGACTACTGCAATACATACTTTTCTCTATAGACTACTGCAATACATACTTTTCTCTATAGACAACTGCAATACATACTTTCTCTATAGACAACTGCAATACATAACACCCATCCATCATCGGTTGCTGTTTTTTTCAAGTTGTCTGCTCCTGTTGCTTGCTATGCCGGACTTTACCCCAAATGTTCTCCTTTCTTGCTTGCTCTGAACGGAAATACCCGGTAATGAATGCTTCCATATTTGACAACAGTCACCTCCCAACCTTTTGTGGACACAGAAAAAGTGATAGATCTGTTTTTATATGATCGTCCAGCGAAGCTGTGATAACATTAAAATTGAGTGTTCGGATGGTCAGACTGCATTTTTGATGTGTTCTCGTTATAGATGTGCTAATAAAGAAGCCGGGAACTGCAATGGCATTTCGTCCGGACGCCCGAATGTCGGTGCGAATGACTAGGGTTCAGATCCTCTACCAGGCGAATATTTTCTTCTTCTTCAGAATTGGCCTTGGCTCCCAAGTTTGACCCAGCCTAACACTGGTACGGGGTATTTTTCTAGGGAGTAAAGGCGGTCAGGGGGGATGTTAACCACACCACACATTGAGTTTCTGCTGGTCTATAAAAACGTACGTCTGGCACTGGATGCTCGCCTAATGCCCCAAAGGCTTGAAAAGGGGTCTTTTCTTTACTTAATATGGAAGTCGATTTCTCACGAAGTATTTTCTGGACAATAATCTTCGTATTCTGGGTCTACGGGTAAACATAGAATGCAAGAAGGGGATTAGGATTTATAGGAAGAAAGAAGGGATAAGAAGATACAGACGGAGAAGAAGGCGAGAAATAACAAGAAGTAGGATAAGAGGAGCACAGAAGAGAGGAGACAGAAAGAACGAGCAAAGGAACGTTTTTTTTTTTAAAACTAAAGGGTCACACATTGGACACACAGGTCCGCCTTACATTCGTCTCGTTTATACACTCATAAATAGAGGCCGCGTTAGCGCAGTCGATAGGAGACGGAGACTCGCTTTCAAATCCAGCTGCGACTCGCTGCAGCCCACGGCCGGTGTTCGAAACCGGACTGTCCCCGGGGTTCACCCAGCATCTAGGACTATAGGAAATGGGTACCAGAGTTAACACTCTGGAGTAAATTAAGGAACATCGCTGTAGCTACGGGGTTTCGTGCAGAGCACTTATGGTCTATAGCCGTGTGCAATGACATTTTCCCGACTTTACTCTTACCTTAAATAAGAGAGACAAATGGAGGAAGCAATAAAAGGGCAAACAAGGATGGAGATATATTGAAATGTAGAAAAAAAGGGGTGAGGGGGGATGTCCGGAAAATATGCGGATTAACAAGGGAGAGAGGTCTGAGAGCGAGAAGACAAAGGGAAGAGGGACAACTGCTGAGGAAAACAAGAGTATGGTGAGGAGGCGAAGGAAAAAATGGGAGGGAGGAAGGGAGAGAGGAATAACAGGGCATTGGGTGGGGGGGGGGAGAAGGGGGGGGGGACATTTTCCCCAAAGAGTTAAGGATTAGGTACGCAGGCAGGTCCGATCTTTTGAACTCACTCCTGTCATACCTCATACCTTGTTTCATTCTTCACACACGTAACATTAAACTTCATCGAAAGTAACAAAATATGAGAGAGAGAGAGAGAGAGAGAGAGAGAGAGAGAGAGAGAGAGAGAGAGAGAGAGAGAACGAACAAACTTAATTTTCGAAGGGTCACAAATTAGGCACGTACTCCCGTCTCACATTCGGCCTTTTCAATAGTAAAAACATCATCGACAATAACTAAATATGAGAGAGAGAGAAAGAAACAGAGAGAGTGAGAGAGAGAGAGAGAGAGACTGGCTGTTATACAGTTATATATCTGCACCTAGCCCTGTATGTTCTGAACGATGACAGAACACATGTTGCTGCCAGGGACGTGCCCGCAAGCGCTGCTAAGCCTGTAAAGCTGTCAGGTAATGAGATGCTTAGGGTGAGTTGTGCCGATCAAAGAGGCAGATGTAAAGAGAGAGAGAGAGAGAGAGAGAGAGAGAGAGAGAGAGAGAGAGGGGGGGGGGGAGAGAGAGAGAGAACTCGGCGAAAAAAAAATGTCTCAATATGTGTATGTTCCTTGTGTGTGTGTATAGCTAGGTGTATGTATGTGTGTGTGTATATATATATGTCTACGTATATATATGTGTGTGTGGTCATTTGTGTAAATGCGCGTTCGTTCATCGTAACTAGATATGCCTTTTAGTTTGTGTATATACTTGGCAATCCCCCCCCCCCCCCCCCCCAAAAAAAAAAAAAAAAAAAACAACCTAGGATGTAACCAGCAATCTGCATACAAGTAAGTCATACTTGTAAAACGGAAGTACATGCTACACTCGGGTTCTGAAAGTCCAGAGGTGGACAAACAGCCAGAACCTTCCGCTGGAGTTTACAACCTGTGAACTCGAATACGAAGTAGTAGAAGGCTGTATGTCTAAAAGTCATAAAGGCCTGTGAAAGATTTCTTTTTCAGTAGTTCAAACCGCGGTGACTGTGATGGTGGGATTCGACAGGAAGGTGTCGAAGGGTTTGTTGCCATCCTACGTTTTTTTCCCCGTCGAAACTTTCCTTAGTATTCAGAACCATCCTCAAGCATTGCAATTCACAGGCCAGGATTTGGTACAAAAGCAGAACATATTTGTATTTTTTCAGATATTTGGTAAAAGAGAATAGTCTAAGAAAGGCTGCGTGAGTGACCTAAAGGGATCAAATCTGGAATTAGGTCAAAAGAGAAAACGTCGGTACAGTGCCTTTGCTAGATTACATACAAAGACAGCAAATCACATAGTTTGCCTACTTAGAGAGATTGCTTTGTGACGCCATACCGTATAAGAGATACACCAAAAGAGGGGAAGGACTTAGAGCAGAAGGTAGACCAAGAATAAGATAGAAAAAAAACATCAGCGAAACTTTACAACGGCAGGATGTGTCTATGTACAAGGCGGTCAGAAAAGCAACAAGCGCAACCGTAACTATCTATCTTGACATCCAAAGTGGTAAACGTAGGAAGCGATGAAGGAAAAAAAGTTTGCGTGTTATGTTTGTTTGTTTTAGTATCCAGAAGCCATGAGTTGTTAACCCTTAGGCTCGGTATTATGGATATCGCAACCTTTCGGCCTTGATTCCATTGTAAACACCGTAAATCTGGGAGAAATGTGGCTTTTCTGCCCACCCCCGGGAGTGAACCCGGACCACAAGAAGTTCGTCACCCGCTCACCGCGCAATCCAGTTTAGCCAACTACGCTAGAGAGACGGGCTTTGCGTGTTATCTGCATGTCATTCGTTTCATCAAGGTTTCTTGTTGCATTTTTGTTTTCATTCATTCGTTCATACAGTCATTCTTGTGTGTATTCTTTTCTGAAGGCTTTGGTCGACACGTTCGCTTATTATCATTCGTTTTCCTGCTTCCTTCCGTGTCTCTTTTTGTTTTCATTAATTCAGTCATCCATCCACCTCCCAACCCATCCATCCTTCCATCTATCCATCCATCGGTTCACCCCGAGAGAAAAACAGTTGAGTGTCTACTACAGTCACAACTTGACCTCAAGTGACTGTCAAGCTACAGTGATTTCTAATCACTTTAAAGGGCGCCTTACAGGTGCAACAGTTTAGGTCACGCTCCATTGCGTTACCGGGCTAACTGCGGACCCGTTTTCAAATCACATTTGTTGCTGGCCGAGTTTCTGTTATTCTGCAGCGATGTGTCATCAGAGTGTAACATGTTCTTTAATGGTGGTGTGAATATTCCTACATGGTGTTTATGGTGTTGTGTCGTGTTTATTGTTTGTACTTGCGGAGTTGAGTTCCATGCCCGTTGACCTTAAGGATGTGTATTGGTAGTTTTCAGCGTTTGTTGGGTGTTTAACCAGGGTGTTTTATCCTTTGTTAATGACTGTAATTAATAGTTGTAAGTTTATAAACGAATGTTTTCAAAATGTAGACATGTTCTTTAATGGTGGTGTGAATATTCATACAAGGTATTTTGTTATTTTTATACTTCTGGAGTTGAGTTCCATGTCCGTTGACCTTAAGACTGTTTGATTTGACGAGGGTGTTTTATCCTGTGTCAATGACTAGTTAATAATTATGTTTGATAACGACTGTGTTTTATAGTTTGTTAACACTTACTTTGTGAACGAATGTGTTTTGTCGTTTATTAACGGCTACACTTTGAACGGCTGTGTCTTAGATAGTTTGTTAACAACGTCTTATAGTGTGTACTTTGTTGGCTATGATTAACAGTTTGGAAAGCGACTAGGTTTAATAGTTTGTTTATTTGTTATCAGCTACGTTTTAGTTTCACAGGCCGATCCAGCCTTGAGTGGATAGGCCCTTTAAGAACGAACACAGAATAAGAATTTTCTGCTATCTTTTATAGTTTATTTGCGACTATTTTAAATAGTTTATCGATTGTCGGTGCGTGTGGCTTACTTAGGCGTTGCTAACGAGCTTCATAATGCCGAGGTGCCGGGTTGGATCCCAGCTGCGGTCCTTGCGTTAGTTTCGACAGTGGTATCGAGAAGCCGACCCTCGAGGAAGCAATGGCAAACTACTGGACGTTAATTTGCTTAGAAAAACCACAACATTAAAAAAAAAAAATGCTGGGGTTGGTTCTGCAATTTCCTGTAAAGGATACACAATTAACTAACTTATCAGCGACTGGATTTCTTAACCTGTTGGTTTTGATAACGATCATCTTTCATAGTTTGTAATATTTTTGTTAGCGATTTACTAAAGAGAAAACTGCCGATAGTTTTCTTCATCTCATGTTTCCGGGTCCTTGTTGTCAACAGACCCTGCCTACCATCAATCTTGCTGGATGTCACGTTTTTCAGTTACCTGTCGTCTGAACTATGCTGTAGTTTCTGCGTCCGGTGGAGTTGTGTCGTCAAATTGTCACACACACACACACAATACATGATCTTTAGACTGTCTTAATGTTAACTGTGCACACACTCTACCAGAGGGGTCACACTCACACAAAGCTGACACTCTCTTTATGACACATTGTCACACACAACTGTACACACACAGGGGTCACACACACACACAAAGCTGACAATTAGGACATGATCTTTAGACTGTCTTAATGTTAACTGTGCAAGGCTAGTATATATTATAGTACAGAGGGGTCAGTGGGATTTGTCAAAGGTGATTTTAGGACTCTTTTTTTTAATTGATTTTATGATTTATCTACTATTGTCTTAGTGTTAACTGTGCAGGGCTAGTATATATTATAGTACAGAGGGGTCGGTGGGTTTTGTCAAAGCTGATTTTAGGACTCTTTTTATAGACTGTTTTTATGATTTATCTATGTCTATGTTTATACAATTTATATACTGTTTATGTGATTTAGGTACTATATATATGATTTTATATACATCTATTTTATGATCGTTGTACTCTCTCTCTATATATGTATATCTTTTTTATATATTTTATGATGTGTATATATACTATGTTTTATATGATATATATATATATATATATATATATATATATATATATATATATATATATATATATATATATATATATGAAGTTTGTAAATGATTTGTATACGTCTGTGTACATGTACTTGGCTTCCTGTACTGGTTGTATACTGTTTAGAGCGTTTGCTTCTGGAGCCGGTGGTAGTATTAGCGTTTCTCTATGACCACTGAGTTTTTGTCGGGAAAGGGGGGGGGGGGGGGGAAATGTGAGCCAGCGATGCAAAATTGGTATCGGGTTGTCCTTGTGGGTTATAGAGATCGCGGGGGGGGGGGGGGGTTGTTCAACTACCTCTCAGACCAACAGGTATGTCGTAAACGTCGGCTGATTAGGGATGTTTCTCTTGAAGTTGGACTGCATCTGCCAGCAGAGAAACGCGCAGATCTCTAAAACGGATGTACACGCGAAATTAGGTTCTGGATCAAGACCACAGTCCTGAAGTGGACGAGTTTTTTTTGGAGGTTTACAGCCGGAGGAGAGAGAGAGAGAGAGAGAGAGAGAGAGAGAGAGAGAGAGAGAGAGAGAGAGAGAGAGAGAGAGAGAGAGAGAGAGAGAGAGTTGGACATAGAGACAGATATAGAAAGACTGAGATAAGGAAAAATCGGGTAATTTTCCTAATGGTTTGGACATTTCTGGCGAAGGAAAATCGCTACACTAACGCGTTTTTCTGTTGCCCAGTACAGTGTTCTTCAACCTTTTGAAACTCTCGGACCAGCAGAACTGGGATGGGAGGGGTGGTGGTTGTTTTTGCGGATCAGCAGATAGCTAACCAGAAATAAAAACAATCGTGCACAGCTGTTTATTTGTTAAATACGAGGTCACAAAAGTACACATCACAGTTAAAGCAATATCTGCTTCATCGTCATCATCATTAACATCAGTTTCCGCTTCAGCTGTGGATGTTGGGCGATGTGAGGAGGAACAGTTTGCGAACCAATGCTTGATGGGCAGCAATGGCTATTGTCATTCCGTGTCGACGTATAAGCTCTTTAATGTCATCAGTCCCTCTTATCCTTGGGCGGCCTCTTGATTTCTTTTCAGGTCTTTTCATGTGTAGCGCCCAAGTTGCAACAGCTTAGACGTTTAAAAATATAATGCTATTTAAAGGTAAAAATTTTTTTTTTAGCCTATTATGATGAGAAAGATAATTCTAAAGATGTGCATAAATCATATCGCGATATACGGAATTGAATCATGTACAATTAGCCAATTAATTGAAAAATTATACAGAAGAACATATCCGTTAACAAACATATTGCAAAAGACGAATCGTTAATTGTTTGCTGAAAGCAGATTTATTGGAATCAAGAGCGCAAATATCTTAGCCCAAATGTAAACCACCACACGGTTTGCGAATAAGCCATTTTAATGGTGAAACACAAAAGACTTATAGTTCTGGTTGTTCGCCCACTCCTGGATTTCCAGAACTCGCGTTATGAGTTCACATCCGTTTTACAAATCTGGCTAATTTGCTAGCAGACTGTTGGTTCCTCGCCTCTCAGGCATGGACACTCTGACATCGACGAAACCCCCCAAAGTATTAGACTTTTACGACATGCTTGCAAGGGAGGCGGTCTAATCTCTCACCCCCCTCCCCTCCCCGGGACCAGTGTGTGCTGTATTATTGGCTTTTCCATGGAACCCCAACCATTGCGCTATGCTCTCTTAATTTGACAGTAAGGCCATAGCATTCTAAGAAATCTGGCATCTCCAGTTGCCAGTCTTCTAGCATCCCCGAAAGCAGGACACTCGTGCTTATTACCTGCCTTGCCAAATGGTGCCCTGGATCCCAGACGGGATTGTTGGCATTTAAAACACCCTTTGCAATAGATTCTGATCCTTGTACTGCCGTTACCTGTACATTTGCCGTCTCCCCAGTCATTCTGAGGCAGCCGGTGTGCCTTCCCAGCCTGCTTACCGACAGAAACAGTTAAGTGATACAGTACAGTTTGATATATCAGTCAGCGGGAGATTGTATTCTGGGCGAGGCTTGAATGCTGCAGCCTACACATGTCACATCAACACAGGTATGTGTTCACATCTCAGTCTTCTTCCAGCCAAGATATGCTGGATTGAGTTCTGCAACGTCTTGTAAAGGATACACACGTAACTCTTTGTTGCTTTTTTCTCTGCCCTATATCCCTCAATGGAGCATAGGCTCTCAACTAAGTCACACCAAGTCGTTCTATCCTTTGCTGTTGTATGCAGCTCATCTCATATCCTCCCCATCTTTTTAAATTTACCCAAAGTATTTCAGGATCCTCGCCGGTGCTACAGAGACTGTGTACTATGCTGAGCTTCTTCGGACTCAGACTTGAGTTAGAAGAAAGAACGGAGCACTTATGGGTTACTCCCCTTGTGCCATGATGTTGATCCGTTGTTCAAACCTCAAAACATCTTTTCAACTTTACTCTTTAGTTTCCATCTCCGTTTGTGTGTGTGTGTGTGCGTGCGTGTGTGTGAGCGCGATGTGTGTGTGTGTGTGTGGATTTACCTTTGTATGCTGCTGTGGATTCTAGTGCAAACACATTCCAGTTATATTGTTCTCCAGTCCAAAGCCAAGATACTTTCTACACCTCTTGGTCCACTGGAACTTGTTTCGTTCTCCCCCAAAGCTCTACCTACAATCACCAGCATGCTGCCGATGGAACTAAAGGCCGCTGCCAATAGAACATTATCCAAACGTTGTGGGGGGTTTCTTTCATTTTTACCTTCGGCAGATAAACACTTTATGTTCAATCCAGGTTTAGACCATAGGTTATCTGATTGAAGGATCAGCACGTTAATCACTTACTCACTTATTTACTCACTCATACACCCACTCATGCACCCACTCACTCACTTACACTCACTCATTCACTCACTCACTCATGTACTGACTCATTTACTTACTCCCTCACTCACTCACTCACTCACTCACTCACTCACTCACTCACTCACTCACTCACTCACTCACTCACTCACTCACTCACTCACTCACTCACTCACTCCCTCCCTCCCTCCCTCACTCACTCACTCATTCACTCACTCACTTACTCATCCACTCACTCACTCACTCACTCACTCACTCACTCACTCACTCACTCACTCACTCACTCACTCACTCACTCACTCACTCACTCACTCACTCACTCACTCACTCACTCATTTACTCACTTATCCACCCACCCACTCACTCACTTACTCCCTCACTCACTCACTCAGCCACTCACTTATTCAGTCACTCACTTACTCACTCATTCATTCACTCACTCACTCACTCACTCACTGACTCTCTCACCCACTCACTCACTCACTAACTCACTCACATACTAACTTACTCACTTTGCTGACTCACTCACGATCATCTACTCGCTCTTCTAATCCCGAGCAGCGTGTGCGGAATTACTGGCTGTTCTTTTGGCTAAAAGTTACAACCCCCCTCCCCACTATTTGTTTTTACGTGTACCTTACATTACCGTTAAACTTGGTATCGTCATCATCATCATCTTCTTCTTTTTCTTCTTTTTCTTCTTCTTCTTCTTCTTCTTCTTCTTCTTCTTCTTCTTCTTCTTCTTCTTCTTCTTCTTCTTCTTCTTCTTCTTCTTCTTCTTCTTCTTCTTCTTCTTCTTCTTCTTCTTCTTCTTCTTCTTCTTCGTCTTCATCTTCTTCTTCTCCTCCTCCTTCGTCTTCGTCTTCTTGTTTCCTCCTGAGGTTGAAAAAAATTTATCTAGGCTCCCAGGTCGAATCAGCGTAAAATGGGTACTAGATAAAGTCATAGGAAGAAAAGGCGGCTAGCGTTATTCTGTATTGATTAGTCTGTGAAAAAAAAAAAAAAAACGAGAAAGCCAAATGCGCTACTGACTTTTATAACTACACTTAATTATCTTTCTGTGTTTTGTTAATCGTATAATGAAGGTATATCTAAGTATCTCCAACCGAATGTATAATTAACAGCTATCAAGAGAAACAAATAGGGGTATTATGCGGTCAAAGAGTACTGTGTTAAATCTTTTAATCGGTTTCTTCTGTCTGTCCCCACTGACACTGTAAAATTATACATGACATGTATTTTTGAGAACTAGCTTACATTAATATCTGAGACCGTAAATGCCAGCCTTTGCATAGCACACGGGTTGGTTGGGTGAGGAAGGGGGCGGCGTTGTGTAGTGGCTAGACGCTCGTCTGCGGGTCGGAAGGTTGTAGTTCGGGTCATGACGGAGCTAGATTTTTTATTTTTCTTAGAAAGAACCTTGGCTCCTAGGTCACCACAGCCTTAATTGGGTATCAGGTAAAGTCCTGGCTTTTTTTTTTTTTAAAGATTTGCTGTGATATTTTCAACAATGTTTCTACGTTCTGCTGCAAACTAACGCCATAATCACTAAAATTGTAACATTTGTTGGAGGTATTTTTCTTTAGCACCTACTTAGGTGTTTTTTTAAAACTCCCACTAAGAATGAGTTTGAAAATAGACACACAAACACACACACACACACACACACCTAAATTTCGCTGTAATGTATGCTTAAAGCTAAACAGTATCTGTGGTCTGGAACACATACCTAGGCTGGCACCCGATGCTTCTTCAAAACCTGACTCTGAAAGTCAGAACAGGACCGGAGAAGAAGAAGAAGAAGAAGAAGAAGAAGCTCATATGAGGGGCAGGTTTTGCTTACACATTCCTTTTACAGATCTAGATTATGTGTACGCAGGCTAATAATTCTTTATCTGTCAGTCAGATGCACTCCGATTTCGAAGAAAACGCCCCTGATTCGTCAGCTTTTACGACATACTTGTTAACGGTTGCCCCTCTCTCTACTATGGGGCCCCTTGACCCACCCACTCGATGTGGATTTAATGCAAAGACATTTGGACCTGCTGGAGACCGGTTACGCTACCGCATCTACCCTAATGTAGTTAGTTGCACAACCTTTACAGTTTGTGATTTAACTAGAATTTACTTTCAGTAATTGACCATTGTTCGCTTTCGTTTTGCTCTCGATAGCACTGTCGAAACTGACGCAAAGCAGTCTGCCACCAATCGGCCACAGCTGGGATCGAACCCAGTACCTCCGAATTTCTAAGCGCGTTGGTAGCGCCCAGGCCGCCGACGCCCAAATGTAGTAGGTGTGTCTCATTAAGCTCCCATAGGACCGCACAGCGCGCGAGCAACACCTGGTGACACAAAGTGCCACCATTCGGACGAGGGTCACTTGGGCAAAAGTCAGAGACCCCCCGCCCACCCCCCGTTCAACCGTTAGGTTATTTTAGTAAAAAATTTAATAGTAGAAGCGTCGTCCGTGGCTCAGGCGTTGCCAGTCCAACTCGTAATTCCAGCGTACCGCGATCGAAACCCACAGCTGGCTGTGTGGATTTTTATCGTGGTATGGGGCGTCGCAGGTCGACCCAGCCTAAAATGGGTACCAGGATTGCTGTTCTGCGGAAGTAAAGACGGCTGGCGTAATGCTGACCACATTACCCACCAAGTGCCGATTGGTCTGTAAAAATATGGGTGCTCTTCCCATGTGCCCGATGCGCCTAAAGGCGTGAAAAGGGATCTTTACTTTACTATAATAGTAGAAGTAGGTGAATTTTACATGCTTCGATAGGGTCGGTGCGGACCTAGATTATGCACCCGGATTTCTGTTGCCAAAGTTCTGATGTAACACACTGTGTCACAGTCAGTGTCTGGGTGGCGATGAACTTACCTGTATGTAATCTTTGGTAACTTTCTGAGGTCCTGGCGGTGCCGTTTAACTAACGGTTATACTCCCGCCTGTGTGTTTCTATATGAATATGCAAGTAGCACCATATGCCCGGTACGTGTCTCGATGTGAAAATGAACATTTTACTGGTAAAAAAAATTACTTGTTATCAGTCATTAGTTGTTGCTAGTCATTAGTTGTTGTTAGTCATTAGTTGTTGTTAGTCATTAGGTGTTGTTAGTCATTAGCTGTTGCTAGTCATTAGCTGTTGCTAGTCATTAGTTGTTGCTAGTCATTAGTTGTTGCTAGTCATTAGTTGTTGTTAGTCATTAGCTGTTGTTAGTCATTAGGTGTTGTTAGTCATTAGTTGTTGCTAGTCATTAGTTGTTGTTAGTCATTAGTTGTTGTTAGTCATTAGTTGTTGTTAGTCATTAGGTGTTGTTAGTCATTAGCTGTTGCTAGTCATTAGCCGTTGCTAGTCATTAGTTGTTGCTAGTCATTAGTTGTTGCTAGTCATTAGTTGTTGCTAGTAATTAGTTGTTGTTAGTCATTAGTTGCTGTTAGTCGAGGGTTCAACTACACTGCAGACGGGTGCCCCATAACTGTTCCATGTCAGTGGAAATCATACACAATTTAATTTAACTTTCGCTTTGGAAACTACAGAAAAACATACTCAATCGCAAAGTAAATACACAAGGCAGCTATCAGGTGTGCCATCACTAACAGTCTCACGCAAGAATTGTAGCGCACTGTTGATGCAAGCGGTCGCCACGAAATCCGACATTGTACACATAATACTGCATAAGTACATGCTATTCCGAACGTAATTAAATCGTTTCGTTGAAGGAATTAATTAATCCCGAGATAGGACACTTTATTCTGTGTCGTCATGACAATTTATTCTCTGTCGTCATCATCACCAACAACAACATTTTCCTCTTGATAAATCTCTGTGTGTCACATAGGGTTGGCAGTCTATTCTTTCACCCCTCTTGCACAGTCTTTTCGATATCTCGGATTGAATCCAGTCCAGCACCTTTGGCCTTTCTCTTTAACATTCATTTCATAGTTTCTCTTGATCTGCTGGAAGTGAGGCATTTGGGGCCGCTAATTTTTTTTTCTCAAAAAAAAAGGGTCTTGAAAGAAACTGACTCTCGAGGAGAACTGATTGCCCACATTAGAAGGAGACGATCTACATTCTTTGGTAATGTGATGACACGAAGAAAACTGGAGTACATCATTACACTAGGAAAGTTCGAGGGAAGAAGAGGCAGAGGGAGACCGAGAGAGCAGATACTGGACAGTTTGACAGAATGGCGTTAAGGATGACCTGTGTCAGAGTTGATTGAAAGTGCACGGGACGGAAGGCTGTGAATGAGGACATGTCTACCAACGCCACACGTCATGTATTTCAAGATGACGAAGAATATTTGTAACGTACACAATATTTAGTGGCAACTGCAGTGGCGTCTAGACACTCGCCTGCGGATCAAATGGTCGTGGGTTCACGTCCTGACGGAGCGGGCCGTTTTTCAGAAATGACATTGGCTTCCAGGTCGATCCAGCCTTAAATGGGTATGAGGTGCAGTCCTAGAAAGTAAAGGCGGTCGGCACTTATCTATAAACTATAGGTGTGGCCCTATATGCCCAGTATATGTGAAGGCGGTGAAAACGGTCCCCTGCTTTCCTTACTTTACTTACAAAATATTTAGTGGCTCACATGCCGACACGAAGGTCTTAGGTTCGAATCCGGTCCCCCATTTTTCTTATTTCTTTTCAAAAGTTACCTTACCCGCCTCTCTCCCTCTCCGGCTCAAGCCGTTTTCCTAGCGTCATGAAGATAGTGGGTTCGTTTCAGGGATGCGTGTTTCGGTTCATGAATATACTTTTTTAAAACTGATACCCAATGGGGCTGTCGCTAGAGCCACGGTGTTCGTTCTGTGTGCAACGTTCTCTCTGTAAGTGGCAAGCCGTTCTGCAGAGAGAGAGAGAGAGAGAGAGAGAGAGAGAGAGAGAGAGAGAGAGAGCTATATATATGATATCAAACGTCGGTGCGGTGACCTGGATTCTCTTGTCTGTCACAATAACCCACTTAGGTCACCGAGGACTTTTAGTTCTTTGTGTCGACGGGTTCATGTAGACGCCACATACCCGACCGCTTCTTCACTCCTGCCGCTCTATTTATTTTCATTCAGCCCCCCCCCCCCCCACCATTTTTTTCCTTTTCTTTTCCTGCCCTCTTACAACTCGACAGATCAACAACCTAAATATATCACTTAAGTGGGAAGATATTTTTAGCCTAATTAGCATTTTGATTGCTTATCGGATGCCTGGTTGAACACAGGTGTTAATTTTGACAGACGTATCGTAGAAACCGTAAACTTACCTGTTTATGTAGCAGTTTTAATTTGCCAGTGATACACATTGGAAGACATTATTATACACACTGGCAAGATAGCAGCGGCAACTTTCGAAATCCTGAACAAAATATGGAACTATTGTCTGTCTGTCTGTGTCTGCTGTGTTTCCTCTGTGTCTTATCTGTCTTCCGTGTCTGCTTTGTCTACTCTGTATTCAGTGTCTGCTGTCTTTTGTGTCTACTCTGTCTTCTGTGTCTACTCTGTCTTCTGTGTCTACTCTGTCTTCTATGTCTACTCTGTCTTCTGTGTCTACTCTGTCTTCTGTGTCTACTCTGTCTTCTGTGTTTACTCTGTCTTCTGTGTCTACTCTGTCTTTTGTGTCTACTCTGTCTTCTGTGTCTACTCTGTCTTTTGTGTCTACTCTGTCTTCTGTGTCTACTATGTGTTTTGTGTCTACTCTCTCTTCTGTGTCTACTCTCTCTTCTATGTCTACTCTGTCTTCTATGTCTAACATGTCTCTTCTCTGTCTACTCTGTCTTCTGTGTCGACTTTGTCATGTGTCTTTTCTGTCTTCTGTGTCTACTCTGTCTTCTGTGTCTACTCTGTCTTCTGTGTCTAACATGTCTCTTTTGTGTCTACTATGTCTTCTGTGTCTACGCTGTCTTCTGTGTCTACTCTATCTTCTGTGTCTACGCTGTCTTCTGTGTCTACTCTATCTTCTGTGTCTACGCTGTCTTCTGTATCTACTCTAACTTCTGTGCCTACTCTGTCTTCTGTGTCTACTCTGTCTTCTGTGTCTACTCCGACTTCTGTTCTACTCTGTCTTCTATGTCTACTCTGTCTTCTGTGTCTACTCTGTCTTCTGTGTCTACTCTGTCTTCTGTGTCTACTCTGTCTTCTGTGTCTACTCTGTCTTCTATGTCTACTCTGTCTTCTGTGTCTACTCTGTCTTCTGTGTCTACTCTGTCTTCTATGTCTACTCTGTCTTCTGTGTCTACTCTGTCTTCTGTGTCTACTCTGTCTTTTGTGTCTACTCTGTCTTCTATGTCTACTCTGTCTTCTGTGTCTACTCTGTCTTCTGTGTCTACTCTGTCTTCTATGTCTACTCTGTCTTCTGTGTCTACCCTGTCTTCTGTGTCTACTCTGTCCTATCAGTACGGGTTGCAGGCCCCGTGTTCATGGAAAAGAGAACAGACTTACTGCCTCTCAACAAGCATGTCGTGAAAAGCGACTGACCAGGGATTGCAGAAATCGGATGTGTTTGGGCCGAAATGCACAAGTATCTTAGCCTCGATGAAATCTACAACACAGCATACCAGATACTCTTCTCAAGGCAGACACAGAAGGTCTGTGTCCATTTGTTTGTAAAGCAGTTATGGGTCGTCGATGGATCACCGCTTCCCTGTCATTAACACACCAGAGATCAACATAGCACCTTGGTGGTGCAGGTTTCACAGCCTGCGCTATAGATTAACCAGGATAGATTCTTCTCTCGCCCGTGTGTCACTTAGGGCCATTACGGCAAGCACAAAATAGTATCACTGCACCCTACCAGGCATGTCGTAAGAGGCGACTAAAAGTAATGTTGGGTTTGAGGTTGGCTACCTCATCCTGTTAAAACAATAGCTACTAAAACCAACCAACCATGGAACAGTTTAAAAAAAATTATCAACTTGACTTGGTTGGGGGCTTATGCTTCATTAGAGGCTAGAAGGCAGAAGAAGAAGCAGAATATGATGAAGAAGAAGAAGAAGAAGAAAACCCTTCTTCTCCTGTCCATCCCCTCGTCCTCTCCTAGTCCTGTATTGCCTTTCAGCGGTAGGTTTTGAAAAGGGATCGGCTGAGAGCCTTGACATTTCCTTCGTAGGTCTCGTATTTGTGACCTCGGGTATTCCATAATCCACCACCTTAAGGGTCAACCTCTGGGTGTTCTTCCATTATATCTGACAGGGCTTTCCGTGATGTGCCCTTGGCACAAGTCCAGCTTATTCGATCTGTTGTTTCTTGATGTAGTTTAATACTGGTTCCAAGCCAACTTCTTCCCTAATATAATCATTTCTGATCTTTTCTCTTCTAGTTACTTTTAGGATTCGCCGTAGAAATTTAATGTCTTTTGTTTCGATCTGTCTTTTGTCTTTAGTTGGTAAAGTCCACGTTTGACACTGATAGCACAATATTGGTAAAAAATACTGAATTGAATAGTGCTCTTCTGGTGTCAGTTGTTCCATGTTGGTTAGAGTAGACCCACTGCCCCTTAAAAAGCATGTCGTAAAAGGCGACTAATTACTGCGGATATCGCAGCCTAGCTGGAGACCACAACAACGTTCCAACCGTTCTCTTAGGTGCAAACGTAGAAGAAGAGGCAGACATATCACCTGGGCTTCCCCGATCTGTCCCCATAACTGCCGCACCATCGACGGATCGGGTCTTATCCTCACACCTGCCTAGGCTAACCCGACTACTGCACATCATCTCTCTACTGTGTACCCGGGACGAAATTGTCACAACGCATATTCGTGTCTATACATGCAGCCCTGTCGCCTGTCCGTGCCCTATCTCCCTATGTACCGTACGCACAGTCTACGCTCTGTTTGATTACCGGGGCTGTTTGTTGGAGCTTTTACAAGGGTTTTTACCTTTGGAAGGATCTGGTACCGCGGGTATTATAGATAGAAGGTGCTAGGGCAAGGTACAGACTGTAGGCTTTAGGTATTAATGCGTCAGGTGTATGGCAGTGCATATAGTTGATTGGTTGGAGGTGTTTTGGTATATGTGTGTATGTTCTCGGCCAGTTTGCTGGGGCCTTTAACAACAGAGTTGTGTGTCGTCAGATAGCTGCCTCTGCAAGATAAAGACGTGCGGGCTTGTGTTTTTGTGTGTGTTGGTTTGTAACTGCCGTGTTTATATTTTCGTTGACAGGGTTTGCCGTGGTTTTTCTGCTGAAAGGATTTTCTTATTTTGGCTCATGTTCTTAATAGTTAAGGTTAGTTGCGTATCCTTTACAGGACGTCTATTAGTTTGCCATTGCTTTATGGACGGTCGGCTTTCTAGATACCACTGTCGAAACCAAAGCAAGGCGCATGGCTCGCAGCCGGGATCGAACCCGGCATCCCGGCATTACGAAGCGTTCGCATCGACTTAGCCACAGAGCCGACGTTCTTAATAGTATGAAATTTAATTTGCTATCTTCACAGAGGCTATGTTAAATCAACTAACTGTAGCTAGACATGGAATTTATGTGTATGTTTTTGACAGTGTTAGTATAAAGTGGAATTTGATATCTTCACGGTGTTAAAATCAGGAGCCTTTATGATGTAGCGGCTAGACGCTCGACTGCGGATTAGAAGGTCCTGGGTTCCGGTCCTGGCGTAGCCGGACTTTTGTTTAGAAAGAACATTGGCCTCAAATGGGTAGGTACTTGGTAAAGTCCTCGGAAGTAAAGGCGGCCGGCGTGATGTTGACCCACCGAGTGCCGGATGGGGGGATTTGTTATTTTTGTTGAATGTTAGCATCATCTGGATTTTGCTATTTTCACACAGTATGTGGCTATTGAAGGAGTTTGTTTATATATATATATATATATATATATATATATATATATATATATATATATATATATATATATATATATATAATCTGTATGTCTTTTTGTCTGTTTATGCCTGTCTCACTCTGTATCACATTAGTCTTGCACTCTGTGTTACTGTTCACTTGTTCTCTCTATGTCTGTTTATATCTTTTCTATCGCTTTGCGTAAACACCAACTCCCATTTTTAGTTGCTCCATCTCCCTCTCTGTCCCTGTATTTTGTGTATCTGTCTGTGTCTTTGTCTCTAGCTCTTTATCGTCGATCTCTGCCAGAATGTGTGCTGCCTATCTCTGTCGCTGCCCAACCTCTCTATCCATTTCATTACTCTTTCTCTCTAAGCATGTCTATCCTCTCTGTGCAATTGTTCACTCCACCATCTCCCTGTAGCTCCTTATTCATCTCTCCATCTTTCTCTGTAAACCTCCTCTCTTTGTAGCACTTTCTACTCATTTCTATATCCTCTACGATCCTTAGTCCACACAGTTGTCTATCATCATCATGTGGCAGGTCCTTTGCAGAATTTTACATTCATCACTGTACGCTTGAAAGACACATATCTGTCACCAGCTCTCCTCTCGTGTGCCTTCCTTTCTGGGGTGTCACTTATATCCCGTGCCCGTCTTCGTACTGGTCGGTCCCTGCCCGTCTCTCTTGGTACATTGTCTTCTGTTATTAATTTTTCTCTTTCAAATCCGCTTTGGCGCTTATTGTGCCAGAATATATCAGAGACAAGTCACTGTTTGCTAGCCAATCTTCCTTGATGTTTAGCGATTTTACGATGTCATTATTTCTTCTGTTCTTCGTCAATGGTACTATGCGGATCGTTCTAAAGCAGTTCAGCTCAAAAGTCTGTGTTTTTTCATTAAGGACTGCGAGATAGTCCACGACTCACATCCATATGCTACAGGAAAGATGCATGCTTTCATAACTTTGACTTTCACTGTGTGCACCTCTCATCTCGCTATTCGAGTCTCTACCCCCACCCCTTCTCTATCCTATCTGACCGACGCTCGAAACTCAGAGGAAAAGCGAGACGGACAATCAGACAGCTACTGGTACCATCGAAATTTTAACTCTTCGCTTGCTGCTGAAGACGGGGACGGAGCACTTATGGGGGTGTCCCAAGTGCTGAGATGTCGATTCTTAAATTCAACATTCAACCCCTTCTCTATCCTATCTGCCCACACATTCTGTGGCTCTGTATCCTCCTTCTTCCCACCCTCTTAAGAATACTTCTATCTCCATATCTTCCCCTCTCACTGTTGCATTTAGCAGCAAATTATTTTGCCGACATGCCCTTTCGCTTTCTTCCATGTGTAGATTATCAGGGCGTGTGTGACTTTCCCCACCTCTCCGATTTCCCAGTTTCTTGTTTAACTTCTCTCGCCTTTCGCACAGGACTTTGGCTGCCGCCCACACAACCCTATCCCCATCTACGTATGCAACCCCGCTGTCCCCCTTTTTGTATTCTTTTGAATCGCCTTCATCGGTCGGTTGGGTATGCACAATCCGGAACAGTTGAGATTATTGCACACGAATAAAGGGGTGTCAGGGTAAACCCACCTTAGATGAAATTGTCATTAGAGCTGTACCGAGCATTCGCTTCGTATTCGCTTCGGGGCCGAATAGTGGACTTTATAACTATTCGGTATTCGGACGAATACTTGTGGTCAGGCCGAATACGAATAGTGGTTACCTTACTCCTGCTTTTGCATACACGGCCTTAATGCTGACAATATGAAACGATTAGTTTTGTTTAAAGCTAAAGCAGTTTCTAAGCTGTCAGTTACAATTTACAAGTTTAGTTACTTGTTATAATACTTAGGATTCTTTCATTCCTAGTTATTAGTTACCGCAGACTGACTGAAGGATGCAAAACATAAATTGGTTTTAAATGTTTACTATTCTGTACTACATTTTGTGAAGAAAGTGTTAAGCGTATATTTGACATTATGAATGTTTTTTTTAAAAGATTCATTTTATACACTTCGTATTCGTATTCGGCCGAATAGTTGTGCCTGTTATTCGTATTCGACCGAATAGTGATAATCACCTATTCGGTACTGCTCTAATTGTCAGCATATAAGATGTGTGTGTGTGTGTGTATGTATGTGTGTTTGTGAATGCATGCGCGCGTGTGTGTTTGTCTCATCTTTCATATCTAATATACAACCGTTTAGCAGGTTGTGAGGGGGTGGGGGGAGGGGTGAGAGGGGCGCTGGGGTGTATCGACTAGGATCTCGCCTGCGGATCGAAAGGTCGTGTTGGTTCGGGTCCTGGGGGAGCCGGACTTTTTGTGGGGTTTCGAAAATGATCTTCTCTTCCGGGTTAATCTAATCTCAGATGGCTGTCAGGTACAGTCCTGGAGTAAAGGCGTCCGGGTGTGATGTGGACCACATTACCTGCCTGAAGGCGAGGAAAAGGGTCATTTTACTTTCTTCTTCTTCTTCTTCTTCTTCTTCTTCTTCTTCTTCTTCTTCTTCTTCTTCTTCTTCTTCTTCTTCTTCTTCTTCTTCTTCTTCTTCTTCTTCTTCTTCTTCTTCTTCTTCTTCTTCTTCTTCTTCTTCTTCTTCTTCTTTTTCTTTTTCTTTTTCTTTTTCTTTTTCTTCTTCTTCTTCTCCTCCTCCTTCCCCTCCTCCTCTTCCTTCTCCTTCTCTTCTTTCTCTTTTTTTCTTTTTCGTCGTTGTAGTCGTCATCCGCTCGGACCGCCATAGAGTCACTTATTAACTCTAACCCTAACCCCCCCCCCCCTTTTTCCTTAAAACCCCAAAAATATTTGACCTCCTAGGGAACTCCAGATTTCCTTTGTTTGGGTGAATTGAAAATAAAGTGCACAGGTTGCCGAGAAAGCATTACACTCGCCGCCTGTGTCAGCTCTTGCCATAGGTTGCATACGCCTAGTTTGTATCTGTGTTTGTACTGGCTAAACGATTATGTAAATATCTAGGATGTCACTGGTGCAGGCCCCTGTTAGGCCTGGGATTTCGTCACGCTGACTTCTAGCAATTCTGCCTAGTCTCTGGGTAGTAAGATTGGACACCCGTGTGTATTTTTTGCGCAACCTGAAAAAAAAAATACTTTGGCAGTTGGAAATCGAAAAGAGTAGCCTGACGGCGCAGCCCAGCCAAAATTTGGAGTTTAAATTCTACCCAAAGTGTATCGGGATCCTTACCGGTGCACTGCGCTGAAGATTCTTCTGACTCTGGCTTGAGTCAGAGTAGAACGGAGCACTTATGGGGGCACCCCTTGTGCCATGATGTTGATCTGTCGTCCAAACCTAAACCTATATCTGTGTTTTCCCATCATAGATCCAGAATAGCGAGCAAGGTAGCTAGACAGAAATTGACAGAAGTCAATAGACAGGAAAAGGGGATAGATCAAGGGAGATTCGGACAGATAGAAAGAGGCGGAAAATAGACAAGGAATAGAGAGAATATTCAAAATGGTTGGAGGATGATATAGAAAGATGAATGGTAGACAGGACGGAGAGCGACCGAGCGAAAGAACAGACACAATTTTAGAAATTATAGAGACTAAACGAACGAACGAACTTTATTTCCGAAATTGGCAGACAGGCTGTCTTACATTTGTCCTTTCGAATACTCATTTTTCACATGGCAGTTATTTTTTTTAATATACCAAGCTTATTGCATTCACATATAAAAATTCTTAGTATCAGTGTAAAGAGACTACATAATGAAGGAGTTAAAAAAAAAAAAAGATACAAGAAACAGACAGCAACAGAGAGAAGGCAACTGTACAGTATAGATTGACACTAAAGTGAATGTTTGCACTACAACAGCGGTTCTCAACCTGTTGGTCGCGATCGTTTTGGGTGTCGAACGATTATCTTACAAGTGTCGCCTAAGACCATCGGAAAACTGAAGTTATGACGTAGCAACGAAGGTAATTTTATAGTTGGGGGCCACCACAGCATGAGGAACTGTATTAAAGGGTCGCGGCATTTGTAAGTTTGGGAATCACTGGTCTAAAAATGTATAAGACCTTGTATTTAGGGCCATTATTTGCCTCTTATTGCGAATTATCTAGACACTAATTGTCTTTAATAGCTTCCGTGGTAATTTTTCCCTTCGTAATGCCCATAAGGGAAGAAGACAATTGTAACACTGCACCCTACCAGGTATGTCGTAAGAGGCGACTTGGGGTAGGGTTGGGCTTGAGGTTGACTACCTCATCCTATAATAATCATAGCCCCAAAAACCGACAAATCATGGAAACGTCAAAAAGAGAAAGAAAAAAACCCAGCCAGGCAAGATTGGTGTGGGGGTGGGCGGGGGGTGTGTTCTTCTAATAGAAGAAGTATGACATCATGTGTAGGGAAAGCCGAAGGAAAGGCAGCTAGAGAGTAAAGTTAAAAAGATGGGAGGACATGGAGAGAGCTGCATGCGATAGCGAAGGATGAAATGACTTGGCCTGAATTGGTAAGCCGAGTAGTAAACTGGACTTCCTTTAAAGTCGGAGTGCATCTGCCCGAGCGGCAAGGAACAACCAACTGCACACAAATAAGCCAGTAAAACTGATGTACACGCAAAACTCAGGCCCTGGCTCAAAGCCAAAGTCTAAATAGACGAACAATTTCGACTTTCCGCCAGAGCTTACAACCGATTAGCCAAGAAGAAGAAGAAGTAAAGGTCTCTTTTCCACGCCTCTAGGCGTATTGGGCATACATGGGCCTATATTTTTTATAGACCAATCGGCACAAGATGGGTGATGTGGACAACATCACGCCGGCCGCCTTTACTTCCTATGACTGCACCCGGTACCCTCTGAATGCTGGGTCGACCTGGTAGTAAAGGTCATTAAAAAAAAGTTCTACCATTGAGCGAACCGACGACGTTCCGATCCGCACGCCAGCGTATAACCACTACGCCACGGCGTCTCTGAAAGAAGAAAAAGTACCTTAATCCTGACACACTTGAATAAGCAAGCCTCGGTTAGCGCGATGGATATAAATTTGTTTGCAGGTCCGAAAGTCCTACGTTCCAGTCCGCAAGTCAATGCGAAATGCTTGAACACCGTTTCAAAATCCTGACTGCCAGGTATTGAAGTCAGCTGCAGACGATTTGACAGCAAACCTTTTTGCGTTGGTTTTTACAACAGTATGAATCATGATTCGGCCCGGTGGCTAAGTCGATGCAAACGCTTCGCAATGCCGGGATTTCGATCCCAGCTGCGGGCCATGCGCCTTGCGTTGGTTTCGACAGTGGTATCTAGAAAGCCGACCGTCCATAAAGATATGGCAAACTACTGGACGTAAATTTGCCTAGTAAAACCACACAACAGCCAGGGGCTGCTGGGGTTGGTTCTGCAACGTCCTGTAAAGGATACGCAGCTAACTTATTTATGAGTCATGAGTCACGGACCACTCAGAAGCAGTGGCAAACTCTTAGGCCTGTAATTAGCTTGGACTTACAACCAACTCAACCTAACCTCCAGGTACTAGAGAAGGTCATAGCAGCCTGCCCTTATGTTGACCCCATGGCTGTCTGGTGCCCATTGGATTTAAACGTATGGGTCTGGCCCTGTATGTTCCATGTCAAATGAATGAAACGTCTTTTACTGAAGGTTTGAACACCGAATCAACGTCATGGCACACGGGTAGTAACCCACAAGTGCTCCGTTCTTCTTATACCTCAAGTCTAAGTCCGAAGAAGCTTAGCACAACCCACAGGCTCTGTAGCACCGGCGAGGATTCTGAAATACTTTGGGTAGATTTTTAACTCCAAATTTTAGCCCGGGCAGCGCCACTAGGCTACTTTTTTTCGAATTCCAACTGCCAAGGGATTTTTTTTAAAACGTGCGCAACAATACACACGGGCGTCTGATCTCACTACCCAGAAACCAGGGGGAATTACTAGAAGTCCAAGTCCAGTTGGAAAAATCCCAGCCCTTACAGGGGATTCGAGGCAGACACTATACCTCGAGACCCACGCACCCACCCCCTCCTCTCCCCCCCCCCCCCCCCCCCCCCAAGTTCTTTTACTATTTACAACAATGTTTATTTAGTGCTTGCAATTTTTAAACGCCTTTTCTATATTGCGTTGAATTTGAGTGGGGCTCTGGATTTTGTTCTTAATGGATACCTTTGATTGGTGGTATGTTTAAAAACTGTGTAGTATTCTTTTATTTGATTGGATAATGCGTTGCAGGAATCGGACTTTGATTGGTGGGATGTTAAGATGATTCATAAATGCCTTTCATTCTTAGTGATTAGTGAGTGAGTTTTATTCTTAATAAATAATTCCCTGCTTACCCCGAAGACGGACCAATGGAATATATCTTCCTTATGTGTATAGCTAGGTCATCTTTGTGGAGGATAGTGGACGGCTACAAATTGTATTGCATTCTTTGATGTGATTTGATAAAGCTACGCAGCAATTCAATGAATGTTTATGGGTGAGATGTTGGAAAACTGTTCTCTATTCTGGGATTTGACTGGATAACGCCATCCAATAATGAAACTTTGATTAGTGGTATTCTAAACAACTGTGTTGTATTCTTTGATTGGATTGGATAATGCCTTTCAGGAATGGAACTTTGATTGGTGGGATGTTAGGAAACTGTGTTGTATTCTTCGACGTAATTGGATAATGCCATGCAGGAAGGGAACTTTGATTGGTGGGATGTTAGCTGCATCCTGGGAGCAATGGGCGTGTCCGTATGCTTGATACTTTGGCAGGTAATGATTTTTTTTTTGTCTTAATCTGTAGCCTTTGCTATGAGTGGTCGACCAAATGTCTTGTCTTCTGTGTGACGTCAGAGATCTTTCTTTCTTTCTTTCTTTCTTTCTTTCTTTCTTTCTTTCTTTCTTTCTTTCTTTCTTTCTTTCTTTCTTTCTTTCTTTCTTTCTTTCTTTCTTTCTTTCTTTCTTTCTTTCTTTCTTTCTTTCTTTCTTTCTTTCTTTCTTTCTTTCTTTTTTTTCTTTCTTTCTTTCTTTCTTTCTTTCTTTCTTTCTTTCTTTCTTTCTTTCTTTTTTTCTTTCTTTCTTTTTTCTTTCTTTTTTTTCTTTTCTTTCTTTCTTTCTTTCTTTCTTTCTTTCTTTCTTTCTTTCTTTCTTTCTTTCTTTCTTTCTTTCTTTCTTTCCTTTTCTTTCTTTCTTTCTTTCTTTCTTTCTTTCTTTCTTTCTTTCTTTCTTTCTTTCTTTCTTCTTCTTCCACTCTGTTTCTCAATTTTTCTCTGTTGTATATTTCCTTAATTGTCTTGCAGCCATTACACAATGAAAACAGACAGACACTCACGCACATTTATTGCCCGTTTGTGTGTATGCGACTGTGTTTTGTCTTATTTTACACCATTAATCCCGCTGGACAAATATTGTATACTGTATACACACACGTGTGTGGTGTGTGTGTGTGTGGTGTGTGTGTGTGTGTGGTGTGTGTATATATGCGTGTGTTTGTGTGTGCGTGTGTTTGTGTGTTTTCTTAAGTTATATACAGTCACTAATCGAGCATTTACAACTCGCAAACGCGCCAGCGTGTGTGTGTGGGTGGGGGTGGGAAAAAAGGGGGGGGGGGGGTTGGTCGTAGCTACATGACAAGTACATATAAAACACTAGGTCTGTTTGTGCGACTTGATGTGTGGAACAGATTTCATTGTCAACTAACTTGCAAAACGCATCCCTAACAGCTCCTTTCGGGATAAATTAACATTACCAAATGAGCATTACGTACGTACGGGTCACTGTTTGTTTAATAAATCATTAATATTCATTCAAACAATTTGCATTGCTAAGGATACATTACAGTGGGACCTCAATTGTTCGTTATATGCAATTAACAGTTGTAAATAAGCATTGCATTAAAATCAGGAGATGTTTGTTGTACGTGTTTAGAGTGGCCGGGCGGACGTGACAAATCACAGTCTGTTCTTGTTTCAGCCTTCCTCTTCTTCTCTTCCTCCTCCTTTTGTTCCTTCGCAGGATGTATCTCTCATCACGGCCTGCCTGAAAGGAAATGGGTCTCTCACCAGCTCTCCCGTAATCCACATCAACATGCATACACACATACCCTTGTACATCGATAGAGAGAGAGAGAGAGAGAGAGAGAGAGAGGTAGAGATATAGGTTGATAAACAGATAGAGATAGATAGATAGATGGATAGATAGATAGATAGATAGATAGATAGATAGATAGATAGATAGATAGATAGATAGATAGATAGATAGATAGATAGATAGATAGATAGATAGATAGATAGATAGATAGATAGATAGATAGATAGATAGATAGATAGATAGATAGATAGACAGACAGACAGACAGACAGACAGACAGACAGACAGACAGACAGACAGACAGACAGACAGACAGACAGACAGACAGACAGACAGACAGACAGACAGACAGACAGACAGACAGACAGACAGACAGACAGACAGACAGACAGACAGACAGACAGACAGACAGACAGACAGACAGACAGACAGACAGACAGACAGACAGACAGACAGACAGACAGACAGACAGACAGACAGACAGACAGACAGACAGACAGATAGATAGATAGATAGATAGATAGATAGATAGATAGATAGATAGATAGATAGATAGATAGATAGATAGATAGATAGATAGATAGATGGATGGATGGCTGGCTGGCTGGCTGGCTGGCTGGCTGGCTGGCTGGCTGGCTGGCTGGCTGGCTGGAGGGAGGTAGGGGGGGGGGGAGAGAGAGAATCTGCTTAAAACAGGTTAGTCGACACGGCATAGATACCACACATGAACTATTCATCTATCCATAAAAGTTAAGTTTACATTATCCCTTACAAAACGTTGCTGAACTAACCCCAGCATTTATTGACAGTTGTGGTTTTTTTTTTCTTCTAGGCAAATTTTACTTTCAGTAGTTTGCCATATCTTCCTGTACGGTCAGCGCTCGGTACCACTGTCAAACCAACACAAGACATTCTGCTGCCAAATGGCCCGCAGCTGGGATAGAACCCGGCATCCCGGCATTACGAAGCACGTTCGCAATACCTAAGCCACAAACGCCGACATTTAGTCCATAGGCGCTGGGGTCCACTTTTTGGTTATTCCCACGGTTCTGTTTTGGTTTATTTAGATAGCGATTAAATATTCCTGGTCGCTTTTGATTGTCCTGCAAATCTCTCTTTACTCTTTTTATTACTTTACATTTATGAAATTTCTGATGGAGTAGGAGCAGAGAAGGAGGAAGGCTCGCTTTTCCTTTTCTCGCCCTATCTCGTATGTCTTCACCTCTTTCTCACATCTCGGTTCTCATCGGTGTTTTTTTTTTTTAAGCGGACCACAAATGACGTCACGGGACAGTCCAGTATTTTAGAGGGTGGTAAGAGTGGGGTTTCCGTGTTTTCTGTAATTTAGCGCGTTTCTTCTAATTTCTTCTAATGTAACCATAACCTAACTCTAACCCTTACCTCAGCCTAACCAAAACTTTTCGCTTAATCTACTATTCCTTGAGATATTTGACTATCCCATGACCTGTTGATTTCCCCTGTTTGTGGTCAGCTAATGAGAAAGTACTTTCTTATTTTCCCATCTCCTTACCGTCTCAGCCCTTTTCTTCCTGTTTGTTCATCTCTCCGCACCGTCCTCAATTATCTCTTCGCCATTCTGTGTTCATATCTCATCTATCTCAATCCATCTCCATCATCCTCTCCCTCTCGTCGCTCTGTCTCATTTCGAGCCGCCGCGCCACGCCGAGAACTACGTAAACACAAGTTTACACCAGCCGACAACATGAGTAGGAGAATAAACATATGAAGTGCAATGGCACCGCCTAGCCTGCGGAACGTTTAGAAATGGTCTATCGTTCGTCCTTCTGATAGCCCAGGCCGTGTTGCCTGTGTCCACAACCTCCTGCCTTATGTACCTTCAGTCAGTTCTGACAAAGAAAATCAACTCATGGAATCAGGCAATGCTTGTAAATCTGAAACACTGACCAGACTACACGAACATAACATCCAAAGGGGTGAAGCCAGACAAGGGCGCTACATAGGGAGCCAAAAGAAAAAAAAAAGAAGAAAAATAAATCAGCACAAAACTGGTGTCATAAGTCCAGCAGTCTGCATACAGATGAGTCAGATCTGTAAAACGGATGAACACTTAACACTCAGCTTCTCGAACATGACTGCAGTCTAGGAGTGGATGAACAAACAGAACTTTCCACCAGAGTTTACAGCTGGTGAATGCGAAGAAAAAGAAGATAAACCACTACACGCTGAGGGCGATGCTGAAGAGGTGATCTGATCACTCATGGACTGGATATGGATAGTTCAGTGTGCGATGATGATCGTCCGTCAACTAACTCACTATCTAGTCTCTCGATCTCCGGAGGGGGATGCGTGGTCTCGAGGCATGGTGTCCGCCTCGAGTGCTAGATGTTCCGGGTTCAATTCCAGGTAAGAACTGGGATTTTTTCACGTGGGCTTGGACTTCTAATAATTCCCCCCTGGTCTCTGGGTAGTGAGATCGGGCGCCCGTGTGTATTGATGCGCACGTAAAAAATCCCTTGGCAGTTGGAAATCGAAAAGAATAGCCTAACGGCGTTGCCCTAGCAACATTTGGGGTTAAAAATCTACCCAAAGTATTTCAAGATCCTCGCCGGTGCTACAGAGACTGTGCACTGTGCTGAGCTTCTTTTGGACTCAGACTTATGTTAGAAGAAGAACTGAGCACTTATGGGTTACTACTCGTCTGCCATGAAGTTGATCCGTTGTTCAAACCTCAAACATCTATCTCCTTCTGCTTCTTTTCTTTTCCAGCCTATCCGCTGTCACGACTAGTGTTGCCACTTTTCTTTGACCGCACAACCAAAACGAGGTCAAAAATATCTAAAAACATCCAAATTTACTTGGAAAACATCTAGAAAAAACATCCACATGGAAAGAGTCACAAATTACATAGCAATTGATATGACACCCCATAGAATCATGTCCTCATCTTAACCGAAGTCTGCCTGACAAGATCCACTGGAAAAACTTAGCTTGGATGATGAGGTTGAAGCTTCAGATCCAAAATGACTCTGGTATGCTTTAGCTGTTCCAATTTCTTTTAATACCCAATCAGGGAGCTGATAAGTGGAACAGCTTTTTTTTTTTTTTTTTGTCAAGATAGCATTTAAGAGGTCAAATGTCATCGTGTTTCTTATGTTAGATTTGATAAATTCACTCCAAATGAAAAACATTGAGAAAAATAGCTACCATCTAAACGTCAAAAACGCCATCTAAATTCAAAAGAAAACATCTAAATCTGGATGTAAAACATGCAAAGTGGCAGCACTGGTCACGACATACTACAGTTTTCTCCTTCTCTTTTATTAACAATCTTCACTTCTTTGGGATTGTCGGCGAGTGCGCCGCTGACTTTACTGATAATCTGTCTTTCTGTTTTGACCGGCGACGAAGTCGTCTACGGGCCAGCCAGTTGGCGACCCGGTCGACGATGATCTGTCCGGCTGGCTGTCTTGCTTTGCTGCTTCGCCGTCTGTCTGCCTTCTTTTCGGGTGTCTGTGTAACTGTTAAGTAAAATATGAAAACAGTTACTGTCGTAGTTAAAGTACCACCCCCCCCCCCCCCGCCCCTGTCCCCTTCATCCTCATTTTCCATGGATTCCGGGGCCCAGTTGGAGAGGAAAGGAGACTCACTACATCCGTCACAAGCAGGACGTAAAACTCGTCTATTTGGGGTGGCGGCGCCGTGGCTAAGGCGTTGCGAGTCCGACTCGTAAGCCAGCATACCGCGATCGAAACCTGCGTGGGCTGCGTGGATTTTTATCGTGGTATGGGACGTCGCAGGTCGACCCAGCCTAAAATGGGTACCAGTATGGGCTGTCCTGGGAAAGTAAAGACAGCCGGCGTAATGCTGACCACACAACCCACAGAGTGCTGATAATCTGTAAAAATATGGGACGCTCTGCCCATATGCCCGATGCGCCGAAAGGCGTGGAAAGGGAACTTTACTTTTATTTGGGGTGGGGAGGTTCCTTACACGTTGGAGTGCATCTGCCTGAGAGGAGATGGACCAGCAGTCAGCATAAATATAAGCTAGATCTGTAAAGCTGTTGTGCACGCAAAACTCTTGTTCTGGAACAATATCAAAGTCCAGAAGTGAACATACAACTTTAACTTTCCGCTAGAGTTTCAAACTGGTGAACGCCAAGAAGACGAAGAAAAATAAGAAGAAGAAATAACTGTAATAATAATAAGAAGATGAAAAAGCGAAGAAATAATAATAATAATAACAAGAAATAATAATAATAACAATAATAATAATAATAACAATAATAATAATAATAATAATAATAATAACAATAATAATAACAATAATAATAATAGTAATAATAATAATAATAATAATAATAAAAATAATAATAATAATAATAATAAGAAGAAGAAGAAGAAGAAGAAGATGGAGAAGAAGAAAGCTAAGAAAAAGAAAAAGAAGAAAAGGACGGAGAAGAAGAAGAAGAAGAAAAAGAGAAGAAAGAAAGAAAGAAAGAAAGAAAGAAAGAAAGAAAGAAAGAAAGAAAGAAAGAAAGAAAGAAAGAAAGAAAGAAAGAAAGAAAGAAAGAAAGAAAGAAAGAAAGAAAGAAAGAAAGAAAGAAAGAAGTTACAGTTGAACCACAATAACACCCAGTTTTTCATTTAACACGGAAACGCAGCAGACTTAATAAATTAGATCAACTGGTATGATAAGGCATCTCTTGTATCGGGTCATGAACATCTCAGGAAATGGTTTCTGTCAGGGTTAAAAAAAAAAATGAATTCTCAAACATACTGTGAGGCTCAAGATAATGACAAAAGATAATGCAGCGATAACAAGGAACAGTACATATTCTTTGTTTTTGTGCAATTGTACCGCGACAATTGCCGGACAAGATTTCAGCTGCTACAGAAAAAAAGTCTGACATGTGATCAGCATCTGGAAGGGAATATATATACTGAGAGATACAGACTTGTTTGCATATTTATTTCTCTCACATGATGTCTTTTCCTCATGTCCGGGTACATCATTTCATGAAATCTCTCTTGTTTTTATCTCCCAGTGTCCCAAATGAAACATGCCTACCCCTCGTTTAGATTAGACCCTGCAAATGATTTTTGACCTTTCCTTTGGCTTTGTGTGAAGGAGAGTGACTCACAGACATTCGTAGTGCCTAGTAAATGTTATATTCAACTTTTCCGACGTGACAAAAATGGGTGGAAGGTAGGGAGTGAGGGAGGGGGGGGGGGGGAGGGTAAACAGCCACTTACAGGTTTTTTTAGTAGGGGGGGGGGGGCTGTCAGAAGAGCCTGAGAAGTCAATTTTAAACACATAATGTTTTAAAAGTCAAGTAAAAGACACTTTTCCACTCCTTTCAGAAGCAGGTAAGAAGGCACGGAGTAACGTGGCGAAGTCGATCAGTTCTTCGTCTTTTTCTTCTTCTTTTTCTTCTTCTTTCTTCTTCTTCTTCTTTCTTTTCTTCTTCTTCTTCTTCTTCTTCTTCTTCTTCTTCTTCTTCTTCTTCTTCTTCTTCTTCTTCTTCTTCTTCTTCTTCTTCTTCTTCTTCTTCTTCTTCTTCCTTTTCTTCTCTTCTTCTTCTTCTTCTTCTTCTTCTTTCTTTTCTTCTTCTTCTCCTTTCTTTTCTTCTTCTTCTTCTTCTTCTTCTTCTTCTTCTTCTTCTTCTTCTTCTTCTTCTTCTTCTTCTTCTTCTTTCTTCTTCTTCTTCTTCTTCTTTCTTTTCTTCTTCTTCTCCTTTCTTTTCTTCTTCTTCTTCTTCTTCTTCTTCTTCTTCTTCTTCTTCTTCTTCTTCTTCTTCTTCTTCTTCTTCTTCTTCTTCTTCTTCTTCTTTTTTTTCTTCTTCTTCCTTCTTCGTCTTCTTCCTTTTCTTTCTCTTCTTCTTCTTCTTCTTCTTCTTCTTCTTCTTCTTCTTCTTCTTCTTCTTCTTCTTCTTCTTCTTCTTCTTCTTTTTCTTCTTCTTCTTCTTTTTCTTCTTCCTCCTCCTCTTCTTCTTTCTTCTTCTTCTTCTTCTGTCTTCTTCTTCCTTCTTCTTCTTCTTCTTTTTCTTTTTCTTCCTCCTCCTCTTCTTCTTCTTCTTCTTCTTCTTCACTTACTGTACGTCCATCTATCTGTCGATCTGCATGTTTTCTATTAACCGCCTTGTTAAGAGCGAACGCAGAAGTATACGAAGAAACAAAATGAAAAAGAAGCAGCAGAAGAATCAGGCGTTTTAAACAACAGAACTTGTCCGTTTGAAAACAGATACTTGTGCAGGCGCCTGACGTCACAAGGCAAGAGATCTCCTATTGGTCGGCATCAAATGCTTGGTAATTTCATTGAGAATTGTTTGGGGCGTGCGAGCGCTTGGAGGCGTGCGTGAGTGCTGTTGTTGGGCTTTCCGTGAGGGGTTTGTGTAAACAGTCTTATCACGTGCAGGTCGTCTTGATCTTATATAACCTAACTCTTGTCTTGGATGCTTACAGGGTGTGAGGCGGTTGATGAATTTATTGGCATCGATCGTGCACTGAAATACCTACCATGCAGTTGAGTGTTTTGTTTATTTGCGGGTACTTGTAACTATTTAATATCTCAGTTAACTGGTTTAAATGTTCTTCGATTTGTCTTTTCCTTACTACTGTTTGTTTTTCCAGATGTGTCTTTTCCTTCCTCGATGTCTCCGCTGCTCCCCTTCTTCTCGGGTCTTCTTTTTTTTCTCTGGTCCTGTTTGCCATATTCCCACTCTCTTGTCCTCCATGTTTCCCTTGAATTCTCCTAGTCTCTTTTCCTCACTGTCGACATACCTTGCTCCAGGTCTGTCTTCTTTCCTCGATGTCTGTGTTCCTCCCCCCCTCCCGGTCTCCATCCCTTCCTCCGGGCCACTGTTCCTCTGTTTCAGTTTCTTCCTCGTTCTCTCCGTTCCTCAGTCCAGTTGTCTGTTCTTTCGCCCAGGTCAGCATCCCCCCCCCAGGACTGCGTTCTTTCCCCCACGCCCCCCCCCCGCAGTCTCCGTTCTTTCCCCCAGGTCCCCGTTCCTTCTCCCAGGTCTGCGTTCTTTTCCCCAGGTCTCCGTTCCTTCTCCCTTGTCTCCGTTATCCCCCCCCCCCCCCGGTCTCCGTTCCTACCCCCCCGGTCTCCGTTCCTTTACCCCATTCTCCGTTCTTTCCCCCAAGTCTCCATTCTCCCTCCCCCTCGGGTCTCTGTTCTTTTCCCCAGGTCGTCGTTCTTTCCCCCATTCTCCGTTCTTTCCCACAAGTCTCCCCCCCCCCCTCAGGTCTCTGTTCTTTTCCCCAGGTCGCCGTTCTTTCCCCCAGACCTCCGTTCTTTCCCACAAGTCTCCACCCCCTCCCCCCTCAGGTCTCTGTTCTTTTCCCCAGGTCGCCGTTCTTTCCCCCAGACCTCCGTTCTTTCCCCCAGTTCTCCATTCTATTCCCCAGGTCTCTATTCCTTCCTCCGGGTCTCCGTTTCTCCCGCTAAGATCTCCGTTTCTTTCGCCGAGGTCTCCGTTCCGTCCTCCAGGTCTCCATTCCTTCCCCCGAGTCTCGATTCCTTAAACCTAGGTCTATGTTCTTTCCTCAGGTCTCCATGTTTTCTCCCAACTCTCCATTCTTTCTCCCAGGTCTCCATTCTTTTCCCCAGGTCTCTGTTTATTCCCCCAGGCCTCCATTGTTGCCCCCACATCTACGTTCCTTTCCCCAGGTCTTCATTACTGTCTCAGGTCTCCATTCTATACCCCAGGTCTCGTTTCTTCCCCCAGGCCTCTTTTCCTCCATGTTTCCTCTCCTTCTTCGATGTCTTCGTCCATGGAGGTCTCCTTTCTTCGGTGTCTCGGTCCATCGGTGTCTCCTTCCTTCGTTGTTTCCGCCCATAGGTGTCTCCTTCCTTCTTTGTTTCCGTAAATCGGTGTCTCCTTCCTTCGTTGTTTCCGTCCATCGGTGTCTCCGTCCATCGGTGTCTCCGTCCATCGGTGTCTCCGTCCATCGGTGTCTCCGTCCATCGGTGTTTCCGTCCATAGGTGTCTCCTTCTTTCGGTGTTTCCGTCCATCCGTGTGTCTCCTTCTTTCGGTGTCTCCGTCCATCGGTGTCTCCTTCTTTCGGTGTCTCCTTTTTTCGGTGTCTCCTTCTTTCGGTGTCTCCTTCTTTCGGTGTCTCCGTCCATCGGTGTCTCCTTCTTTCGGTGTCTCCTTCTTTCGGTGTCTCCGTCCATCGATGTTTCCGTCCACCGGTGTCTTCTTCTTTCGGTGTTTCCGTCCATAGGTGTCTCCTTCTTTCGGTGTCTCCGTCCATCGGTGTCTCCTTCTTTCGGTGTCTCCTTCTTTCGGTGTCTCCGTCCATCGGTATCTCCTTCTTTCGGTGTCTCCTTCTTTCGGTGTCTCCGTCCATCGGTGTTTCCATCTACCGGTGTCTCCTTCTTTCGGTGTCCCCGTCCATCAGTGTGTCTCCTTCTTTCGGTGTCTACGTCCATCGGTGTATTTGACCCTTGGTGCCTCAATGGCATTATTAATTAAATTAATTTCTTGCTCACTTTCTACCTTCCATGCCTAATTATCTCCGAGCCTTAGTCCCTTTAGTGTCTCCATCACTCGGCGCCCCCCCCCCCCCCCCCCTGTGTTTTTATTGCTTTCTGCTTCTCTCTGTGGCTGCCGATCCCCAATATCCTATGTCCTTAATGCCTACAGTTCTAGCTGTACCCCATCCCATTCCTCAGAGTCTTCGTTTCTCTTAATGTGAGGAAGGGGGGGGGGGGGGGGGGGGGATGGGATGGAGAAGAAAGAACGACCAGGAGAAAAAAAAAGCATCCAGCCAGGGAAGGGCACTCTTTTAATTTACTGCCTAAAGCGGTTTCACATTTCAAATAATATGCAATAGGTAATCAGGTTGCCTATCTTCTTCCGCGTTGTTTATATGTGTATTATGTTGTCTACACTGGACACGACTGATGCGATGTGAGATTATCACGTTTCTCGGGGGATGGTTAGACTGTACACATTCATGTTGCCGTTTACCACATCCCGAGACACTAGCGCCTGATTGATTTTACTGATAGGTGATGAGAGGTGGCGGGAAGGGGTTAAGGGGCAGACAGACACACGTATCACGCACACACGCACACACACATGGGACAGAAAGGAAACAGTGGGGTCGCGGAGGTTAAGCTAGGCAGAACTTCTTCTTCTTCTTCTTCTTCTTCTTCTTCTTCTTCTTCTTCTTCTTCTTCTTCTTCTTCTTCTTCTTCTTCTTCTTCTTCTTCTTCTTCTTCTTCTTCTTCTTCTTCTTCTTCTTCTTCTTCTTCTTCTTCATCATCATCATCATCATCTTCTTCTTCTTCTTCCTTCTTCTTTTTCTTCTTTTCTGCCCCCCATCTCCTCCTCCATCTCTTCTTCTTCACCATCTTCTCCCCCTCCTACTCTTCTTTAATCTCTTCTTTCCCTCCTCTTTCCTTTCCTCTTCATTCTCTTCTTATTTCTCCTCCCCATTCTCCAGCTAATCCCCCTTTAACTTCTTCCCAGCCACATCTGATAACACCCTCTGCAGTAAAGTTAGTCCCCTTGTCTGCAGACATCTTTGTTGAACATTTCCGAAATTGCTCTCATTTTGGTTTGTGGATAACATGCCTCCCCATTTCAGACAGGGTACTCACCCTAAGACATGCCATGTCTGCACATGTCACACCTCCGATCCGGATGTGATCTGCCCCTAGGTTTATTCGTAGGAAGCTAATAGTTGCTTCCCCTTGACTTTCTAGTCCACTTATTAGTTTGGCACTTCCGCCTTTGGCAACAAGATCCGGTTGTCAGAATGAGTGAATGCCTTGCTCAGCGGAAGATAAACCCGCCGATTTATCGATTGATCAGTTTGTCCTCTCCAGACTGTTACCCAAATGTTTAGCATACCATCATGAGATTTTAAAATCTCAGTGAGGACGGCAGACCAACAAGGCATATCCCTGCTACCACGCTCAACCTCGAAAGAAGGTATACTTTAGATCACCCGTAACGGCTACAACTACCAGCTGTGAGCTGCAGTCCTATATCCCATTTTCCCTCATCCCCTTGTGGGATGCAGTTTTTAATTATTTTGAAGCCCCACCCTGGCTTTTGCCGGGGGCCATAAATATAGCCGGGCCTGAAATATGGCCTACCGGCTGAACGGGGTTTCCGGGACCTCTCCACTGATGATCCTCATCCGCATGGTGGCACTTTATGTCACCAGGTGTTTATCGCTTGTGTGATGTCCGGGTGGGGTACAACATACGTTCATACATACATACATACCATGTTGTTTTCTGGTAGCCATTTCAGCCAGGGTTGACGTGGTATCAATCGCTAGGTCAATTATTTAAAAAAAAACCTCCAGTTTGGTTTCGAACCTGAGACCGGCAGCTCAGATAGCTACTTCTTCTTAGCTTTCACTTGCTGTAGGTCGTAGTCGAGGTTTCAACTTGATTTCAGTCAAATCACTCATACTTGCCCCGTTTCTGTGCCAGTGAAAGTCATTTAAAAATGAAATATCCCTCGTTGGCTCAACACAGTCCAGAAATATGCGCACGCAGTAAATGCATAAAGCAGTTGCTAGAGGCGCCAGAGCCAACAGTCGCCACCAGATATGCAGTTTATTGTTGATGTAAGAAGTCGGTCACTATCAGTTGACCGTACACACGCAAAATAATGACATAAGATATTTTCCCGGCCCATGCGTGTAAACCGGCTACCCGCTAGACTGAATACCATGACGCAAGCGCTACACACATTTAAAGCATTCCACGGGAAAAACACAGCTCGTGCATGCTGAACCAAGTGCTCAGCTCAGCAGCTCAGTGTTGCAGGTCTGAGTTAGTTGTATGGAGACTGTTGATTTCTCTCTCTCTGTCTCTCTGTGTCTCTGTCTCTCTCTCTCTTTCTCTCCCCCCACCGCTCCCCCGGAAATGGGGACCCGTAGCCGACACAGGGTACACACGCATCTTATAATCTTAATAGGGTTTATTGAAAAAAGAAGCAGCCTGGGATAGCTGATCCGAGCAACTGTTGGCCTGAAGAAATAGGATTGTCGGCCGAATGGCGTAAATATCGCAGCCCTGCTGTAAACTGGCACAGCGAACCTATTTCCTAGGAATAACGCAGAGGAAAGAAAAAGAACAGAGAAATATCCAGTTGATCTGCTTTTCATATATGTCTGTAGTTCGTGACATTCAAGTTAGCAGTCCAGGCGTCGTTAAGAAAGGACAAGGTCACGTGTCCTCATCGGGGGCATCTATTGATCAAATCACATCCTATTTGCCGTCCACACATCGATCGTTTTCAATGCAGAGTAACCGTTTCAAAACAACGGACACCCCGAATAGCCTGTCAAAATTGCGCTAAACAAAATAGTTTGCGAGGCGATGCACACGTTTGGACGCGGAAAGTGAGCATACCAGGTTTTTCTTTGTTTCTTTTTTTTTTAAATCAAGGATGGGTGTGAGTTCTTCTGGCCTCACCACATCCCCACAAGCACAAGTACCCGCTGCTGCTTTGCTTGTCGCATGTCTCCCCCATCTGGACCAATGATGTAGCCGTTGTGTAAAAGTTGCCTGGTTGTTAATCATGTATGTGTGTTTGGCCAGGACGGGCGCGAAATACCAGGTTCGTACGCTTTCTTTATTCTTTGTTGCACATTCATTTTTTTTCTGAGTTTGGTCTGCTTAACAGTTGTTTTGTGGCGCCTTATAGTCTTTCCAGACGATAGTGTTATGTTGTGTTCTTTGGAGACATGGATCATAGTCCATGGCGAATGTAAGTTGTAGCACCCAGTCGCGTTAAAACTTCAGCAATTGAGGTTTCAACAACGGATCAACATTATATTGCACACGGGTAGTACCCTTTAGTTTTCCTTTCTTCTTCCAACTCAAATCTGAGTTCAGAGAAGCTCTGCACAGGCGAGGAATCCTGAAATACTTTGGGTAGATTTGTAACCCCAAATTGTGCCCGAGCAACGCCGTTAGGCTAGGCTACTCTTTTCGATTTCCAACTGCCAAGGAATGTTTTTACGTGCGCACCAATGCGCACGGGCGTCGGGTGGTAACAACCGTACCCCGGTACAACCTACCTAACTATAGTAATATGTACTTAATTCTTAACGTTGTGTCAGGGCTTTTTGGGCCCGCATTACAACTAATTAGAATGCATTTTTGCTCATTCGGGGTATATAAATATACGATGATCCTTGTTGAATTGCCTTGTAAGAGTTATACAGCACAAAGTTCGAATGTATCCAATCGATTTTTCTCAGATACGTGTTTCCTATGTTTTACGTAAATTCTGAATAAAACCACAACTGTTGTTCGGAAAGTGTCAGGGAGCGCTATAAAAGAATGTGCTGGTTCGTTTCCAGGTTTTGCCAAAAGTTGTAAAGGTGTTACTTATGTGGTTAGAGTTAGGGTAATTCACTTCGGTACAGTATAATTTGTTCTGTTACATAACTGAAATTATAGAAGTGATGAAAAACAGTTAAGGAAATGTCTGGGCAGTCTAACTAATATTTTTTTACATGAAACATTAACGTCGAGATGAAAATGGGAGCTTAGGCGGAAAAAAGGGGGGGGGGGTGTTGTCCGTTCCCAGGATAAGTAAATACCATGAAATTATTGATACTCCAACAGCACGAATTTATAAAGACGCTATAGCTATGGTCCCCGACAGAACATTTGCTGCTACAAACCTTGTCGCCTATGATCTGCTATTATCCATGGCAGTACACAACACGTGGCGTGTTGTTGTAAATTATGCGTTTGGTCTGAACATACTCTAGACGTCTGGCTGGCTTGGTGTATGCATATAAAAGTAAGTAAAGGACCATTTTACGCCACTGGCGCATTAAGCGTATGATTGTAAAGATAGACCAAACAAAAAATAGGGCTAGTTAGCTTCACACAACAAAAACTATAAATAAACGTTGCGGCTAGAAAACCTTCATCAGCACATAACAAAAATCTGCAATATTATAAATATGAACAATAGTACACACAGTCACTCAACTGGCGTGTCTCCGATATAAATCACATCTATTTTTGGCCAGTAGACATCGGACATAGACAGCATCATTGACCATATTGTACTTCTTGTAATTTCTATCCCCCATTGGAACACAGGCACTGAACCAACTGACGCGAGGTCGTTCTATCTTTCGCTGTTGTCTACAGCTCATCACCCCATGTCCTCCCCATCCTTTAACTTTACTCTGTAGCTCCCTTCTCCGTTTTTAGGGGGGGGGGGGGGGCTGCTTTTTTCTATGACGCTGTGTGTTCCAGTGCAAAGACATTCTAGTTATATTGTTTTCCTGTTTCCTCAACGTGTGTCCTGCGTCTTTTGTTAACTTCTTGGTCCACTAGAACTTGTTCTCTCCAAAAACTCTACATTAGTGATTGTTTTAAACAATTTAACCCCGTCTACTCTGTGCAGACACTTGTTAGTGAATGTTTCTAGTTTATTATTTGATTGTACTGGGGCGATATTTTTATAGACCAATCGGCATGCAATGTGGGTTATGATCAGCAACGAAGCGACCGCCTTTACTTCCTCGCAATATTTACTGGTACATTTTTTTTTAGGCAGGGTTGACCTGGGAGCCCTAGGTCTGGTTTGCGGATTTGAACTCGAGACCTTTGGGTTTTTCAGGCACTCGTCTTCGAATGTGCAGCCAGTTAAATAGTGCTTCCACGGAAGTGAGATTTATGTATGTTTCCCCTTCGTGTTTAGTCTGCACTTTAGGACATCATTAGTGAAATATCCTGGGACTAAAGCAGTTCATGGGATTCACTCTGGTATAGCGGCTAAATGCTCGCCTGCGGATCTGTGGGTCGTGGGTTCAAATCCAAACGTAGCTGGACTTTGTTTTTGTCTTTAAAAAAATACCCATCCTTCCAGGTCGACCCAGCCTTAAATGGGTACTAGGTAAAGTTCTGGGAAGTAAAAGCAGCTGGTGCGATGTTGGGCACATCACCCGCCGATTACCAATCAATGTATATAGTTGTACAAGTCTAGAAACTATGTGAGCAGTACGACTGAAGGCGCGGGAAAGGGGGTCCTTTACTTCGTCTAATAGTTAATAATGCCGGGTATACCCCAGAGCCACATGTCGGAGAACAATCACAGCATCCATGAATACTGGAACCCGGTACTGCCCGGCCTGCAGGGCAGTGGGTTGTTACCTTGGCCCCTTGACTTTAATTAAGGCTTGAATACAATTTGGCGTCAGTTGTTGCGCTTCTTATTGTCAGTCAGCTTCAAGCCAATTAAACGTAGAAAAGGGGGGGGGGGGGGGGAACATGGCGACAGCATTGGAAGAAGATGTTCACGGCGAAGCCAGGAAACTGCTGACAGAGATTGTGTAGGTCTTCAGAATGGCATTGCGTAAAGGTCATATATAACAGACACCATCATTTTCAATTAAAGGAGCTGCTTGGTCTCGAGGTATGGTATCCGCCTCGAGTACTGGAGGTCCCAGGTTCAAACCCTGGTGAATGAAGGCTGGGATTTCTTCACGTAGACTTCTAGTAATTTCTCCTGGTCTCTGGGTAGTGAGATCGGATGCCCGTGTGTATTGTTGCGCACGTTAAAAATCCCTTGGCAGTTGGAAATCGAAAATAGTAACCTAACGGCGTTGCCCAGGCAAAATTTGGATCTACCCAGAGTATTTCAGGATCGGAGTTCGTGCACTGCGCTGAGATTCTTCAGACTCAGGCTTGAGTTAGAAGTAGAACGGAGCACTTCTGGCTTACACCCGTGTGCCATGATGTTGATCTGTCGAATAAACATAAACATCCTTTTGAATTGCGTTGATGTAACACGCGTTTTAGTGTTTATAAATTAAAAAAAAATATTTTACACTTCGCGAAATAGGTAGTTTCTGACGAGACTGGAAATAAAAAGATAGTTGCTCAGGAAAATGAAAAAGAGACATGTCACTCTTTATCAAAATAGGAAGAAGTTAAAAGCAAACAACAACGGATGGTTGTCCGTGCAGAGACCTACGGCACAAGTAGGAGTGTCACATCAAAAGATGGACGGATAGCACTCTGAGAGAGTGTTCAACCACGACAAGACATAGTGCATGCTGGAGATCCATTGCAGCCTACCTTCACTGTGGAGACGCCACCTGATTGATTGATTGAACCATACAGATGGGAGACCAATATCTAGTGGTGGACGAGCAGCGGTCTCAGAGAGGGCCAAAGACAGCAACGGCGAGTTTCAGATTAGTTGAGTTGAGTTGATTCAAGAACCGACATCATAGCACTCGGCGCATTCCCATAAGCGCTTCTCCCCCATTCTCAGCACCCACTGAAGAGTTCAGATACTAATGGTGCCAATAGCATTATGATTGAACGTCCGTCTTGTCTTTCATCTGAGCCTCGAGCATCTGCCAGAACCTCTCGTACTCCCCGCTGCGTCAATCTCACCAGACTGTGGTGATCCATCTGCTCCTCTGAACAAGTTTAGATTAGTTGAAACCAAACTTCATTGTCTAGACGCCACCTGATTGATTGATTGATTGAACCATTCAGGTGGGAGACTTAACATCTAGTGGTGGACGAGCAGCAGTCTCAGAGAGGGCCAAAGACAGGACACGGAGAGTTTCAGATTAGTTGAAACCAAACTTCATTGTCGAGACACCTGCTTGATTAAAAGCGCTAAGTAAGGCACGACCCATTTGTGTTAGGCATTGATTATACATAGTTGTGTTTTTGTATTCCGTAAACTCGATTTATTGTCATATATTATAAATTTACCGTCGACAATAAGGGGCATCGACCGAATGTTCTAAAATCTGAAATAGAGTTGTGTGTTGAGAGAGCTCTTGCTTCTTACACTCTGAAAACTTTTTTTTTTTTTTAATCAGAAGAGATTTGTCGTGGCACGTTTATTCTTGTATAGATAGTGTCTTCTTCTTCTTCTTCTTCTTCGCGTTCACCAGCTGTACACTCTGGTGGAAAGTTCTGGTTGTTCGTCCACTTCTGAACTGCAGTCCTGCTCCAGAACCTGAGTGTTGCGCGTGCATCAGTTTTACAGATCTGATTCACTAAATGCAGGCTGTTGGTTCCTTGCCTCTCAGGCAGATGCACTACGACTTCAAAGGAAGCTCCCCAATTAGTCGACTCTTACGATATGCTTTTGGGTAGGCAGAGGGTCTATTATTGTTTTCCCCACCATGGGGCCCCGGAACCCACACGGGGAAAATAGTGTCTAGTCCTCATCACCATTGTCATAATTATCGGCAACATCATAAGCTAGCAGGACCTTTAACAATGCTACCAAAGCCACAGTTTGACCTCACTATCTGCACCCACCTTCATGCTGGTCTGCCCCTGCCTTACAGTTTACAGCTGACTTTATTTTCTCCAGCCCACGAAGATCTCACAATGGCATTTAGCCTCTTTACCTACCGTTTTTGTCTAAATGTTTATGATGTGTGTGAACGGAGCAACTTGATCCTCATCTCGATTTTGTTTCATTTCTCCCCAGACTCTGGCAGGCATCTCTGAGATAGAAGAGGCCCAGTCAAACCAGGACAGTTCACCAGTCAAGGAGACTGGCGTAGACCTCCAGGATTCCACTCTGTTGCAAACAAGAGATGACTGTAAGGAGCGAGTTCGTGCCTCCAGGTCACCAGTACGTCCTCAATCCAAGCAGCGGAAAGCTCCCAGAAGGAGCTTGAGCCTTCCCACTGGAGGCCTATCCTATGGAGAGGTTAAAATCCTCTACAAAGATGGCCACTTTGTCATGGTGGACACTTCAGCGAGCAAAGGAGTTAAAACAACATGTGAAACAACTGGGAAGCTGGAGGGTGTGTCCGAGGAGAATGAGAAACCAGACCCCCCTGCCAGTATACATTCAGGTGAATCGGCTTCCTCGAGTAAAGAGGAAAGTGAAGACTTGGAGGATATTGAAAGCAAAGTTCGCGCAGAGATTTTATCTTTGTTGGAGAGAGGAATTACAGATCCGCAAAGGATGCAGACGGACACTTGGGATTATGTGGACGCCAGGAGGACTAAGACAGGTGCACCGGTATTCTTGACTCTTCCGCGGAGGACCACACGTCATGGCCAGAGACCAGTCTCCGTGGATGAGGCCAGGCTGTGGAAGTACTACAGTAAATCGCAGCAGTCTCTGATCAGTCAAGCAGAGCTGGACAGAAGGAGAGAAGAAGATCACGGGGTTAGACGAATCTCACATTTGAAGAGACACCATACTTTTACAGAAACCAGGTGCTCCAGTCTTGTGTGGAATGAATCCTCTAGTTCTGTAGACAGATGCAACGAAACAGTAAAGAATGAAATGTGTGATACTGGTTTTGGCGATTCGCACCAGAAACCGGCTGTAGAAGAATCTCAGAACAGCAAAACTCGCACAAAAGGTCCTGGCTTTTTCCAGCGAATGTTGCAGAAGCGCAGAGGTTCTGGGAGTGACAAGTCCTTGTCCGTCTCCACGAAACTAGTACAGAAGAATGATCTCTCCTCCTCTTCTGTTTCATTAGCCTCTGTGTCCTCCGTTAGTCAGCAGAGCCAATCAGCAAGTAAACGTGACCACAGAGACAACTCCATAGGTAGAAAAATGTCATTTCGAGGAATATTTAAACGAAAGAACTCTACAGACGAGTCTGTGAGAAAAATATCATCAGATGAAAGCTGCAGTCCACCAGTTGGTGGAGGCAGTAGCCAAGCTGACCCTTCTCTTTCATTACACAGGTGTGCAAGCCAGGAAACTGGAGACCCTGACCAGTATTCAAATGGTTTAGAAACCGCCGAAGTTGATGATACCTTCTCACATTTCCAGTTCAGATCTCGATCACCGCGGACTCCCTTGTCAAATTGCAGCTCCCAGAGTTCCCTCTATTGCAGTCTCAGTCAGGACGACAGCGATTGTACCCCAGTTGCCTTCCAGCTTGATGGTCATCATTCGAGGGGCCCATCTGGACGCTTCAGGAAGCGTACCGCTGTGACCTCGGGCGAGCGATCATCAGGTGACTCATTTTCAGAATATGACATGAACTCTGCAGATCTCCGCAACTCAGATGACACGCTGACACCAAGATCCCTCTCGCCCAATGCAGCTGACTCGAGTATGGACATGGATCGAACCCTGCTCGCAAGCCCTACAGGTGGCAATAGGCTGTCTCCTCCTGTTTATCAAAAACTAACCACCAGCCCCTTGAGTGCCAGGAGAAGGAGGTCAAAAGAGGAGGATATGTCCCAGAAAACATCCAACAGCAGTGAGAGTCCCTTGACCACATCAAGCCGAAGTGTGGAGATGGTGTCCAGAAACAGTAATGATTCTGGTATTCAGAACGATGGAAATGTGAATTCAAGTGCCGAATCCATCCAGGTACGTGTCTAACTGTTCGTATGTGTAATTTTTATTTTTCCGCCCAGCATCTAGCCCAAGTCTATTTTGAACGTCCTAGATTGGAAGTTGTGTTATTGTGGCCTGCAGTTGAAATATTGAAAGTATGTCCTTCTCAGGAGTTTGAACACACTGTAACTAGTCCGACTAAAACCGAGAGTGGTTTATTTAGAGTTAGCAGAAAATAAAAATCTAGAAATTAAACAGATACAGAATTAACAGATCCATAGGTCGACCACACAGAAGAAGAACCGCAGAAATATCAGAGACGTTGAAAAGTACGGTATATGAAGCAACAGAAGGGCCCATTCCAGAAATATCTTCTTGTCCTAACGCTGCAATGCGTTCCATCAATAGAGAGAAGAACAAGAGTCACTAGAATTTGCATCATTGCAAATGTTTATAAAATAGTATTGGCTGTCTTGTTGACCCCCGTCTAAATAGTTAGCATGAGATGTCCTGGGAAGTAAAGGTGGCCGATATAATGTTGACCATATCACCCATCTAATGCTGATTTGCATGTAAAAACTTGGGTCCAGCACCATACACCAGAGAGGTCGATAGCCGATAGAGGGCCTTCAGTGAAGTACATGACTATGTCAGAGCCAGTGGTGTACCTGGCATATGGTGCCATATGAAGAGATCTCTTCCTGCCCTGACGCCGCGAGTAATTCACCCCCCTCTGAAAATGTTGCAGTTTCTCAGGTGTGAGTTCATTCCTGTGGTCCCAACGCCTCGACATCAGCACTGTGAGCACCCTAGGTGACGTTTTTGCCCTGACACTTTGCCACAGACCCGGCACAGTTATCGCCTGGCTGAGTTCATTGTCCTACAAGTCACTTACATCCAAGCTTTATCAGAGATGCCTAATGAACAATTGGGGGGGGGGGGGGGGGATGATAATGTGATTATTTTCGAATCTTCTTTGTCCGAGGTCACCTCAAAACTCCCATTAAACCGTGCTTTGGGCTGATTTCTTGAAGTTCTCAATGATCTGCTGGCCCATGAGCTGAATTTCTGGTGTCGCCTCCAATCTCCTCCTGCAAAGAAAGGCGATCGACTGTTCGAGGCTCTCTTTCCCAAACCGATACACCACTTCCCTCTCCCACGCCCCTCTCCCCCCCCCCCCCCCCCACAAACCCGAAAATTGAATCAAAAGAGTTTTTTTAGACCGAGTTTTAACTACAATGCCATTGGGTGTAAAATATGTTTTTCTTCTGTTGTCTCACTGATGATGCGGCGTCCGTGGCTAAGGCGTTGCGAGTCCGACTCGTGAGCCAGCATACCGCGATCGAAACCCACTGCATGCTGCGTGGATTTTTGTCGTGGTATGGGACGTCACAGGTCGACCCAGCCTAAAATGGGTACCAGGATGGACTGTCCTGGGAAAGTAAAGACAGCCGGCGTAATGCTGACCACATTACCCACCAAGTGCTGATGGTCTGTAAAAATATGGGACGCTCTGCCCATATGCCCGATGCGCCGATAGGCGTGAAAAGGGAACTTTTACCCCAGTGTCCCGGTTTTCTGTATTTGTCTTGCACTATGGCTTTTTTATCTTTGTGTGTGTGTATGTGTGTGCGTGCATGTGTGTGTGCGTGCGTGCGTGCGTGCGCAGTATTCAGCTACACAATTTATCATTCTTGCTCTTCCCCTTGCTTTCCTATCAGATGTTCTGCTGTAAAAGGTCTCACGTGCAGTTTCGACCAGCTGCATTCTCATTAGATGGCCGAACCCCGAACCATGTCATTCTCTGTGTTTGTCGCCTTTATTCTTCCAAACGGCGACAGGGATTGCTGTCTGCCAGTCACTTGGAAACTTCGCTGCATCCCAACCTATGCTAAAGATTCTTGTCAACCGAAATGTTATTTTTGTCTTACCTGCAAGGAGAATTTCTGGTGTAATATCTTCTATTCCCGCAGTTTTCTTTGTTTTACTTTGCTTATTGCATTTTGATCTTCAGATTCCATTATCTTTGGTTCTTGGCCTTTTGTAAATTGTATGTGGTATGGTAGTGCATCCAGTGTTCCACGGTTTAACAGGTCACTAAAACATTCTTTCCATCTTTAAAAAGAAATATCTTAAGTTCTGGTGAGTAGTTTCTTACTCTTGCTTTTCAGAGTAGTAGATAGGGAAATCAATTTCTTCTCGATCTCATTGCTTTGACACTTCTGTAAAACTGTCTTGCTGACTCAGTGCATAGTTTCGATATTTGTTCTCCATAGTCTGCCGAAGATTCTGACTTTGCCGTTTTCACTTCCCTTTTGCTGTATTTTCTCGCTTTTCTATAGCTAATGTAGTCTTTATCTGATTTTGTCTTCTGCCACTTATAAAAACATTTGTTCTTTTCGTGGATATAAATGTTAACCTCCTCATTTCGCAGTTCTGTATGTTTTCTATGAGTGGCAAGCTTTTCGAGGCATCGGTTCTCTTTCATTGTGTTCCGGTTGCAGGTTTTAAAAGTCTGCCACTTATCTTCTTTGTTTTTTGCTTCTGTAATGGTCTTGAAGGAGTTTCTGACAGCTCGATCTATTTCCTCCGCAAGTTCTTTATCTTTTAATTTCACAATGTTTATCACCTCTACTTGTTAAACTGGTTTCTTGGGGTGTGTTCCAGCTGGTCGGTGAAGCAAAAGTGCCACTGGTCTGTGGTCTGAATCTATGAGTGCCTTTGGGATGACCCTGGAATTGTTATTCTCCATCTCTCTCTTAGTGGCCATGGCGTAGAAGCTAGACGCTAGCCTGCGGATCGGAAGGTCGTGGTTTCGCTCCCTGGTGGAGCCGGACTTTTTTCAAAAATAACCTTGGTTGCCAGGTTGACCCAGCCTTGACTGGGTACCGGGTGCAGTCCTGGAAAGTAAAGGCGGCTGGCATGATGCCGATTCCATCACCCATCTTGTGCCGTTGGTCTATAAAATATAGGTCTAGCCCAGTACGTCTGAAAGGCGTGGAAGGGGTCCTTTACTTTACTATCTTTCTCTCTCTCTCTCCTTCTTGTCAATATAAAATCAATATGTGATATTTAAGTTTTTCCGTCTGTAATCAATCAGCAAGTCCTTTTCAGAACGTCGCTCTCTTCAAGGCACGCCTGAAAGTATCCCTTTCCCGCGCCAGCTCTCGGACCCCATGTGCTTTCAATGCCAGTGCATCTTCAATGTCTTGTATCCATCTTCGCGGTGATGGACCCCTGCCTCACCTTCCACAAACTGCACCTTCCACCACTGTCTTTTCCAAGCCAGCGTGACGCTTGATGTAGCCAAAATACTTCAACTTTGGGGACATGATGCTGTTTATAAGTCAGTTCTCCTTGATGTTCAACTCGCTCAGAATGTCGATGTTTTTCCTCTTCCTGATCCATGGTATTCTGAGAATTTTTCAATTCAAAAGCTCGAATCTGTTCCGTCAGTACCATGTTAATGTGAAATATTAGGTCATAATTCTAAACCATGATATATGAAGTCAGCGGGCAGCTCTTTTCCCTTCTATATATATATATATATATATATATATATATATATATATATATATATATATATATATATATATATATATATATTATATGTGTGTGTGTGTGTGTGTGTGTGTGTGTGTGTGTGTGTGAGTGTAAGATTGTGTACACATGATGTATATATTATATTCTATAATGTATACTTTCATTCTATATCTATAACATGCATTTTAGGTAACAGGCATTGGTACTCTGAAAAACGAGTGCTTAGAAGGGTCGAATGTCAGACGGGCCTGCGTGCCCAGTTTGTAACCCTTTAAAAATAAAGTTTGTTCGTTCGTTCTCATCTTTCTTTTCGAGATAAATCCCATGATATTCTGGGAAATATCCGGGACACATTTTGATGAGATTGGATCGATCCTAGAGACACAAACTGGTCGGACACAGTCCTTCAGCTTCAGGAACCGAACCTGGAGACTTTGTCTCGGCAGTAGGTTTCACTACCCACAAACACCACGCGGCTCCCACATGCCACCTTAGAAACGTAGTAAAAGTGTACATAGACTTGGTGGTATCGCTGTATTCACGACATAGACTTGGTGGTATCGCTGTATTCACGACATAGACTTGGTGGTATCGCTGTATTCACGACATAGACTTGGTGGTATCGCTGTATTCACGACATAGACTTGGTGGTATCGCTGTATTCACGACATAGACTTGGTGGTATCGCTGTATTCACGACATAGACTTGGTGGTATCGCTGTATTCACGACATAGACTTGGTGGTATCGCTGTATTCACGACATAGACTTGGTGGTATCGCTGTATTCACGACATAGACTTGGTGGTATCGCTGTATTCACGACATAGACTTGGTGGTATCGCTGTATTCACGACATAGACTTGGTGGTATCGCTGTATTCACGACATAGACTTGGTGGTATCGCTGTATTCACGACATAGACTTGGTGGTATCGCTGTATTCACGACATAGACTTGGTGGTATCGCTGTATTCACGACATAGACTTGGTGGTATCGCTGTATTCACGACATAGACTTGGTGGTATCGCTGTATTCACGACATAGACTTGGTGGTATCGCTGTATTCACGTACAGCAAATTCCTTTGTTCATCAGTAGTTTGTATTATTTCCGTGGTGTTATATCTATTTTGCACCTGTCACTGTTCTGTTCCCTAATTTCTTTATCTATTTTAAGTGTTCCTAAATTTACTTTGATGTTCTGTTGGGTCTTCTCGATAGTCTACAGTTTTATTATAAAATGTTGCCTATAACTGGAACATGATATCACTATAACAATCTGCCATGGAGTATTAGGTAGGCAAAATTCTATATGAGAAAGTAAAATCATGGAATAAACGGAACAGAACGTGTTTTCAGCGAAACCTCCTTTTAAAAGCTTTATTAGGTTGGTTTATTTGTGATTTATTAATTGCTCAAGGCAGTAGTTCTCAAACTTTTTTCGCCGCGGCACCCTAGCCGGGCAAAACAATTTTTGTGGCACACCTACCCTTAAAGTGGTAGAAACAATCCACATGTAATGTTCAGTTGTCTTTAATGCTGTGAATGAAACTGTTTGAATGATTTTTAAAAATATTTTTTCTCATGTATATGAGACGTTTAGATAATTTTATCCTCAAATCACTTGACCTAGAAAGTTTGCTCTTGTATCTGTTTTTTTTTTTTTTTTAATGTTTGTTTTGTTTTGGTAAGCGTACGTTGAGAACTCACTGTAGCATGGCCAGTAGCAGTGTCTTCTGAATACACCTGCAGTCAGAACTCTTCTTGGCTTCATTCACGGTATTTTTGTCTTAAACTGCCGTCTTTGCTGATATCAAGCAGATGTTGACAAATTATTGATTATTGCCACGGCACCCCTGACTTACATTCGCGGCATCCATGGGTGCCAATATGGATGTGTGTGATGAAACTCCAATAACCATCCCTTCTCTGCTTTTGATGTTTCAGACTACGGTAAAACTGCGAAAGTCTAAATCGCCGTCTCCAACTACGGACCGGCCCAAGTCGGACACCACAGTTCGGTGGGCAGACTTGCTGGAAGAGGTCATGGAGTCCGGAGTTGTGCGCTACCGTCACGATGCCGCCAAGTTGCGGAAACAGCCTCGGCCTCGATCTGACATAGGTGAGCTTTGTGTGAGCGAGTGTGTGAGCTAGTATGTGAGCGAGTGTGTAAGCTAGTGTGTGAGCGAGTGTGTAAGCTAGTGTGTGAGCTAGTGTGTGAGCTAGTAGGTGAGTATGTATGAGTGAGTGTGTGAGCGAGTGTGTGAGCGAGTGAGTGAGTGAGTTAGTGTGTGAGCTAGTGTGTGAACGAGTGGGTGAGTATGTATGAGTGAATGTGTGAGTGAGTGTGTGAGCGAGTGAGTGAGCGAGTGGGTGAGTATGTATGAGTGAATGTGTGAGTCAGTGTGTGTGTGTGTGACTAAATGTGTGAGTGTATGTGTGCGAGTGAGTGTGTGTGAGTGAGATGTCCGAGAAAGGTTGCAGGAGAGTAATGAAGTATGTATCGCTAATTTAACCCCCCCCCCCCTCCCCCACCCTCCTTTTTCCCCTTAATGGCGATATTTTCTAGACAGAATAAGGCACATAATTTTAATAGCATAATAATAATACCAAGCTAAATGGTTTATTAATACATCTGAACAATATGAAATATCTATAAACAAATACATTTAAATAATGCGATAATGCGGACACAAACAATACATTGCACAATTTATTGCCTGACATATTTTGCTGTATCTCGTTAGGTGCATTACTGTCGAGTTAAATCAACGTCTAATGAAGCCCAACACAAAACCTTTTCTTGTTGAACATGCATAAGCCACATTGTTGATTTGCTGTATCGCCGGAAATTCAAAATCAGTCACACGATTACCATAGTAACTTCTAATTGATCACTTGATCTTTCTGTTTACATAACATAGGAGAGTAGAGTTTTATTGATACAACCTCGATCACTTTTAGCAAGCGTCTATTCATTTATATACATTTAAGGAGCATGTTTATACATGGCTCAGAGGGACTGCCTAACATCATTACGTAATTTATGAGGGATCAAGCACCTCCCCCCCCCCCCCCATCAAAACTATTGGGTGTGGGGTGGGTCAGGTGGCCTGAGGTCCTAGGTTCCAGCGACCCTGAATGTGTGGGCTAGCCAAGCATCTATATGTGTGTGTGTGTGTGTGTGTGTGAGAGAGAGAGAGAGAGAGAGAGAGAGAGAGAGACATAAGCAAGGACATATATTTAAACGTTAAAGTAGAGAGGGTGGACTTTATTTTACCGGATTATATCCCATATGGCTGGATCTCTCTTCGCAGACCGACTGACCATTTGCTGTAAGTCTGCCACAAATCAGAACTCCGTAGCTCCAGCGACTGTCCCTCAGTGATTTCTGTAACAGTTGCACCCGTGAACTTAACGACGCATCCGTAAAACGAACCCACGATCCCCGCACTGTGAGGGCGCCAGCCATATGGTTTGACCACTGCGCCATGGAGACAACACCCCCCCCCCCCCTCCCTTTCCCTAGCACCCGCATACGCACATATTTGAAGTATGAACTAATCATGGACGCTGGCACACACACACACACACACACACACACACACACACACACACACACACACACACACACACACACACACACACACACACACACACACACATATACATACACACACACGCGTGCGGGCTTACCCGCTGACTTTTGAATCTTTGCCCCTCTCTAAACATTATCTCCCTTACATCTTTTTTCCGATTCTCATACTTCTTTCACATTTTGCCTTTTTTTCTGAATTCTCCCTGTCTTGCCTTTTTCTGACCTCAGTTCCCCTTGTTATTTTGTTGCTCTTCTGAGAAAGGCAACACGCGCCTGGCATGTTCGTCACATTTCAAATACCATGGTTATTTGCCCATCAGATGAAACGACAAACGACGACAAGGAGAGCGAAGAGGATGTGGACGGAGTTGGAGGAAGTGATGCAGATGTCGATGTAGAGGATCTAGACTGTAATGATGAGTTTGAGGGGCACCACGAAGGTAGTCCATAAGTTTATCTGCATCCATGCAAGTCCGTGGGATTGCTGCAACTAACGGCATGAAACACGATTGCTGCTTTAGCACGCTGTTTGGTTTCTGATATGCACCGGAATCATCGTTTTTTTTTAAATTTTTATTTTAAATCTGTCTGTCCGTCAGTCTGTCCCACTCGCTGATTGGCTATTTGTTTATTTGACTTTATTGATTTCTTTATTTGGTTGTTGCTTTTTGTGATTAACAAAGCACGTTGAAGAGTCTGTGAAAAGATGTATTCTTGTTTGAAAACATATAGTTCTGCTTCTGGACAGTAGGGAATGTTCCCTCTGAGAGTGCTCGCCCTGGGTGATGAGAGTGTTGTCACTAGGTGTTGGATTTGCTTTTTCTATGTAATGAGCTTGCTGGCTCTTGGTAATGAGGGTGTTGCCACTGGGTGTTGGATTTGCTTTCTCTGGGTAATGAGAGTGCTCGCCCTGGGTAATGAGAGTGCTCGCTCTTGGTGATGAGGGTGTTGCGACCCGGGTGTTAGATTTGTTTTCTCTGGGTAATGAGCTTCCTATCTCTTGGTAATGAGAGTGCTCGCTCTGGGCAATGATGAATGTTTGCTGATGTTTAGTGGAAGTGCTCTTTCTGGGTAATGAGAGTGGTCCCACTGGGTAATGAGTGTTCCAACAGGGCAGTGGAAGTGTTCTCACAGGGTGATCGAGTGTTCCCAATGGGCGAGTATAGTAATTAAAGTGCTCCGCCTGGGTAATGAGAATGTTCCCTATGGGTAATGAGTGCCCCCACTGGGTGGTGAAAGTGCTCTGTGTAATGTGTAAACTTGTCGAGTCTACCATAAAACTATCGTGAGCATACCGAGGATTTCTCGGGAGTTGCAAAGGTTCTGTGCTGTAGTTCCGCCGCATGCCACTAATATTTCTCACGTTCGGTTAACATTTTTATTTGTTGCATCATTTCTGCATGTGTGTACATGTATTATGCAGTCACTTATTTCTCATTATAGCCTGTTGGTAACTTTCTTTGCTGTGAAATGTTTTCTTAAACAACACCATTGACACACATAAGACTACTGTGGGGTATTTGTTTTTTTCTACGAATGTCCACACATTGTTGCTGTCACCGAATAACAGCTACGGCATCCAGCTAATCGTGAGAGGCAAGGGAGAAAATAAAACCGGGGTGGGGGGGGGGGATTAGAACAAGACCGCGAGAGAACAATCCTGTTTCAATCATGTGCCATGAGGGACACGACTAAAACAAGAGTGGCCACATGGCATGAACTTTAAGAAGAAGAAGACAGTTCCGTAAAACTAACGTTGATCTCCCCACGGACCGCCCATATACACACTAGCTCACTTTTGATAGGTAGTTTCTGAACCTGTCACCTTGGCACAAGGTCACGGGGGTGTTCCGCAGTGCCGTTGATATCGCGTGTCGTATATTTCAGCACGCCAGCGCTTTCAACACTCCAAAAAACATGGAAAAACTGGGTCCAACACAGCCTCATAAGAGAGTGCTGCAACGTATGTCACAGGCATTGTCTTTCTCGGATTAAAAACGTAAATGCAAGACAACCCAGAAAGACAACTTACCACAAACATCAGAAAGAAACAGTCACTATTTGTTGACTATGTTATAAATAAGAAGAAATGGAAACAAGAACATGCTGTGACCACTGGAAAGATATTTGGTAAGAGAGAGAGAGAGAGAGAGAGAGAGAGAGAGAGAGAGAGAGAGAGAG
>CAJHNH020003223.1:848048-860548 GCA_905116865.2 Candidula unifasciata
AAAAAAATTGCCTCTTCTTCGAACAGTGCCGCTGCCTAGCGTCCATTTTAACCGGAACTCGTATAATATTAGTGACTACGTTAGCAGTTCGTCGGTAGCAATAGTAGTCGTTTGATAGTAATGGCTACAGTAGCAGTTGTACTCGTAGCAGTAGTAGTCGTATAATAGTATATGCTACAGTAGTAGTAGTAGTCGTATAATAGTAATGACTGCAGTAGTAGTAGTAGTCGTATAATAGTAGTGGCTACTGTAGCAGTTCGCCGGTAGCAGTAGTAGTCGCGTTTGAGTAATCGTTGCAGTAGTAGTTGTGCTTATGGCAATATTACTCGTTTGATAGTAATGGCTACAGTAGCAGTAGTAGTCGTATAATAGTAATGGCTACAGTAGCAGTAGTGGTCGTATAATAGTAATGGCTGCAGTAGTAGTCGTATAATAGTAGTGGCTACAGTAGCAGTAGTAGTCGTATAATAGTAGTGGCTACTGTAGCAGTAGTAGTCGTATAATAGTAATGACTGCAGTAGTCGTCGTATAATAGTAATGGCTACAGTAGCAGTAGTAGTCGTATAATAGTAGTGGCTACTGTAGCAGTTCGCCGGTAGCAGTAGTAGTCGCGTTTGAGTAATCGTTGCAGTAGTAGTTGTACTTATGTCAATATTAGTCGTTTGATAGTAATGGCTACAGTAGCAGTAGTAGTAGTTGTATTAGTGGTTGTTATGTTTGTATCAGCAGTAGCTATATTAGTGGTGGTACAATGCAATAATATGTATAACAGTAGTATTAGCTGTAGTAGTTGTGAAAGTTAGAAATTAGAAAATAGAAATCAAAAGGAGGATGGCCATAGCAATGCAGAGATTGAACACTTTAAAAGTCGATGGTTAAGCACCAGCAAGGAGATCAAAATTAGAATTTTGAGAGCTTGCATCTTCCCTGTGGCTACATACGGATGTGAGTCGTGGACTATCTCTCAGTCCTTAAGAAAGAGAATATGGGCGTTTTGAGCTGAAATGCTATAGAAAGATTCTCAGAATATCTTGGACAAAGAAGATGAGAAATATTGACATCTTAAAAGATCTGAACATCAAGGACGATTGGCTAATTAACAGCATCCTTTCACGAAAGCTGAAATATTTTGGTCATATCAAGCGCCACGACGGACTGGTAAAAATTATAGCAGAAGGCAATCTTACCAGGAAGGAGGAGCAGGGGCCGACCAACACGAAGATGGGCACAGGATATAAGTGACTCCTTGAGTGTGAAAGTGAATGAGGCAGGAGAACTGGCGAGACAACGAGTTTCTTTTAGGCAGACTGTGAAGAGAGCGGCGTTCTGCAAAGGACCTGCTACATGATGATGAGTTGTGATATTAGCGATAGCAGCAGTAGGTGTGATAGTTGCAGCGGTAGTTGTAGTAGTAGTAGTAGTAGTAGTAGTAGTAGTAGTAGTAGTAGTAGTAGTAGTAGTAGTAGTAGTAGTCGTCGTCGTCGTCGTCGTCGTCGTCGTCGTCGTGGGGTGGTGGGGTGGGGTGGTGGTGGTGGTGGCGGCGGCGGTGGCAGCAGCAGCGGCAGCAGCAGCAGCAGCAGCAGCAGAAGTAGTTAGGATTAGTAGTCGTTTTAGTAGTGATAAGTGTTAGTATTACTAGTAGTCATTATAGTTGTAGTAAAAGTAGTAGTAATGGCAGTAATAGTGCTGGTAGTGGTAGTAGTTGTCTTTGTAGTGGTTTTAGTAGTGGGGATAATAGCTATGTCAGTATTGGTAACAGTAGCAGCAGCAGTAATAGTGGCAAAAGAAGTAGTGATGGTTGTGGTGGCGTTCGTTGTGATAATATAGATAGTAGTAATGATAAAAGATGTGACGTTGGTGGTGGTGGTAGCAGTTGGTCTGGTCTGGTAGTAGTCTTAGTTTCAGCTTCATAGCAAACGGGTCACCCCATCTTTGCTCCGCTCCTGAGCCAACGAAACAACACACATAATGTTTATCACAGTTCCTTGTGGAATGATTGACAGACTGCTGTCTCAGCATATTTAGCATACACACGCATTAAAGCATACGGTAGCCATCCGAAGTGCTAACACAAACAGTTCGACATTATAAATGCAGTTCATCATTGATGGTAGCAGAAGTCACCAACAGATCAGCAGTTGCCAACGCGATCAGTTTTAATCACACACGGGCACCAGCAACATTGTGACGACAGGCATCACGCCATTTTCTGAATTTACAATTCACACCACCACGTTGGTCACAGTCGAAAAAACATTTTAAATGAAATCCGCAGCTCACAGTGTCACACCATGCATTAAGTGGTCGTAGCAGTTGTAATGGTGGTGGTGGTGGCAGTTGTGATGGTGGTGGTGGTGGCAGTTGTAATAGTGGTGGTCGTAGCAGTTGTAATAGTGGTGGTGGTTGTGGCAGTTGTAATAGTGGTGGTGGTCGTAACAGTTGTAATAGTGGTGGTGGTCGTAGCAGTTGTAATAGTGGTGGTGGTAGCAGTGGTGATGGTAGTAGTCGCATTATCGGTGTTGTAGTAGTAATCGGCACAGTAGAATTGGCGGCAGTAGCTATAGTAGCAGCAGCAGCAGCAATATTAGTAGTGGTTACAGCAGTAGTAGTGGTCGAAGTATGTAGTAATTTATAAATAGTAGTAGATGTATAAGTAGCATCAGTTATACTAGTAGTGGTAGCAGCAATAGTGGCCAATGTAGTTCTCTTAGTTAGCAGCAGTTCCAGCAGCCGTAGTATTATATATCTTAGTTATCAGTAATAGCCTGGAACCTCTTTGTCCTCTACAGTAGTGCACATCTGTCTAAGCTAGCGGATATTTCCGAACGCTATTGCTGCGTATTCAGGTCAGCGTTATTATAGCATCATGTGCTAATCGCAGCCATTAACCTATTTGCAGCCCTGGCGTTTGGCGCCTTGTGGGAACGGCTTTACGCCACGGGCGGTGGAGAGGGAGAAAGAGAGAGACTGAGAGAGAATCCACTGGCTGGTGATGCTGCTGACGTCACCAAACCGGGCTAACGATACGCTAACACAGCGTTATTCAAACTTTTATCGTCTGGCAAAAAAATGTGTTTGGCACACCAACCCTTCAAGTGGTTTGAATACTTAAGAAAAGAAGAAAAACACGGTGCAGATTTAATGTCAAGCAGATTTTGAAAATATTCTTGATTATTGCCGCAGCACCCCTGACATACGCTCGCGGCACCCCTGAGTGCCGTGTTACCCAGTTTGAGAATCGTTGCGTTAAGGTTTCCTTAGCCCGGTTTGGTGACGTCAGCAGCATGTCCCATCTTGAACTATCATTGTTTAAAGGCCACAATGTTGGGTTCCCTCCTAACACCCCCTCCCCCCTCGTGCCAGAAATCGAAGCCTATAACGTCCACGATTATTAAATGCACCCTAACCCTTGCTTCACAGAGCCCACACATGATTGACTCGTCCAGATCTATATATATATATATATATATATATATATATATATATATATATATATATATATATATATATATATATATATATATATATATATATATATGTATACATACTGTCAACTTTGGCGTCTCTCAACAGATGTTACGGTCGTCTGTTTCTTCGTGTCGACGATATAATGGGTAGCTGGTCATCAACGGCTGTGAGGGCATGTTTGTTGTGTCCTAACATGAAAGTACCAAAATATGAGTGGGTTTTACAGCTGTGCTTCTGTGTGTGTGTGTGTGTGTGTGTGTGTGTGTGTGTGTGTGTGTGTGAGAGGCGAATAGAGAGAGAGAGAGGCGAATAGAGGGGGCGAATAGAGATCGGTCAAGGCGAGTAGAAGGAGAGCGTGCGAGGCGAATAGAGAGACAAATATAGAGCGAGCGAGGCGAGTAGAGAGAGACAAATAGAGAGAAGGGTGAAGAGAGGCAATTAGATAACGATCGAGGCGAATAGAGAGAGAGAAAGCGAGGCGAATAGAGAGAGAGAGAGAGGTGAATAGAGAGAGAGAGAGACCAAGGTGAATAGAGAGAGAGAGAAAGACGCAAAGAAAGAGACGAACGGAGAGAGGCGAATAGACAGAGAGAGGCGAATAGAGATAGAGAGAGAGTCAAATAGAGACAGAGAGACGAATAGAGACAGAGAGAGTCGAATAGAGACAGAGAGGAGCGAATAGACAGGCGAATAGAGACAATGAGAGGCGAATAGAGACAGAGAGGCTAAAAGAGACAGACAGAGAGAGAGAGAGAGAGAGAGAGAGAGAGAAAGAGAGAGCGGTGAAGAAATCTCGTGCAGCGAAGTGGTCTTCTTCAACTTGGCGCTCACTGGCTGTAAAATCTGACGGAAAGCTGTGGCTGCTTGTCCACCTCTGGACTTTGTAGTCTTGTTCTAGAAACTAAGGTTGCGTTTAAATCCGTTTTACATTTCTGACTTATTTATATGCAGATTGTTGGTTCCTTACCTCTCATGCACATGCACTCCTTCTTCGCTCAAATCAGTCGACATTTAGCTTACGATGTGCAGCGAGGATAATCTGTCGAGTAACTAACTAACTAACTGACTAACCAACTAACTGGGAATACTGAAATGATTTAAGTAGTCCAAGCAATGCATCTTGTATTTATAGGTTCCTACTTGGAAGCCCAAGAAACGCAAGATGCACTAATTTTACGTTTCTCTCTGCTATCCCTTGGGCCTCTGATGATGAATCCTCAAGAACTGAAAGAGTTACAGCAAGAGATAGCGCTGAGCGTTTTGATTGTTAAAAAAAAAGGTGGGGGCGGGGGCGGTGGGCATATGGGGGGGGGGGGGAGTGAGAAACACTGCTCTATTGTATAAGCTGATCTTCAGTTCGTCAAGGCCGTTGTTCTCTTGGTGCTTATGTTTCATCTTTTGCGTAGTCTCTCCCCTTGCTGTGGGTGGTCACTTTCCTCTTCAGCATGGATTCTTTTAGCTGGCATCATCGGGACATTGTTGTCAGATAACCGAACCATCTCATGTAGATTTTGTATTTTATTATTTCGCGCTGCTCTTAGGGCCTTTCTGAGACAAATCTCGGTTGTTATCATTTTGTGCTCTTTACTTGTGTTGAATTTTTAATGTTCATATTTACATACTAGCCATTTAAAATTGGTGCCATTTGGCCTAAAACTTGATTGGCTTTATTGCATCTTTGTTGGATTTCTTTCGCCTTCTGAAACAATGCTCCCTAGATATCTAAAATCCTTCGCCTGCTTTAACTGGTATTCATCGATTTTGATATAGGTAGTTCTTCTTTTTCTAGTGTGATGAACAGAAAGACCCGTTCCAGAGATCTTTTCCTGCCCTGACACCGCGAGTCATTCCAGGGGTAGAGAAAAGAAGAAGTTGTAAGCGATAAAGATATCTGTTATCATCTCCCCAATGAAGATTGACTACAGTGTTAACATCGGTTGTCTTTGGGGATGTTACATGGTGAGCCGCGGTCTCTTCCAGTCTCGCACTGTTGTCCGAAAACAACCAACGAGTTTTTTTTTTTTTTTAAACTGTCCACAGCGGGAAAATTGTAAGCCACAAAGCTAATGGAGAAAAGATCAATATATATGTAGCTTTACGGACAAGACAAGCAGTGTTCTCTGGTCAGCGGGGGAAAAGGGGGGGGGGATGCTTTGGAGAATATTGTGACGATTGGGTGTCTCCATGGCGTAGTGGTGGCACTCTGGATGTCGCTGGTTCGTTTCACCGCGCGCGCCGTTCAGTTCACGAGGTCAGTTTTTACAATGATCGTCGCTGGAGCTACGAAGGTCGTTCTCTGTGTGACTCTGTCTGCAGGCATCTAGCTGTTCTGCGGAGAGAGACGGGGCCATATGGGATAAAGCCCGGTGCATTATAGTCGATTCTCTCACCATTTACCTTACCTTTACCTTATGACGACTGCGAACATGAACGGTAGAAGAGGGAGAGGCAGACCGAAGGAGAGATGATGACGGATGGATTGTGACGGTGGCACGGAGGGGTTTCATCGGTGGAACTGATCCGGGTGACAAAGGGACCGATATCTGTGGAGATGCCAGTCGGGCAGGGCACGTAGTTGTAGCGAGGATCCAAGTTTTGACACGTCTACAACACAAAACAAAATAGTCCATATTATATTTTCCCGGGCAAACAAAGGTATCCTTCTTTGTGTCAGAAGTGATGTGTTAGTCAGACTGCGTTAATTATTATCCTATAAAAGTAGTGTTGCCGATTGTTTTCTATAGAACTTCTGTGTTATGTGAACAGGTGGCTTTCGCACGGATTCCCGTCACACGATCCTGATCAACACCAACAGTTTGGGCAGCATAAGCACCAGCACCACAGCACCCACGCCCGGGTCCATGTCCCACGCCATGCATGTGACCAACGCCTGCAGCGCCTCCGACATGAGGGTGCTGATGCAGTCCAGGGAGTCACTGTTGAGCCTGGTTGAGCTGCGGCAGTCAAGGCGCGGAGGTCGGGATCCGTTGGCGGCTAGGCTGGCGAAGAACAGAAGGGTGAGTTTATACGTGCATTGTCTTTGATTTGTTCTTCTGTTTCTACCGCTCTTCTCGCTAACCAGTCCAGTCTCTTGCTGAATGAAGTCTCTCTCGTTAGTCAACGAAGAATTGACATGCTAATCGTACCGGGTACACGGACATCTAGCGCCTTTTCTAAACTGTCAAAACATCTGGAAGTCAAAGCCATTCCACAAACACATAAAACTTAAGATCTTCAACTCTTGTGTGGTTCCAGTACTAACTTACAGATGAGAGAGATGGAAAGCAACAGTAGCTGTCGATAAAAAAATTAGACAATTTTGAGAACAGTTATCTTAGAAGAATACCGAATCTTCACTGGAGAGATATCAGATCCAATACGCAAATAAGACAAGAGACCAAGCAAGATAATGTATCCAGTCTTATAAGAAAGCGCCCCTGGAATGACATGGGCCATGCACTCAGAATGGATAAGACAAGACTCTGCCATCAAGCCCTCACATGGATATCGTAAGGGGAACGAAAACAGGGAAGACCAAAAGAGACTCTGCTTAGAACCGTTATCATGGAAGGCTCAACTATGGGCCTAATGAATACCCAAGACCTAAATCTGGTGGCAACGAACCGCCAGACATGGAGAGCTATGACCTCTGCCCTATGCGCCGCCTTAGGCTCAAGAGGAAAGACCAACTTACAATCCCTCGCACCTCCCTCAGTGTTAAATATCTTCCAGGACCTCTGGTTACCCTCCACTGGATTTGTCTTTCAGTGTATGCATTCTCCGTCTGCACTGTCCATTTGATTCAAGAGAGCCTTCACCGCCCTCTGCTTTTCATGAAATAGCTCACTGTCCTGAGCAGCGGCAGCAGCCAATCTCACAGCTTGCATATTACCCTGCACACTTGGACAGAAAATCCACGATAGGCTCCTGGTCTGAGTCTTATCAGGTGCTGGATGTCCCTTTTCGTGCAGGACGCCAGTTTTAATTTTTCAAAACATGTTCTGAGAATATTTGTTTCCGCTGTTGTGTGTGTGTGTGTGGGGGGGGGGGGGGGTGTTCTAGGCAAATGTTTACCTTCAGTAGTTTGCCATTGCCCCTGAACGTCCAGCTCTCGGTACCACTGTCGAAACAAACGCAAGATAACCGTCCGCAGCTGGTATCGAACCCGGCACCTCGGCATTATGAACGCCACAGACGCTGAATCAGAATGCTTACCTAATTGTATTACTTACCCCCTTTGTCTACATACCTATCTGCTTTGAGTCGTCACGTGCACAGTCGCCACACATACATGAATAATCGCCACACATACATGCACAATCTCCACACATTCATGCACACACGCCATTCATTCATCACACTTCCGCAAACGTGTATATATATATATTTACACACACATATACACACCCTTACACCCATACACACACACCGAGAGAGAGAGAGAGACAGAGAGAGAGAGAGAGAGAGAGAGAGACAGAGAGAGAGAGAGAGAGAGAATCAGTCACCACATAAATGCACATTTCATATTTGAAACAAAATAATCGCTTTGTTAAGTAGTAAAAATGAGAGAGAGCTTCGAAAACAAAGCCATCAGTTATCAAGGCTATTCCGGCAGCAGTTCCCGTTGTTACGGTGTGGCATGCTGGTTCTTGCCAAACACAATGCCACTCCTCGGAGCTGTACTAGACGGGTTGGGGTGGGAATAGCCAGATAGGACTGAGATGAGCAGAACTAGAAAGAGAACAGGGAGATAAGCAGAGAGAGAGAGAGAGAGAGAGAGAGAGAGAGAGAGAGAGAGAGAGAGAGAGAGAGAGAGAGAGAGAACCCAGTGACTTCTGTTTGTTTCTTCAAGATGGGCGTAGATTGTTTCATATCGTTGTTTGTTTGTTTTTCTTGTTTTTTTTTTCTTTACGCTTTCCTTTCGCCAACTCTCACCTGACATCAGCCATGTCTCCGTTCCCTCTCTTGTCTGCGAGACATATAACAATATGTATGGAATCCACACCACCTGACACTGTTCCGTGTGTTTGTTGTTGGGCTGCTGCTCTTAGGTTCCTGTCTCACGGCTTGATTCTGCAGACCAGTACCCAGGGGAGAGGGGTTTAGTCATGACTGGGGTCGCCGACACACAGAAACAAATATGGGGCGGGAGGGGGGGGGGTTTAGGGGTGTACAGAGTAATTATTATTATCATCATCATTGTCCTGTTGAGCCATTATATATCACATAGGGCTTGCAGTCTGTGCTTCTATTCCGAACTATCGTCAGCAATCAGTTCAGTATAATGGATGGAATCCAATCCAGCACCTTTGTGCCTCTGCCTGTTTGGTGATTCTCTGCTGTTTTGTTGTTGTTGTTGTTGTTGCTGCTGTCGATCTGTCCAAGAAAACGCCACTGTCGCTGTCCTATAACTGTTGATTCTAGTTATTGCCCAGACTAAGGTTATTTGCGTCTCCTTTACAGGACGTTGCAGAACCAACCCCAGCAGCCCCTGGCTGTTGTGTGGTTTTTCTAGGCAAATTTACGTCCAGTAGTTTGCCATTGCTTTCTGGACAGTCGGCTGTCTTGATACCACTGTCGAAACCAACGCAAGGCACATGGCACGCAGCTTGGATTGAACCCGCCATCCTGGCATTACGAAGCGTTCGCATCAACTTAGCCACAAAGCCGACACCCAGACTAAATCGCATATAAATATAAGAAGTAGATTAGAAGTAGAATAAGAAGAATATTTGAAGTAGTATTGAATTTACAGACAGGTGCCTAAAAAGAGAACTATATACACTAAAGTCGGCGTCTCTGGCTTAGACGTTTCGATCTCAGCTGCAGACAATACGACAGCAGGTCGTCTTGCGTTGGTTTCGACAGTGACACCATTTAGTTCCTTTCTTCTATGTTTTTTCTTCTCGTCCTCTACCACCGCCCCACCTCTTCCTTCTCCTCCCCTTCTCCTTTCCTCCTCTTCCTCCTTTTTGTAATACTGCTGCTGCTGCTACTACTGCTGCTGCTGCTGCTGCTGCTACTACTACTGCTACTGCTGCTGCTACTACTGCTGCTGCTGCTGTTGCTGCTACTACTGCTGCTTTTGCTACTGCTGCTCCTACTACTACTACTACTACTACTACTACTACTACTCCTGCTGCTGCTGCTAGTAGTAGTGGTGTTGCTGCTGCTCGTACCACCACCACCACTGCTGCTGCTACTGCTGCGGCTGCTCCTTCTACTTCAACTACTACCCCCACCACTACTACTTCATTTGTCTTCTCCCTAGAACTTGAAACGTAAGTTGAACTTATGAAAGAACCGGTCAGAATGAGCTAGGCTAGCGGTTTCTCCCCCACACTGTTTCTTCTCAGGAAACTGGCCCAGTCCACACGTGAGAGTCTGTGGTCTCCAGATGTGGCAGCAATAGCAACAGATGTTTTTGCTGCCAAGGTCTCCCTTCCATGTTTGCTGTGCCAGGTTCATTGTTGTGAAAGAGAATGTTGTATATGAAAATGTGTAAACGTCTGCTTAGCGGGCAGGTTGCTAGATAAAGTGTGAGAAATTCCATGTCTTTCCAAAACTACCGCTTAAATACCTTCTCTGTTTTCTTTTCCTTTCTCTCTCTCTCTCTCTCTCTCTTTCTTTCTTTCTTTCTTTCTTTCTTTCTTTCTTTCTTTCTTTCTTTCTTTCTTTCTTTCTTTCTTTTTCTTCTTTCTTTCTTTCTTTCTTTCTTTCTTTCTTTCTTTCTTTCTTTCTTTCTTTCTTTCTTTCTTTCTTTCTTTCTTTCTTTCTTTCTTTCTTTCTTTCTTTTTCTCTTTCTTTCGTTCTTTCTCTCTTTCTTTCTTTACGAATTCTTTTCTTTCTTTCTTTCTTTCTTTCTTTCTTTCTTTCTTTCTTTCTTTCTTTCTTTCTTTCTTTCTTTCTTTCTTTCTTTCTTTCTTTCTTTCTTTCTTTCTTTCTTTCTTTCTTTCTTTCTTTCTTTCTTTCTTCCTTCTTCTTCTTCTTCTTCTTCTTCTTCTTCTTCTTCTTCTTCTTCTTCTTCTTCTTCTTCTTCTTCTTCTTCTTGTGACTAGGTTATGTGCGCCATATAAAATGTCTTAGCCTTTCTCGCTACCAAGTAGCCATGAACAGAACTCTTGCAGTATCGATGCGATCAAAGGAGACAGACTCAAAGGAGACAGACCCAAATACTGTCCCGACCGGCGACGAAGTCATCGCCAGTGGGCGACTCGGTCTCCGATGCATGACTTTTTCGAGTCCTGACCGCATTTTATTGAGGCAATGCGAACAACAACCCCATACATTAAAAAAAAAATAAGGTAAATAAAATCACACTCCGGCGGGATTTATCAGTATATATTTACTGTGAGGGAGTTTTTTTTTTTTTAACCGTTAAAAAAGTGTCGTCATCGCCGCTGCCTGGCGACCCAACATAAATTTCCATCGCGACTCTTAAATGATGGCGACCCTTACGGTTGAAATCCGTTACTGTAGTTGTTGCTGTGGCAGGTCTTATAAGGACGTCTAAGGAGCATGCCACTCTGCACGAAGCATGCCTGAAGGTCAGTCAGGACAGGCATGCTTCCTGCAGAGTGGCATGCTTCGCTGCGGGGGCGAGAAGTATTTTCTGGATTTTTTCTCCGGTGTGTTTGAAAATGAGCAGGCGAACAGATTGGCTGGCTCCGCACAACTTGGTGGAATAATAATGTATGAAAAGGCAGACGTAGTTAGGGGAGAGCTTGCACAACTCGCAGGAGCAAATGGATCACTACACTCTGGTGAGATTGATGCAGTGGGGACTGACGAGGCGATCTACTCGATGTTAGACGCGCAGAGGAAAGGCAAGACGGGCGTTTAATCAGAATGCCACAGGCACCATTGGTTTTGTAACTCTACGCTGGCTGCTGAAGATACCGACGAAGCGCTTATGGGAATGCTCCAAGTGCTGTAATGTCGGTTCTTGAATCAGCTCAAGTCAGGATGTCTTTAACTCCCGTGGCGCTTCAGAGGTATGGTGCTGGAGTCACATTGTTATGGAACCTTCGGCACTCGGGTGTTTCGCTCAGCACCACGACGGTGTCTTCCCTTCCCACGACATTACCTGGTGCCCATGTGCGGCTAGACGACATGGGAACCAGGATCTTCTTCATCATTCTATGCCTTGCCAGTTGGTATAGGCGCTCATGCATCTCCGCTGATCACGATCCCTGGTTGCCTGGAACAGCTCACTTGATGATATCCCTCCATGTCATCGTTTCCGCCCATCCAGCATTATTTCTTTTGGTCTGCCTCAACCCCTCTTTCCACTAATCTTTCCAGCTGTCACGTTGTTTTCCAATGCCTCCTCCATTACGTGGCCAAAGAACAGTGTTTGTCTTCCTTCGTATTGTTGTATATAGAGATCTACTTACCAAGGTCTTAACAACTAAAATCTCATTTTTTTAAAAACCTGTGAGGATTCAAACTCAAGGGACTTCAGGCTGCCTAGCGAGTATCTAGCCACCACCCTGCAGTTTTTTTTTTTTTTTTTTTTTTTTGAAAATGTACTTCTAAATATGAACTCCTTCATTTGCAGTTGTTATTTCTTCCATGTAAGTGAAGTAAACGTCCTTCAGGCGTATTGGGCATATAGGGCTAGACCTTTATTGTATAGACTTATCGGCACTTGGTGGGTGATGTGGTCAGCATCACGCCGGCCGCCTTTACTTCCCAGGACTGTACCAGATATAGGCTGTGTCGACCTGGGAGTCAAAGTCGTTTTTGAAAAACTTCAGGCGCCGAACCCATGACTTTCCGATCTGGAGTCGAGCGTCTAGCCGGCTGTGGACAAATTGACTTATTCTTGAATCCAGGCGTTTTTTTTTTTTTTTCCCCTATGACTTTATTTGTACTGGGAGCCGCTGTGGTGCAGCAGCTAGATGCTCGCCTGTGGGTCAAAACTGTGTGGGTTCGGGTCATGACTGTACCGGACTTTTTTTTCTTCTTTTTTTAAAAAAAATGACCTTGGCTTCCAGGTCGACCCAGTCTTGAATAGGAACCTGGGGGTG
>CAJHNH020003223.1:865548-870548 GCA_905116865.2 Candidula unifasciata
TTTGGTATACTACAAAAGACGAGGGTATACTGCAGAACACTAGGGTTTACTACTTCGGATCACTGTGGTATACAGAGGTATACAAAAACGCTAGAGTATACCCACTCTAGAAATCTCTTATTCTTCAGACTCTGTGAGGCATTCCAGGAGTAGAGATATAGAGAAGAAAGAAGAAGAAAAAATCACAAACAGTTCCAAAATTTGCTGGGGTAAGTCCTACAACATCGTATATGGAAGACAGCCTACATTTTTTCTTTAAATATGTGTCAGACACTTGGCAGTCATGACAAACAGACCGTGCCAGCGGCACAGCCATCCTGGCCTGTTGACGGGAAGCAGTGTCATTGCCCGGACATCCTGATCCTCGCATCCCCTCTGCTAATCCGTGTTATCTTGTTGTGTCCTTGCCAGTTGCGCTACTGTGTTCTGCCCTGACGGTTGTTTGTACAGAGCTGTCTGTCAGCGTTTTGCCATTTTTTTTTTTTTAAAATGCGGTCAGATGCGGGGATTTGTTGACAAAAGCGACGTGTGTAGATAAGAGCGCTGTTGTAATGTTGTTGTGTTTTGTTCATATTTTGAGCTGTGTCGTTTTGGTAGAGACTAAAACATCATTGTATACGTTTGTGAAAATAACCATTTACTCTTCTCACGGATAGCCCGCTCATGTCGTGCTCAGGAAGTTGGAGTTTGTTTACATCTTGCGCTGTATCCTTTATGTCGAGTTAGCTTTTGTAATTTTAGTTTATTTACATTTTGCGTGGTGTCATTTTTGTGAATACAGATTAATAATCGTTGTATAAGCTTGTGAAGAACTGAACTAATTAGTTGCTGTCATTACAGATTGCTAGCTATCATTATTCATTCATTGTGTGTTTGAGAACCTATTTCTAAGTTTTGTAGTTGAAGCTTGTTCATATCTTGCACCGTGCCAATTTCGTGAGACTAGAGACCAATAAATCATGGTATAAGTTTCAGTTGTTTGTGAAAACTTGTAAAACTCCGGTGCTGTGCGGATCACTGTGAGTCCCAGAGTTTGTGATTATTCTTGTTGTTTTTTAAAAAACGGTCGACGTCAGTGGCTAAGACGTTGCGAAGGGGCTTCGCGGTTCCCAGGTGCCAGGTTCCATCCCACTTGCGGGCGATCGACTGCTCTGTGGAGACGGTACAACAAAGGAAGTAAATGATCAGCTTTATTCGTGGAAGACCGCTAGTGGCTCGTGGAGCTTTTGTGATGTAGCCGCTAGACGCTCGCCTGGGGATCTAAAGGCTGTTTGTTGCCTTAGATCCTTACGGAGGCCGACTTTATGTTTCTCCAAAAATGGTGTTGGCTCCCCGGTCGACCCAGACTTAAATAGTAACCAGGTACAGTCGTAGGAAGTAAAGGCGACCGGCGTGTTGTTGACCACAGCACGTGCCGAGCGCTCTATAAAATATAAGTGTAGCCCTTTAGGTCAAGTCTGTCTAAAGATGGGGAAAGGGGTCCTTTACTTTTACTTTACACTCAGTTTGGTGAAATGTTACTGTAACGGCTTGAAATCTCGCCTGTTATTGCTGTGTGATCGATATGTCAAGATGTTCACTTCGAAGATTGAACTGACAGACACCTGTTTAATTGATTACCAGTAGTAGTTATTAGTCTCCCAGGTCGACCCAGCCTTGAGTGCAGTCCTGGAAAGTAAAGGCGGCCGGTGTGATGCTGACCACGTCGCCCATCTTGTGCCGATTGTTTTATAAATTAAAGCTCTAGCCCTTTATGCCCTATACGCCCAAAGGCGTGTAAAAGGGTCCTTTACTTTACTTTACTTTACTTAGTAGTTATAAGTTTATATGCACGCGTATACAAACATCCCTCTATTTATCTTCCTGCCTCTCTCTCTCTCTCTCTCTCTCTCACGCACATACACCACTATATGTGTGTTTCTGGGGAGAGGGATTAATATCGCATCTGCTACATTACACAAGAAGCGTCAACATTACACAAAAGCCGTCAACATAACACAACAACAGTCAATAGTACACCAGAACCGTCAATATTACATACACCAGAACCGTCAACATTGCGCAAGAACCGTCAGCATTACACAAAACCGTCAACATTACACAGGAACCGTCAACATAACACAAGAACCGTCAACATTACACAAGAACCGTCAACATTACACAAGAACCGTCAACATAACACAAGAACCGTCAACATAACACAAGAACCGTCAACATTACACTAGAACCGTCAACATTACACACGAACCGTATAGCAGAAATCACCCCAAATTTCCATTACAGCAGAATGTGTTAACGGTGTCACCTCGCAGCTGTCAAGTAACGTTCTCACAAAGATTAAACTACAGCACAACCAGCCTCGCATTTCCAGTGAAACACAAGGTCTGCTGTCTCCTCTTTTTTAAATCATTGTTTCTTTCCCCCCATCATGCATCAGGAATCATTGCCGGGTCGCAGCTGCAAGGTTAAAGCGTTTTCACGGTAAAAAGTAGACAGGAACGCCGACACAAAGAAAACGTGGGGAAGGGGTGTCTTAAAGGAGGTACTTTTTTAAAGCGTTTAGAAGGACACAATAACTAGTTTGTCTACTGAATGACAAATAAATATAAAATATTCTAGTTATAAACAAAAGTTTGAAAAGGGAACGCCTTTACAAAGTGGGGGGGAAACGGGGGGGGGGGGGGGGGGGGTGGGGGGAGGGAGGGGGGCCTGGTCCCGTTATAAATCTTCTGGGTTGGGTGGGAGGGGGCACAGTACCTCAGCCTCCAGGTTCAGGCACTTCTGTCCCAGAGAAATCTAAGGATCACTTAGTAACGACCATTTTGTTGTTGTTGCGCCAAGGGTTATTTGGATATTTATACCATCATTCGCAGTTTTAAAAAAAGTTAGTTGCGTATCCTTTACAGGACATTGCAGAACCAATTACCGTCTCAAAGGTGGTAATTTTCTGCGGCCTGCGAATGATTTCCATGTCAGTGGCTTAGGCGCCTGGTAACGCCAGGGTGCCGGGTTCGATCCCTGCTGCGGGCCTTGCGCAGGTTTCGACAGTGGTTTTAAGAAGCCGACCTCTAGAAAGCAGTGGCAAACTACTGGAAGTAAATTTGTCTAGAAAAACCACAACAGCCAAAAAATGCTTTGGTTGTCTTTTACAGTCTCCGGTAAAAAGATACGTAACTAACTAACTAACTAACTAACTAACTAACTAACTAACTAACTAACTAACTAACTGGGACCATTGATTAGAAGCCACGACAAATTTCTGTCTCGCCTGCCGCAAAAGTTGAACCTTCGGTAATTCGAGTATAGGATTGTGAAACGATTTCACTTATCTGTAAGCCACAGAGCCGCAATTAATATCTGAACAATACCCAGGCCCCTGCAGCAACGGTGTCGCCTACTGCTGGCAGAGTGCGCCGGGGACAGGACACTCATTATCTATTGACGGGAGACCAGTCTCTTAGTTGGGCAGATTTCAGGAAGTGATCGCTTTCTCTGTCAGGTTTTGTTTCATGGTGTTCTGGGTATCTGGTTTGGTGAAGGTTAACTCAAGTGGTTCGTGTGTTGGTTCACAGGCTGATATAAACTCTCGCCTTCTGGTCCAAAGATTTTAGGTTTGAAACTGCGCCGTGGCGGATTTCTTTCTTTCTCCCCCCCCCCCCCCCCAATCCCCCCTCCCCCAGGATTGACTTCGACTCCTTGACAGTACTTATTGCAGCATTAAATCGAAAACAATCTTATGTGAGTTTTTCTCTTCTGCTACATCTTTGGTTACACTCAGTGTTGCCATTTTTCTTTGACAAAAAACTTCCAGAATGGAGTCAAAAATATCTAATAACATCTAAATTTGCGTAAGACTAACCTCAGCTTTGTTCTAAGCGGGAAATGACAAACGATTTTGTTATTCCAATGCCATAAAGCTGTCCGCATTTGGTAAACGGCAGTGCTATTCAGATTAGTTTCCGTACTGAGTTCCCTGCTTCGCGGAATCTGATCGAGCTGCTTCCGCCAGGGCACCAGGCTTTCAACCCACATCCTGACGTGGCAGCTCCACCACTTTAACGAGAAGCCACATGAAACAGGCAAAGCGCTTGAAGCTGATCCTGGAACAAAGCTCAAGTCTAGAAAAGGACGGAACAACCATGACTTTCCGCTGTAGTTGACCACCAGTAAACACTGTCAGTAACTGTTGTCCACCAGGTTTTGTCAAACGTACATTAAGGCCATTCTCTTCAAACCTGAGGTCGGCGGAGCGGCACCGGTCCGCGGAATTATACTGGTAGTCCGCCAGAGATTTAGGACAGTCTTGTATGGGCTAAAATATGAGTCTAGCATCATATATCCGATGGCGTAAAAGGGAAAGCCAGTACGTCTAAAAACTATTGATAACCCAGATACAAAAGAACTGTCAATTGATTGGCTGAATCCTTACGGTATTCTTGCATGCAGTTTCAAGTTTTTTTTCATGTTTCGAGGATTACCTAAGACAGAAACAAAAATACATCTATATATTATTTGATTTATTAAATACAGTATTGTCTCCGTGTGAGTTCCGGGGCCCCATTGTGGGTAAAACGAGAATAGGCCCACCGCCTGCCCCAAAGCATGTCGTAGGTGTCAACTAATTGGGAGCTTCCTTCAAAGTCGGAGAGGTAAGGAAGCAACAGTAGGCATACAGATTAGCCAGACCTGTGAAATGGATGTAAAACACTTTCGGGGAGGGGGGCGGGGCTAGAGTCTACAAGTGGACGAACATCCAGAACTTTCCGCCGGAGTTTACATTACAGCATGTGACGGCAAAGAAGGGGAAGAAATACAGTATCGTTTGGCGAATAAGACAACTGAAGCCTAGAGTTGAGAAAGTCCGATAGATTTGGCTGGAGCATTACGGAAGTGGCTCGGACGTTGTTTCTTTTAACTCGCGGGTTCCAATTCCATGGATCGCGACCCTATTTAGGGTCGCGAAGTGGTTTCTATGGGGTCGCAATACAGTGGTGAGCTAT
>CAJHNH020003223.1:875548-1008048 GCA_905116865.2 Candidula unifasciata
TCCAACGCCCCTCAAGCTGTCCACACTTGATAAACGGCAACGCTATTACGATAGGCTGCCGGATAGATTGCAGTGTTTCGTGGAATCTGAACGGTGCTGATTCCGCCCGGGTGCCAAGCTTTCAGCACACACCGTAATATGACAAGCCTACCACTTCAATTATCCCAGATTAAACCCGCATAACGGCTGATGCTGTTCAGTGTCTTGCAGCACTTTTTGTGAACAATTTGTTGTTGTTGTTGTTGTTGTTTTCGTTATTCAGGTTCAGGGCCACGGAATTATTGTTTGAGGACTAATAGAGAGAGTGCAGGAGAGGGCGGCGTTAAACTGAGGGGGGGGGGGGGGGGTGACAGTGTGATAATTGTGTTATATATATATATAACACAATTTTAAAACTGAAAGTAGTAATAGAGCTGTTTCCATGAATACACTCAACAGACATGTCGCAATGAAAGTAATATCTACGAGGGACGGTCAGAAAGTAATGCTTCCTATTGTTTATCTGTGTAAATAAGGTATGTGTGCAATATGTAGATTTCGCAGGATCCCCCCAAAAACGTGTTTGCATTCTGAATCATTACCAATCTGTTTCAATAACGTCTTTCCTCTTGAGCCTAAGGCGGCGCATAAGGCCGAGATCATAGCCCTCCATGTCTTGCGGCTCATTGTCGCCTGATTTAGGAGTAACGTGTAGCACCACTGTAACAGTTCAAAAATGGCTCCCAAAGGCGTTTGGTTTAATTAAAGTAATGTAATAGAAACCTCCAGCGCTGAAGGCGAGACCGTAGTTCGCATCCACGAACGTTTGAAAAATGTTTATATGGGGATTCAACAGTGGATGTTAGCACTGTCCCACGCTGGTTACACCCTTCGCTTGTGACTGAAGCAGGTCTGTGAAGTGGTTAACATTCCGGTTACTTGATACCTGTGTTTGTTATCTCATGAGTGGAAGTTGAACCCCATTAGGACCACGCACTGAGCGATTAACACCCGGTGGCGCAAAGTGTCACTATTCGGATGAGACTTTCTCAGCTAAAAAGTCCCACAAACCCCGTTCAACCGTAAGGTTATACTGCACCCCGTGACAGTTAACAAGATACACTGAAGTCCAGATCGGGTAGGGCGTTGTATTATTCCGTGTTTTGTGGGTACCCAAATGTTTATATCCAGTGCTGTTTTACATCTTCTTTTGCCTTGTTTGTCGGCTCCCTGGCTAAGTCGATGCGACCGCTTCGTAATGCTGGGATGCCGGGTTCGATCCCAGCTTCGGGCCATGCGCCTTGCGTTGGTTTCGACAGTGGTATCAAAGAAGCCGACCGTTCGGTAGCAATGGCAAACTACTGGACGTAGATTTGCCTAGAAAAACCTCACAAAACAGTCAGGGGCTGTTGGGGTTGGTTATGCAACGTCCTGTAAAGGATACGCAACTAACCTTTTCCCTTGTTTACCCCAGTAAAGACCCTCAGCGTACTCACGCACGATTTTTTCATTGTGTGCAGTTCGTCTCATCTATGACCTACTTTACGAAAGGAGTTGAAACGGTGGTCTGCGCTACTTTTGACTTTCTATCTGCCGATAAGCTCATGTAGAAAAGTATTTTGCTCATGTGAAGTGATCTTCTGATGTAGGGAAGTGATTTGTTTGAGTGGAGAAGCGATTTGCTCATGCGTGGAAATAATTTACTCATGTAGAGAAGCGATTTGCAAATGGATGGAAGTGATTTGCTGGTTTAAAGAACTGATTTGCTCTTGTGCTGTCTGGAGAAACTTTGATGATGTAGAGACGCGATTAGCTCATGTAGGGAAAGTTATTTACTCATTGAAGGAAATCGTTTGTTGATGTAAAGAAGCGATTGGTTTACTCATGTAGGCTGATGTAAAGAAGTGATTGATTTGCTCATTTAGGCAAGAGATTTGCTGGTGTAGAGAAGTAATTTACTCATTTAAGGATGTGAGTTGATGATGTAAAGAAGTGATTTACTCATTTAAGAATGTGAGTTGATGATGTAAAGAAGTGATTTACTCATTTAAGGATGTGAGTTGATGATGTAAAGAAGTGATTTACTCATTTAAGGATGTGAGTTGCTGACATAAAGAAGTGATTTACTCATTTAAGGATGTGAGTTGCTGACATAAAGAAGTGATTTACTAATTTAAGGAAGTGAGTTACCGATGTAAAGAAGTGATTTACTAATTTAAGAAAGTGAGTTGCCGATTTAAAGAAGTGATTTACTCATTTAAGGAAGTGAGTTGCCGATTTAAAGAAGTGATTTACTCATTTAAGGAAGTGAGTTGCTGATGTCAAGAAGTGATTTGCTGATTTAGAGAAGCGATCCGCTTGTGAAGTGAAGTTACTGATCAGACTATGATAGTTTCATTCTGATCCTTTTTATTATATTCAGAATGGCTTGTGACTGCTACCAGATATATGTATGGAATCGCCTTGAAACCACACATTAAATACTAATGCCCTGTGTAAGACATGGCAAAAAACTGATGAAATCCGTTTAAAAAGAAGCAGTTCGTAAAAGGAGTAGGGCCAACAGGACAGGAATGACGTTAACATACTGACTGTTTCGTGAGTAAAGAAAGGCTGGATACTTGTTTCCGCCATGAAAATGGATATAGTAGAACTGGCTCACAGATTAAGTCAAAGTCTGGACAGCCCAGAGTTTGACGTCACCAGATGGCAGATCCGGCGACGTCTGTTTCAGAGGAACAAATGTGTAAGGAATGTTTTAATAGGTTAAAAATTATGTTTGAATAAAGTAAAGTAAGTATAGATCCCTTTTTAGGCATTAGGCGCATAGGGCATATGGAAAGAGCGTCCCACATTTTTACAGACCAATCGGCACTGGGTGGGTAATGTGGTCAGCATTACGCCGGCCGTCTTTACTTCTCCAGGACAGCCTTCCGGGTACCTATTTTAGGCTGGGTCGACCTGCGACGCCCCATACCATGATGAAAATCAACGCAGCCAGGAGTGGGTTTCGATCGCGGTACGTTGGAATTACGAGGCGGACTCGCAACGCCTAAACAACAGACGCCGCTGTTTATTTAAATATGTTTAGAAAATATCATCTTAACGCCAATTGTGCATCGATAATATTGTGTTAGACAAGTGTTACCTCCCTTCTTCTTCTTTTTCTCTCTCTCTCCCCCCCCCCTTTCTTCTTCTTTTTCTTCTTCTTCTTCTTCTTCTTCTTCTTCTTCTTCTTCTTCTTCTTCTTCTTCTTCTTCTTCTTCTTCTTCTTCTTCTTCTTCTTCTTCTTCTTCTTCTTCTTCTTCTTCTTCTTCTTCTTCTTCTTCTTCTTCCTCCTCCTCCTCCTCTTCTTTTTCTTCTTCTTCTTCTTCTTCTTTTTCTTCTTCTTCTTCTTCTTCTTCTTCTTCTTCTTCTTCTTCTTCTTCTTCTTCTTCTTCTTCTTCTTCTTCTTCTTCTTCTTCTTCTTCTTCTTCTTCTTCTTCTTCTGAGCCTGCTGCTTATTTTTGTGTTTCTAATTCTAGAATGGTCATCGTGTGAGATTACTTCTTGTCTTCACTATCTTCTCCCCCTCAGTCTGTAATCCGTTTATCTGGATGTTTTTGTTTTTTTTTAAACAGTTTGTTTATAACGGGGGGGGGGGGGGGGGCGGCGCCCAGTTGCCCGAGCCGCTCAGATTCCAGCGCTCCTGTGATGCATTGATTGGTTGATTGATTAGTTGGCTAATAACCTGTTTGTCCTTCTGTTCCAGCTATCCACTCCCCAGCCAATCACCGTACGGACGGAGAAGCCCGCCAGCAAACCCACGGCGACAGCCCGCACGCCCAGTGTGTTGACACACTCACACAGCATGCCAGATAGTCTGGATAAGCTGACACGGAAAAACTACTTCAGCCTGATTGGTGTGTAGAGTCTTCTGTGTTGTCTTTAATAGAGTGTTGTAGCATGTGTGTGTGCTAAAGAAACCATAGAATGTTGATGAGAGAGGCCAAAGGTGCTGGACTGAATTCTTTTTCTTCTTCTTTTTTTTTTTTTTTCGCGTTCACCAGTTGTAAACTCTAGCGGAAAGTTCTGTTTGTTCATCCACTTCTGGATTGTGGCCCTGTACCACAACTTGTGTGTTGCGTGCACATCCGTTTTACAGATCTGACTCATTTGTATGCAAACTGTTGGTTCGATGACGGTCAGGCAGATGCACGCCGACTTCGAAGGGAGCTCCCAGCTAGTCCACTCTTAGACCTGTTTTAGGTTAGGCAGTGGGTCTGTTCTTGTTTCCCCCCACAATTGGGCCCCGGAAGCCACACAGGGAGGACTTGATTCCGTCCATGTTATTAAACTGCTTGCATAAGATAGAATGCAATGGAGGAATAGACTGCTAGCCCTATGTGACTTATAATGGCACAGCAGAGCAGAATGAAGTAACGTAGCCTGTGTTGTATACTTTAAATAGCGTGTAGGGATCACTTGTGTCGTCTTGTCGGCTCTCCTCCGAATAACGGGCACATATTATGGCGGCCAAAAACAGGGCCTCAGTCACAAGACTTCCGGCGACTACATTACCACCACCGAGAGTATCTCCCGCGCCGCCACGCACGGCCGCAGAGCGGGGCTAAACTAGATTGCTGGGACTCACACGAGCAAAGCTGCAGGAGATGCGGGAGCTGCTGCTCGTGAGTCCCAGCCATCTAGTTTAGTTTAGCCCCGCTCCGCGCGTAGCTGCGCGGGAGATACTCTCGGTGGTGGTAGTGTAGTCGTCGGTCTGCAATTTAAGTCTCCGGAAGTTCACAATTTACATGTGACTGAGGCCCTGTCAGGGTGTGTTTTGGCCGCCATAATATGTGGCCGTTATTCGGAGGATAGCTGTCTTGTCTTGTCTTTTAATAGAGCCCTGTGACCTGTGTCGTGTACTACAAATAGTGTGTAGAATCGTTTGCATGTGCTAGTTTTATTATGGGGTGTAGGATCTCCTGGGTACCCTGGTTGGTGTCTAGAACCTTCTGTGGTGTCTAGTTCAGGAAGAAACAGTACTCTAAAGGCAGTTCTTCAGACAGGTGGTTTACTGATTACTGATTTAGAATCGAGATCATAGCACACCGGGCATACTAATAGATGCTCCGCCTCCGCAGCAAATGTCTTAAGGTGTAGTGCTGTTCCTGTAGCACACTGTTTATGCACACGTCATTCTCTTCCTCTCCTTGCCGGGTCCACACTTAATTATTCGTTCACACATTCTTGCATATGTTACTTCATCTAATCTCGTGTCTTCTGTCAGCATTCATTCATGTATGGTCTTCAGAATATCTCTCTTGTCCAGCACAAGTATTCCCATAGCTTTCGCTAATGTGGCCAAATGATCTGCTCTTTCATTTCCTCACACTCCTGCATATCCCAGACAGTATTTCCATGATTCCCTGCAGTGTCGGTGTACTGATGCTTGGTATCCACTCATTCCACATTAGTCCATTTTTAACCTTCTGCAATGCCGACTGAGAATCAGACACAACAATTCATCTGATAACTTTGTTTTCTGCTATCCAATTCAGAGCTGCAGTGATTGCCTCCAATTCCATTCTCATGCTTGATGTTTTAGATAAAATAAAGTTCCATTTTGTTCTGCCACAATTTTTCCCTTCATTCTAGCTGAAAATGCCCAGCCGGATCTTACACCCCAATGAACAAAACCATCGGTGGACACTACTGCCCAGCCTTTCCATCTATCAATCGTTGTACCTCTAATTCTGCCATTCTCACGCAAAGCACTTTGCAAGTCTCAGGTCATGTCGTGCCTGTCTGACCTGCTTCGATACATTAGGACATAATTTGCAAATGTCAAAGTTCGCCCTGGTCCAGCTGGCTGAATTTTTGCCAGACTTGCTGTATATGTGTTAAACAAGACAGGTGACAGTGATGATCCCTGAGGAAGGCCAGGGCAAATGCATATTGGATCTGATCTCTATGTTCCCAAACAAAATACCAGTTCTTTCCCGCAATGCTACCCTCATCCAGTTAGCTAACCAGGGGTTCACACCACAGTCTATTACACACTGCATAAGACATGCGAAGTCAGCGCTGTTGTAGGCATCTTTAAGATCTATCGCTACAGCCACTGTTTTTTGCTTTTGCTGAATCCTTCATACACATCACATGCGAATGTTCCAGCATTGTCCCATGTTGTCTTTGTTGGCCTATGGTTGCCCATGGTGTCCAGTAGCATGTCCACTCTTTCTAAGTTTGACAACACTTTCTTTGGCACAGTTTTTTTCCCAGTTTGCCATACACATTTTGCAAGGTTATGATCTTATAACTGCTGAGCTGTGAGGGATCGCTGGAATCCAGAATCCTTTTTCAAGCTTTGAGGCACATCAAGCACATGTTGCTATCCCACTTCAACCCAACATGGGTGCCAGAAAATGCAATGGGAAGTAAAAGTGGCGTTGACCACATAGCCCACCGAGGACTGACTGCCCTACATACAATTTGGAGTAGCAACATGTGCCTCAAAGCTTGAAAAAGGATTTTGGTTTGTCTTCTTTGTTCCACCTCTCTCTTGTTGGTTAAGACTTTGGCCTACATTTAACTTTTGCTAAAGCTCAGGAAAATGGCAGCTGTAAACTCAAGAGTGGCACTTTTAGTTTCAAGTTTAAAAAAAAAAATTCTTATATAGCCTCTGAGCTTAACCTACAAATAGGTAAATATTTAAAAAGAAACAGAAGAAAGAGTTCTATGTATATTGATGTATATTGCAATTGTGCTTCTCTTTCACAGTTAGTTATTTAGTTGCGTTTCCTTTACAGGAGATTGCAGAACCAACCCCAGTATTTTTTTGCTGTTGTAGTTTTCCCTAGGCAAATTTACATTCAGTAGTTTGCCATTGCTTTTTGGACGGTCAGCTTCTTGACACCAGTGTCGAAACCAGCGCAAGGCACACAGCTGGGTTCAAACCTGACACCCCTGCATTACAAAAGTTTACAATTCCTAAGCTACAGACGCCTGTTTCATAGTAGTACATATAATTATGAATGCACTTGTCTGAAGTCATTTTGCTGCTTTTCCCTGTGAGTTTTCCCAGGCCCGATTTTGGAGGGAAAAAGAATGGACTCACCCCACTCCACCCTTGCTACTTAGATGTGTTTCCTTCAAAGTCCTAGTGCATCTGCCTGAGAGAAGAACCAACAGTCTGCAAATAAATATACGCCAGATCTGTAAAACAGATATGTACACATAACAGATTAGGAAAAAGACAAAAGCCCTGTAGTGGATGAACAACTAAAACTTCCTGCTGGAGTTTACAGCTGGGGAAAGATAAAGTAAGGAAAATATGCTGCTGCCATTGCTAAAAAAACCCACATCTAATGTCCATCACTATCCTTGCAGTCTTTGCATTAAATTGATAAAGCAGCCACCAGGAGTGCCAGCACAATAAATCTGACACCAGAAATGCAGTTTCATCCTTAATGCAACAGCAATTAAAACAGATCAGTAGTTGCATGCGTAATTTATTGTATAATGCACCACAAGTTCTGTGGCTATGTGCCATTTTCTGAATCTGCAGTTTGCAGCATAAATCACATTGGGAACAGTTGAATTGCATTCCAAATGAAATCCGCAACTCACAGTGTTGCACCATGCACTTAATTATAGAATAGATTATTTTTCATTGTGTAGTTGCACCCAAACTTTGCAGCTTATTAGCACTCACCATTAGTGATGTATAGCTGCACCCAACCTTTGCAGCCTATTAGCACTCACGGTTAGTGATGTATAGTTTCCCCCAAACTTTGCAGCCCATTAGCACACATGGTTAGTGACTTATAGTTGCACCCAACCTTTGTAGCCTATTAGCACTTACAGTTAGTGATGTATAGTTGCACCCAAACTTTGCAGCCTATTAGCACTCACGATTAGTGATGTATAGTTGCACCCAACCTTTGCATCCTATTAGCACACATGGTTAGTGACTTATAATTTCACTCAACCTTTGCAGCTTATTAGCTTTCACAGTTAGTGATGTATAGTTGCATCCAAACTTTGCAGCCTATTAGCACTCACAGTTAGTGAAGTATAGTTGCACCCAAACTTTGCAGCCTATTAGCACTCACAGTTAGTGATGTATAGTTGCACCCAAACTTTGCAGCCTATTAGCACTCACGGTTAGTGATGTATAGTTTCCCCCAAACTGTGCAGCCTATTAGCACTCACGGTTAGTGATGTATAGTTTTCCCCAAACTGTGCAGCCTATTAGCACTCACGGTTAGTGACTTATAGTTGCACCCAAACTTTGCAGCCTATTAGCACTCACAGTTAGTGATGTTTAGTTGCACCCAAACTTTGCAGCCTATTAGCACTGACAGTTAGTGATGTATAGTTGCATCCAAACTTTGCAAACTATTTTCACAGTTTGATATGGTTGCACCCAAACTTTGCAGCCTATTAGCACTCACGGTTAGTATATGGTTGCACCCAAACTTTGCAGCCTATTAGCACTCACGGTTAGTGATGAATTAAACAGATTATGAATTGTGTTGTTACTCCTCTATCTCTTTGTGTTCACCACGGTGAAATAATTATGTTATTGTTATTACTGCCCTCATAGGTTCAGATGTTCAGAGCATCACCAGCCAGCAGAGTGTGGATGAGGACTCCTCTGATGAGTCTGAGTACTCCATGGGCTACCACACAGAAGCTTCACACAGCACCAGGTCATCCCACATCATGCTGGCCGCCCTCGACCAGGTAGGATTTAACTGCTCTCAGCAACATATGATGAGTGCTGCATTGAGGCATAAATTACATAAGCTGCAGCTTACGAGGACCTCAACAGTCTGCAGGGGCCTCAAAACCATGTTAGGCTGCAAATCTTCTGATGATGTAATCAATGATTTTGCATTTAAGAATCCAAGAAAAAAAAAGAGTTTTTTTTTTTTACAGCTGCAGCTTAGAGGCCTTTTTTCAAACACATTCATTGTTATTAATTGTACTATGTCAGTGATCCTCAAACTGTGCGCTGGGGAGCCCCGACCTCTTCACAGGGGCACCATAGAATATATGAAGATACACAAGTTTTTGTTTTTGTTTTTTTCTCTCCATCTTTTTACATACCAGTAGTTTTTTTTCTTCATGTTTTTACATTACATTCCTATAGTCATACTTTTACTTAAGTTAGGGCGACATGGAAAAATATTAATTGAAAAAAAGTGCAGCCACTAAGAAAAGTTTGGGAAACACTGTACTATGTTGTTATTGTTGAATTAAGAATCAACATCATAGCACTTGGGATACTGTAATAAGTGCTCTGCCCCCATCTTCAGCAGAATGCAAAGAGTTACAGTTCCTATGGCACCAGTAACTGTCTGATTGTTTATCCATCTCTCCCTTCCCCTAAGTGTTGAGTGTCTGCCAGATCCTCTAGTAACTCCTCGCAGCGCAATTCTCCTCAAACCGTAAGGATCAATCTGTGCCTTCTTACTGTTCACTCGCTTCCCAAGGGCCCTCACTGTATCTAGCGTGTCCTACATCAGTTCACCACTAAGTGGTGCAGAGCCGGCCAGTCTATCTGCCTGCTAATTTTCCAACATACCGTCATGACATGGAGAAAAAAATCCAAAGGACGATATTTTGTAGTTAATATTTTTAGTGTACTAAAAATTAGGCAACAGTATATTTCCATTACTCATATACATATTTACACACACATATACACACGCGCACGTACACAGAGAGAGAGCGAGAGAGAGAGAGAGAGATGTTGACAGCAACAGTCCTGAAATCTCATGTTATAATTATGTAATGCTTTTCTTACCACCAGTGGGTTTTTGAGGTTTTGAACAATGGACCATCATCCTGGCGCACGGGTAGTAACCCATAAGTACTCCATTCTTCTTCTAACTCAAGTCTTGAGTCCAAAAAAGCTCAGCACAGTGCACAGGCTGTGTAGCACCGGCGAGGATCCTGAAATACTTTGGGTAGATTTGTAACTCTAAATTTGGCCCGGGCAGCGCCATTAGGCTACTATTTTTGATTTCCAACTGCAAAGGGATTTTTTTTTACATGCGCAACAATGCACACGGTCGTCCGATCTCACTACCCAGAGACCAGCGGGAATAACTAGAAGTCCAAGTCAACGTGAAAAGATCCCAGCCCTTACCGGGGATTGAATCCAGAACCTCTATCACTCGAGACCACGCAGAACCCCTAGACCGGTGGGTCTTGCTAGTCACCCTCACCATAGCCATGGTTTATGAGAATCCCCCCATCCCCCCCCCCCCCCCCCCCCCCCCCACTCCCCCCGCATATCTCAATATAAAACTCTCATCTGGAAAGACACAAAGGTGGCAATATAAAATCTAACATAAAACACATATTTGAAAGACTTATATATTTTAAAGTTTTTTGAGATTGGCTAGTGAAATTTACAATGGTAGGGGCCTAAGGACTTTACACAGCTTATGGCCTCCCCAGATCTTAATCGGGCCCTGCATTTGATGAAACAGTTGACAGAAACAGAAAGTAAGATATGTTAGCTTTGCAAGACGAAAATCACAGGAGACTCCCAATGCTGGTTTCTCGCCTACAGTTTTGAGGGAAAAAAGAACTGACCCTCTGGTCCCTTGTCGTAAAAGGTGACAAGGTACCTATCATAAACTTACCTGCATGATAATTGCCGTGTTGTGCTATCTGCCTGACTGTTTGTGGATATCGAAACTAGGATGTTTTTGTACTTCAATCTTCCTTGTCAGTGGCTTCTTTTAATGGGGGTAGGGGGAAGCCACGGAAGGTAGAAATAGAAAAAACATCCTAGTTTCAATACTCACAAACAGTCATTCGCCGCTTCCCCATGCAGTACTTCTTAATTGTTCAGAGGCGCCTCAAAGAGACTGAACAACAACACAATCTTCCCACTAACACTAAATACAGCAAGCGAGCGCCGAACGAAGCCATCTCATAACACCCCTACACTATAAGATAGGCAGTGCAACTGGCCGCAGCATGAATAGGAGGGAAAGAAACTCTCACCGTCTGATCAACTTGTGAGAAGTTCCAGTGACTAATTAGGATTTTGCTGAAACTAGTTGTGTTGGGCAGATAGAGACATATATCACAGCCTAGTTTCACAGCACATCACAGCATGCTAACCGCCTGTTAAAGGGTGAATAAAGAAGAAGAAGAAGATACAGTGTCGCTTAGATTTTTGAAGTGTGAATCCACAAAACCTTGAAATCCTTGGGCACAGAAACTACAATGGGAGTATGCTAGTTTTACTTCTGTGTTCTAAAACTTCACTGTGAAAAATGTTTCACAGTTATTTTCCCTGTTGGTTTTGAAGATCCAAAGATTAGCCCAAGGTATTGTTCTTATAACCCACTGCTGGCTGCGTGGATTTTTTATCATGGTACGGGGCGTCGCAGGTCGACCCAGCCTAAAATGGGTACCAGGATAGGCTGTCCTGGGAGAGTAAAGACAGTCGGCGTAATGCTGACCATATTACCCATCGAGTGCTGATGGTCTGGAAAGGGATCTTTACTTTTGTTTTTTTGGAGAGTTATGGTACTGTAGTGACTAGTTGCTTGTCTGCCGGCCCAGTAGTCTAGGCTTTGAATCCGCATGTCAGTCTGGCTGTGCCATTGTCTGCCAGCCCAGTAGTCTGTCTAGGCTTTGAATCCGCATGTCAGTCTGGCTGTGCCATTGTCTGCCAGCCCAGTAGTCTGTCTAGGCTTTGAATCCGCATGTCAGTCTGGCTGTGCCATTGTCTGCCAGCCCAGTAGTCTGTCTAGGCTTTGAATCCGCATGTCAGTCTGGCTGTGCCATTGTCTGCCAGCCCAGTAGTCTGTCTAGGCTTTGAATCCGCATGTCAGTCTGGCTGTGTCATTGTCTGCCTTTCATGTATCTTTCTTTGTTTTTTCCTGTTTAAAAAAAACACACACACACACTCGCTTGCTCGCTTGCTCACTCATTCACTCACTTACTCATTCACTCTCTCTCTCTTTCTCTCACACTTACTCACTCACTCTCACTCTCTCTCTCCCTCCCTTTTTTCTCTCCCCATAACCCACTTTCCCTTATCTCTCTCACTCCCTTCTGACATCTTACTTTCTTTGTTTGTATCTCACACACGCACATATAAAAATAGATGCTAAAATACTCTTAATCTCTAACATCTTTTTCTTAAGTGTCTTGTATTACACATGAGCTGACATTCTTCCCAGACTGACAGTGACCTTTTATGTAATCAAACAGTAATATGCGTTCATGACAAGAATTGTTTATCTGGACTTTTGTTAGATGATCGGCAGTGAAAACCTGACATATGCAGAGGCACTCTGGGACCATGTGACAATGGACCCTGATGAGCTGGGCTTCAGGGCTGGCGATCTGATTCGGGTCACAGATACCACAGACAAGCACTGGTGGTTTGGCAGCATTGATGGTCATGAAGGCTGGTTTCCTGCACACTTTTGTCAGGGTGAGTTGGTTTCTCTAACTAAATAACAGCATTACTTTCAGTCAGGTGGGCTTTTGAGGAAGGGTCAGACCACCTGTGGTAATACCTCGAGTGCAGTAATCTAATTTTTTTTTTTAAAGCGTTTCGACATCTCTTTTGTCTTCTATTTGCCCCTGTGGAGGAAAGGTCCTTAGCTGACTCATGTCGCCCCCATTTTTAATAGACATTTGAATAATTCATTGTCATTTGCAGCTGATTGTGTGTGAAACATAGACCGTTTACCAGCGACATGCTGATGAGAAGCTGAACCACTTGCACACAGTATCCCTCAGAAAGTTCCTGAACACAAAATGGCAAGACAGGTTCCCTGACACTGAAGTCCTTGACAGAGCTGAACTGTCCAGTATTTACTCGATTCTAAAAACAATTACAGCTTCGCTGGGCAGGTCATATAGTCCGCAAGCCTGACCACTGACTGCCAAAAATAATTTTCTATGGTGAGCTACTAAAAGGAAAACGCTCTCAAGGTGGACAGAAGAAACGTTTGAAGGACGGCCTCAAGACCTCACTAAAGGACTTCTGTACCGATCCTAAAACCTGGGAAGTTGCTGCATGTGACCGCTAACCTGGTGCTCCTCTCTTTATCAGGGAACTGTGGTCCATGAAGCTGTAAAAACTGCAGCAGCAGTTTAGAAAGGACAAGCCAGGAAAGGCACTGAAGCAAACCACCAGAGAGATGCGGCTTCAATTCCCTGTCCACACTGCTCAAGAACTTACAGTGCTAGAACTGGCCTTATCAGTCTGTGCACACTCACAAAACCTCACCCAGCCACCAATGGATAAAACATCCGGTCATCATCACTTGTGATGGACAAACAACAACAACATGTGTCATCTGTATTATGCTCCCAAATGATTAACAGATGTTTTCTTGTCTCTGCAAAAACTTAACCAATTTCAGAGTAGAGGCATCAGCTATACAAGTTAGTCATTTTTTGGCTGTTTGTGATTTCTCTAGGCAAGTTTTAGGTTCAGTAGTTTGCCACTGCTTCTGAACAGTCAGCTCTCAAAACCACTGTTGAAACCAGTGTAAGGTCAGATCACGTACAGTTGGGATCAAACCATTACAAAGCATGTTCCCCACACCTAAGCCACTGATTGTGACACGCTATGAAGACCTTAGTTGCAGAGTTGCATAAGGGCCGCCACCAAGCACAAAGTCAGGGCCCTTTGGGGGTCAAATAAACAGTTCACAGGCACAAATAGATCATTACGGCTTAAAGAGAATGGAGGGGCAAGATGGGCATACAATCAGACTGTTACTCATACCAACACAAATTAAACTGTCCTTGCTGCTGAAGATGGAAATGAAGTGCTTATGGGAATGTCCAAAGGGCTATGATGACGGTTCTTAAATCATAACTCATGAAATGGGAGAGACAACTGCAACATTATGTTATGACCTGGCTATTGGTAAGCAGATTTTGATAATTGACTTGGACTTCCAGGTCAACCTAGCTCAAAGTGGTTAACAGGAAATGCCCTGGCAAGTAAAGGAGACCGGTGTTATGTCTACCCCATCAATCATCACCTGCATATTGGTCTATAAAAATAGAGGCCTGGCACCACTTCTCGCTCAAAAAAGCACAAAACCGTGCACTTCTTGTTTGTGCTACGACTCCACAAATGCCCTTTCCATGGCTTACTATAGAGGGTTGTTTAGGAGCCCACTAACAGCATTGACTCCATTTTTTTTTCCTAGCCAACTTTTTAGAAAGACCAGTAATGAGCATAGTTGCATTTAGGCTGGGTTTTTAATGTAAAGTGTTTTTCTTCAGAATTTCCAGTTAGTTACAGTGGTAACTGGTGGCCAGTTCATAGGGTCAAGAACTGATCATGTTAAACACTATATAAAGCTCAGAGAGATCTAACCAGTCATTCTCTGCCTTGTTGGTATTTATTGTTTACTCCCATTATTTTGCATATAATTATATATTGTTTTGATCTATGAATAGAATTGTTATATTTTTTATGTGACTTATGTAGAATGTGTATTTTTTTTGTTTAAAAGAATATTTTTTGGGGAAAATCTTGAAATCCCCCCCCCCCCCCCCCCCAAAATAGGGGTCTTTTGCATTGTTTCATTTTTTTTCTAGGTCACCAGGATGAAAGGGTTAAAAAGGTTCCTTTCTCTATATTAGCTTTCATTATTATTTGCATTATGTGGTGAGGAAGTCAATCATAATTTGTTTAGTTTGTACGTGTGTGTCTGGCAGCTGCGAGTCAACCAGGATGTGATGGAAGAAGAGCTGGCATACATCCTGGCTGAAGAAGATGAGGCAGCAACTGCAGCAGAGCATACAGGAGCTCCAGCAAAGTCTTCTAACTTCATGGGCAAGACCCAAGCCAGGTCTAATGTCGTCAATGAGATTATCAGTGCCGAGAGGGAGTATGTCAAACATCTCAGAGATGTGGTTGAGGTAAAGATCTGGGTGACTTTTTCTGTGTTTTGTAATGAGAGAGAGGAGTGTGTCATACATCTCAGAGATGTGGTTGAGGAAAAGAGCTGGGTGACTTTTTCTGTGTTTTGTAATGAGAGGGAGGAGTATGTCAAACATCTCAGAGATGTGGTTGAGGTAAGGGTCTGGGTGACTTTTCCTGTGTTTTGTAATGAGAGGGGAGGAGTGTGTCAAACATCTCAGAGATGTGGTTGAGGTAAAGAGCTGGGTGACTTTTTCTGTGTTTTGTAATGAGAGGGGAGGAGTATGTCAAACATCTCAGAGATGTGGTTAAGGTAAGGGTCTGGGTGACTTTTTCTGTGTTTTGTAATGAGAGGGAGGAGTATGTCAAACATCTCAGAGATGTGGTTGAGGTAAAGATCTGGGTGACTTTTTCTGTGTTTTGTAATGAGAGAGAGGAGTGTGTCAAACATCTCAGAGATGTGGTTGAGGTAAAGAGCTGGGTGACTTTTTCTGTGTTTTGTAATGAGAGGGGAGGAGTATGTCAAACATCTCAGAGATGTGGTTGAGGTAAAGATCTGGGTGACTTTTTCTGTGTTTTGTAATGAGAGGGGAGGAGTATGTCAAACATCTCAGAGATGTGGTTAAGGTAAGGGTCTGGGTGACTTTTTCTGTGTTTTGTAATGAGAGGGGAGGAGTGTGTCAAACATCTCAGAGATGTGGTTGAGGTAAAGAGCTGGGTGACTTTTTCTGTGTTTTGTAATGAGAGGGGAGGAGTATGTCAAACATCTCAGAGATGTGGTTAAGGTAAGGGTCTGGGTGACTTTTTCTGTGTTTTGTAATGAGAGGGAGGAGTATGTCAAACACGCAGAGATGTGGTTGAGGTAAAGATCTGGGTGACTTTTTCTGTGTTTTGTAATGAGAGAGAGGAGTGTGTCAAACATCTCAGAGATGTGGTTGAGGTAAAGAGCTGGGTGACTTTTTCTGTGTTTTGTAATGAGAGGGGAGGAGTATGTCAAACATCTCAGAGATGTGGTTGAGGTAAAGATCTGGGTGACTTTTTCTGTGTTTTGTAATGAGAGGGGAGGAGTATGTCAAACATCTCAGAGATGTGGTTAAGGTAAGGGTCTGGGTGACTTTTTCTGTGTTTTGTAATGAGAGGGAGGAGTATGTCAAACATCTCAGAGATGTGGTTGAGGTAAAGATCTGGGTGACTTTTCCTGTGTTTTGTAATGAGAGGGGAGGAGTATGTCAAACATCTCAGAGATGTGGTTGAGGTAAAGATATGGGTGACTTTTTCTGTGTTTTGTACTGAGAGGTTGAGGTAAAGATCTGGGTGACTTTTTCTGTGTTTTGTACTGAGAGGTTGAGGTAAAGATCTGGGTGACTTTTTCTGTGTTTTGTACTGAGAGGGAGGAGTATGTCAAACATCTCAGAGATGTGGTAGAGGTAAGGGTCTGGGTGACTTTTCCTGGGTTTTGTAATGAGAGGAGAGGAGTATGTCAAACATCTCAGAGATGTGGTTGAGGTAAAGAGCTGGGTGACTTTTTCTGTGTTTTGTACTGAGAGGTTGAGGTAAAGATCTGGGTGACTTTTTCTGTGTTTTGTACTGAGAGGTTGAGGTAAAGATCTGGGTGACTTTTTCTGTGTTTTGTACTGAGAGGGAGGAGTATGTCAAACATCTCAGAGATGTGGTTGAGGTAAAGGTCTGGGTGACTTTTCCTGGGTTTTGTAATGAGAGTGTAGAAGTATGTCAAGCATACAATTGATGTTACTGAGGTAATCTTTACCTCTGGTTATAGGATTTGTCATCTGTTTCCCTTTGTGTTTCTTCTTCTGGTCCAGTATGATGAATAGGCTGGATGGCCACTGATGCTTTGAAACTGTGTTTTTTTATGACTGTTTGCTGATGTGATTTCCACTTTTTGACTCGGAGTCCAGGGGTTCTATTGCCCATCTACTGAGTGGAATATTTAGTCCAACATTGAACTACAGATGTCATTTTTTTTTCTTTCTGTTTTGCCATGGCAGTTTTATTTAATAAACTACACAGTTAACTTTCAGAATGGCGTCTGCTTATGCAGTATTGTACATGGCAATCATGACTTTTGTGATTATCTGTTTGCATTTTAGTGAGATGCAAAATATGTGACAGGAAAGTTGGAAGCAAAGAAAAGCAGGGAAAGACCAAGATAAAAAAGAGGTTAAATGGTTTAGCATCATGGCTTGGAGGTATATCAGTATCAGAAATTACTGGCAGTAAAGGAGACAGTAATCTTTGCACAGAAATAATACTAGTGTCATGAAGCTTGGACTTTATTTAAAGTTAGGGTCAAGAGGACTGACTTAATTGCACCAATTGTATTCCAGTTGACTTGGTCTCTCTCCACAGAACTGTTAGACACTAGCTGAGAGCATCACACAAAGCGCGAGCACCATAACTTGGTGATGACCCCCATGAAAATTGCACTCATGAACCTAAAGACAAAACCATGAAATGAACTCACAAACCTTCAGAGCGCGAGGCAAGCGGCTTGACCACTTCACCGTGGAGACCCCTTTGAGTTTAAGAAGTATAAGAGGATATGTGAAATATTTGAATGATGTCATCAAGGTAAACTATTAGGCTGGAGCAAATTGAGAGAATGTCAGATGACAGAAAGGTAAAAACTATATACACAAGTGAGATAAATGGTCATAAACTACAAGGCAGACCAAGAAGACAATGGAGATAATGTCCAGAGACCACAAGGTAGACCATGAAAACAAAAAAAGAGAATGTCCTGAGAGACTTGCAAACACTTGGTACTACCAACTGGAAAGAGAAGGCCAACCAGAGAGATGAGTGGAGGCAGGTGATATCTGCAGCAGTGAACCTCAAGGACTCGAAATGCTGAAGAAGAAGAAGAAGTCATCAAGGTAAAAGACTGAGAGTGTCTTTATTAAGAGTTGGTCTATTTTTATTATCTTCTTTATCTTCTGTGGTTTGCTTCAAATAAATTATCATTATCTATTTTAGTTCAGTCTGTAGTTTCTCAAGTCTGGCTCTCATTGTTTTTTGTCCTGGCCAGATGGTTTGATTTAATGTCTTGTATTTAGGGCTGTGTTGGAGTATATAAGCTTCTGCCTGAAGTGCCACTTTATATTTACATAAGAATGACTTCCCATCCCTTTGTGGGCCCCACTGTAGGTCAAGAGAATAGACCCAGTTCTCCTTAACAAGTATGTCATAAAAGGCAGCTGACTAAGGGTTTGCTGAAATTGGATATGCTGAACTAAAAGGCAAAGATATCACAGTCTAGTTGTAAACCACAACACAATGTGCTCCCTTTTAAGGTGAAAATGCAGAAAAAGATTTGCCATATTTTGTATATTTGAGGCCGTAGAGACAAGTGTGTGCCATTCTAAGGCCCAGAATATGATTTCTTCTGTTTTATCCAACTTGCCTGCAGTACCCAGTGATCATCATTGTCAGGGCATATACATATACAAATATCTATTGCAGGCAAACCAATCTTCCTCTTCTGCAGTCATCCAGTGATGTAAATGCATTGTGCCCGCTTAACCCATGGCAATATTTGTGCGTTTTGGTCTACACATCTGACATCCGCAGGCATTTGTTACCTGGGTTAGCCTTCCTGGTCAGTTTTGTGGGACATTGTAGTCTCATTGTATTGTGACAGGAACTCTAATTATACCTTCTTTGGAGGTTGAACCAGGTATCTGAGATCTGCCCTGTTGGTTTGCCATCTAGAGATTTTTTTTTATATCTCATGGTGGTGAATCTTCAGGTAGCAGCCTGGAGAGGGTCACATGTCACATAAGCCATGCACTAACTCATGTGGGAAGAATCTAACATAGGGACTTGGCTAGTCGGTAATGACGAATCTCTGACACTAAAACGATTGCGTGACATGGGAGTAAAACAAGTTGAAGCACATTAATGCCGCTCTCGAGGCCGAGATAGTAGACTTCTCATGGGAACAGTTAGTAGAGGTACCTTGCAGCGGTTGCTGCGCTGGAGAACTGAGCACGCATAGGAATGCCCAGTGTGCAGTGACATCAATTGTGATAACATAACATATCATGTCTCATGCTTAATACGACTCAGAGTATGAACAATGATGCCTTGTTGTGTTTCCAGGGTTATGTGAAACAAGCTCGCAAGCGGCCTGAGATGTTTCCCAGAGAAAAAGTCAGCACCATCTTTAGCAACATAGAAGATATTTTTAGGTTTGCTACAGAGCTGCTGGATCAGCTGGAGCGGTCGGTCAACCATAACCAGCCACACTTAAGCGAACTGGGCCAGTGTTTCCTAGATAAGGTTTGTTTCCAGATTTTTTATTTTTTTTTTAATTTTTTTTTTAGACCTGAGAGCGGTCCTCTGTATGTTTTGTGATGACTGCATTAGCGATGTGGCCATAAATCCTCATGCTCAATCCCCCCATGGACCTCGCCTGGTGGATAAGGCAGTAAAGGCAGTTTTTTTCCTCTATTTCTTTGTTATTTAACTTGGGTACCAAGTAATTTTCTTTATATTTTTTGTCTGTGTTTGTAGTGGCTTAGGGATTATGAATGCACAGTGATGAATACATGTTTTTAAATCGGATGTATAATTCTGCCGGCTCTGCAGTTGAGGTTTGCGGCAGTGCACACACTTCTCTCTGGGGGATTACTACCTATTGGGAGAGGGGGGGGGGGGGGGGGGGGGGGGGGGGTTATTTTAATAATTCCATGTTTTCAACACTGAGTCGCAAGAGGGCCTGAGCTAAAATTTCTGCAAGCAGCAGTTACTCACTCATTATTTTCATTGAAAGGGGAGTGGTGGGACAAAAGAGTTTGGGAAATACCTGTCTGTACCATATTCACATTTGCTGTATTTAACCTTATTCTGGGTGGCTTGACTAATTTTAAAATTTGTGCTGAATAATGACGTATTTAGCCTTTTTTTTTTTTAAAAGTTGTTAGGGTTGTTTGCTCTTGTTGGAAAAATCTAGATGACCGAACCAGTACCCTAAAATCAATATTTATGAAAGTCTTTCAACACCACCCCCCCCCCCCCCCCCCCCCCCCCCCCCGCCTAAAACCCTCCCAAACCCCCTCCCTCACTCTAAACTCTCTGGCTCTACGGTGCCTTATCAGTAACCTACCCCAAACAGGGGAAAGCCACAGGTCACCGTGACAGTCAAATATTTCAGGGGGTAGAAGATAGGCTGCATGCATTCGTGGGACCCAGGCTGATTGCAGTCGTGGGAACTAGGCTGCACTCTCTCGTGGGACGTAGGTGCGTTGGGGTTAGGGCCAGTTCTAGATGTTTTGGGGTCCTTAAAAGCATCAGAAAGCTGGGAAACCCAGTCTTACAACTCTCTCAATGTTGGACTGTCCTGTGACATCATCTGGGGTAGGATATCACAAAAGTGATAAGCAATTCTGGTGAATGACTGTTAGTGTTAGCACATCTAATACTTTCCTCATGCATTTACGTTGTGTGTACGACCTTCAAGATTTTATTCCCCCCCCCCCCCAATGATTTTTCAAATATGATTAGCATTTGTGGCTTAGGCGTTGCGAACTCACATCATAAGGATGCCAGGTTCGATCCCAGTTGCAGGCCTTGCGCCTTCCGTTGATTTTGACAGTGGTGTCAAGAAGCCAATCGTCCAGAAAGCAATGGCAAACTACAACACGTAAATGTGCCTAGAAAAACCACAACAGCCCAAAAAATGCTGGGGTTGGTTCTGCAAGTTCCTGTAAAGGATACGCAACTAACTTTCAGATAGGACAGGGAAGGACATTTTATGTGATTTCCACTCGAACAAGAACGAAGAATGAAGTTGGAACCTTAACCAATGACCTATCTTGTAATAAGGCTCTGTTGTAGCTACACAGGTCTTTGCCCGGAGTAGGTAAGGCAGTCCTGCAGCACATGCAGAGTGTGTCTGGCTACTCAAAAGAAAATATGAATTCACAGTCTGACTACTCGAAAGAAAATATGAATCCATGAAGTCTGTCTGACTGCTCCAAACAAAATATGAATCCACAAAGTTTGTCTGACAGCTCTAAAGAAAATATGAATTCACTTGTATAGTAGTACTATTCAATTGTTATGATCTAACTAGCAGCTGTAGTTGTGTTTTTATGTTCATTTTCTTTGTTTCTTTCCTGTCAGGTGGAGGGGTTTGAGTTGTACTCTGATTACTGCAACAACCACACTGCTGCCTGTGAGGAGCTTAGGGAGCTGTATCGCAATAAGAGATACAGGCACTTCTTTGAGGTATCAGTATAGTATGATTTATCTAAGATAGTATCTGGTGCTTTTCTTCTTCTGTATTGCAGTAAGAGATACAGACACGTCTTTGAGGTATCAGTATAGTATGATTTATCTAGTATCTGATGTTTTTCTTCTTCTGTATCGCAATAAGAGATACAGGCACTTCTTTGAGGTATCAGTATAGTATTATTTGTCTAGTATCTGATACTTTCCTTTTTTTGCTTTTTATCTCCTTTAGACTCTTCAGCTTCTCCATTCAAACTTAAAATGGCAGCTTGCACATTGTGTTGTGGTTCACAGCTAGGTTGCGATATCTGTGCCTTTTGGCCTAAGACATCCACTTTCAGCAAACAGCTAATTCACAGGTTCCCAGCCCATACGTTGTGGCATCTAATGGGGTTGCAAAGGATTTTCTGTGAGGTCGCCGGGCAGTGCTGAACTATGAATATATATTTTTTAACAGGAAAACAAAACAAAAAATCATATTATATTTTACTAAAAAACAATCTCTTTTCAGTGTATTTTCATTTACCTTATCAGAAAGCATATTTTTAATGCATGTGGTTGCAGGTCACTTTGTCTCTGTCAGGTTTTGTCGTGGTTCGAAAAAACAGTTGGGAACTGCTGCCCTTATTGGTCACCTTTTACAATATGCTTATTAGGGGAGCGGAGGGACTATATTTTCCTCCTAAATTGGGGCCCTGGAACCCACACTATGACCCTGTAGACTCTTAGCCAGTTCACCCCAAGCCCTTCTGTAGAATTTGTCATGTAGTTGGATTTTGCAGCCTCTAGTGAATGATGCAGCCAGTCTCTAATCACTGAACCGTAGTCATCTTTTATAACAAAAAAGACATGATATTTTTGGAGTATATGATAAAATGGAGAAATATAATTAAGGCATTTGCTTGTTGTGGATAAATGTATAACAAAAGAGGCAGAGGAAAACAGAACATGTGAATGAAAACAGCTGGATAACAGCGAAATGTAGTCTGTGTATGCATATCATTTTGGGGTGGGGGGGGGGGGGGGGGGGGGGGGGGGGGCATTTTTATATTATACTGTCAGAACTATAAGAGTCATTGGCTATTCTTGTCATTCCCATGTGGGATGCAGTTTTTAGTTATTTTGAAGCCTCACCCTGGCTTTAGCAGGGGCCCTAAATATAGCCGGGCCTGAAACATGGCCTAACAGCTAAACGAGGTTTTTGGTACCTCTCCATGGGTGATCCTCATCCGCATGGTGGCACTTTGTGTCACCGGGTAATTATCGCTTTGTGTGATGTCCTGGTGGGGGTACAACTTACATAAGAGCAGTTGGGTCTACTTCAGTATAATACTCATCACTATGAACACTTAATATAATATATTTTAGAATATTTACTAATCAGTACAAATCATTGATTACATAATTTAGAATATGGATATAGACGTTGAATACAGTTCTATAATTTAATGCCCTATAATATAACAAACGTTTTTTTTAATATAGCTATGGCTTTAACACAAATCCTTTAAAATAACATAATGATATGCAGCTATTCTGTAAACACTCTAGGTCTGTAAGTTAATGGAATTTGCTAAAACATTTATTTACCATTCGCAGGCTTGCAGATTGCTTCAGGAAATGATAGAAATTCCACTAGAAGGGTTCTTACTAACTCCAGTTCAGAAGATCTGCAAGTATCATCTTCAGCTTGCAGAGTTACTAAAGTTTACTCCATCTGATCACCCTGATTTTGGTCAGGTGCAAGGTGCATTAGAGGCAATGAAGAAGATGGCCATGTTGGTCAATGAGAGGAAAAGGAAAATGGAGAGTGTGGAAAAACTTGCAGCTTGGCAACTGTTAGTTGATGATTGGGAGGTAGGTGTTATACCTTCTTTGTCTTGTTATATATTGCCCACTTAAAAAAATGTTAAGTCTCCCCAAACAAAATAGGTCCTGTTCCATTGATAAGTTTGTTGGACTGGTCTACTTTGCTGGAGGTTACAGGTGTGCCGCTCTATTGTTTGCTTTCTGGATTGTCTTGCATTTAGGTTTTTATTCTAAGAAAGAGAATGCCTGTGACATAGGTTTTATCACTCTCTAAAGGGGTTTTATGTTAAATCCAGTTTGTCAATGTTTTTGGAGTGTTAAAAGCGCTGGCATGCTGAAATATAAGAAAAACACACAATATCAACACATTGCAGAACACCTCTGTAACCTTGTGCCAAAGTCACATGGCTGAAAGTCAACCAATCAGAAGTGAGCTAGGCTGAAGGTTGACCAATCAGAAGTGAGCTAGTGTGTAACACTGTAAATGGGGAGTCTTTAGTTTTACCTATTGTCCATATTAGCATCCTAGCACATCACCTTTGTTTCAGTGTCTCTGGAACGCAGCACATTCAGTATGTCTGCCATGCCTATACTTCTGCAGGCACGGCCAGTCTGTCAGCTCATTCATTGCCTTTCGCCCCAGCTTATCCTGGTGTGTTTGTCTTCATCTTCCTGTTTTTATGGATCACTTTGTTTTAGTCCATCTCTGTTTGTACATGTTTCTCTTTTACCATCTCTGTTTTTGACTTGAAGACGTAGAGTCATACACCCATTTGGGCAGTAATGTAGATAAAGATGGGGGAACTGATAGAGATATCAAAAAAAATGTTTCATTATAGTGTCAAATCAGTACTGTTATATGGAGAAGAAACATAGAGAACAGCTAAGGCAATTACTAATAAACTACAAATATCCATTAACTGACACCTGCACAGAATAGAGGGAATTAAATAGAATCACTAATGAAGAGCTTTGCAAGAGAACTAAACATGTTCCAGTGGACCAAGAGGTGTAGAAAAGAGCTGGCATTGGATAGGACACACATTATGAAAACCTGAGAACAATATAACTAGAATGTCTTTGCACTGGAACCCACAGTGGCGTAGAAATGAAGGAAGACCAAAAAACACAGAAGGGAGCTAGAGAAGGAAATTAGACAGATGAGGAGAGTTGCAAGCGATAGCGAAGGATAGAATGACGGCATGAGTTGGTTGTGAATTTCGAATTCTTCCTTGAGTACACTGATGTTTATATAATTCTGTGACAGTGACAGTTGCTGACAATTTGAAGATAGTTGGTGACAATTTTATAACAGTTGGTGTCATTTTGATGATATCTTTTAAAACAGTTTGACAGTATATGCCACTTTAAAACAGATTATAAAATTTGATTCTAGCTTGTGAAATTTTGGGTGCTTGTGAGATTTTTATGAGTCTGTGACACTTTGACAACAGTTTGTGACAACTTTTGCAAACTTGTGGTGCATCATTAGCAGTTTTTGCACTTTGATAGATTATGAAATTTCCTGACATTTTCTGACATTGATGGCAGTTTTAAGACAGTATATGACACTGAGATTTTCTGACATTGATGGCAGTTTTAAGACAGTATATGACACTGAGATTTTCTTTGCAGCTGGTGATGGTTTAGCAGTTTGTGAAATTTGATAACAGTTTGTATCACTTTGATGACAGTTTAAGAACACATTATTTGTTTATGACACTGACCCACTGACCTTGACACTCTGCACTTTCACAGTGTATGAAATTTCATTGACAACTTGTGACTTCTTTTGTGTGTGAAGGGACCTGACATTCTGGAAGGCAGCTCCGAGCTAATCTACTCTGGGGAGCTCAACAAAATCAACCATGCAGGTTGGTCGCAGGAGCGCTACTTCTTTCTCTTTGACCATCAGCTTGTTTACTGCAAGAAGGACCTTCTGAAGAAGTCTAGTTTTTGCTTCAAGGGGCGGGTAAACATGGACAGTTGCCAGGTCATCAATGTCGCTGATGGTAGAGGTGAGTGCCTTCCCTTTGTTATATATGTAGTTCCTGTGTCCTGATTTATGTTGTTCTTTTAGCTCTTTGTCAGACCCCTTGATGTTGGTTATGTTGTTGTATAACATCATGCCTTACAGAAATACAGCCCTGCAAACTTCTTTTTCTTCAGCATTCAGAGCCCTTAACTCTTTGAGTCCCAGGGGGTTTAGCATCACAGGCCCAATGGGTAGTAAAAATAGACTAAAATCAACGCACAATGCGTTCACTGGGCTTCTAGGTATGAACATATGATGCATTCCCTGGGACTCAAAGAGTTAAGGTTCCCTGCTGTCCCCACTTCATTCATCTCTATGATTGGTCTTCTCTTTCCAGGTGGTAACTCCACATGTTTGTAGGTCTGCCTGAGTATTAACTTGTGTCGGTAATGAAAATCCTAAGTCTGCAGGTTGCCTCCTGCTGGCTTCTAAAAAAGCATAGCCTGTGATGAATGAGAGGCTAAATTTCTGGAAATAAGGTTAAGCAGTCATGAGCTGAACGTGATGATTCCGTTGGTGAGCCCAGTACCAGGGCACCTTGTATTGGCTCTGCATTGATGGAAGCCTCATTAGATGGTGGGGAATGCTCATGTTCTGCCTCTGCCTTCTCTTGAGGGCTGACCAGCATTATGTGGCTACTCTGGACCAGCCTAATGGAGATGGAGGGTGCAGCTTGTGAACTTGAAAACAAAGATGACTTTATAGCAGTGAGGCTGCTATGTCCCAGGAAGACAAACCTGGGCAACAAATGCCTTGCAGAAGTTAGATGTGTTGGTTGAAAGGCGCAAATACCGCAGCCATGTTTTAAATGGCTACAAGGCATATACATATTCGGATGAACGTAGAAGAAACAGTTAACTCTCCACTATCATCTTGGTCTGCCTTATGGTCTTCTTCTGCTCTTTATCCCCCAATGGAGCATAGACCCTCAGCCAACTCATGCTGAATCGTTCTTTTCTTTCCTATTGCATACAGCTCACCCAATGTCCTCTCCATCACTGTCTAGCTCTCGTCTCCATGTGTGTGGGTTTTTTTTTTCTTTTGCGTCTACCTTTATTTCTGTGCACCTGTGGATTCTAGCATAAATTTCTTCTAACCGTATTGTTTTCAGGTTTTCTCAACGTGTGTCCTATCCAGTGCCAGAGCCTTTTCTTCACCTCTTGATTCACTGGAACTTGTTTAGTTCTCTCTCTTCCAAAGCTTAATATTATTGATTCTGTCATTTCATTTAATTCCCTCTATTTTGCGCAGACACCAGTTAATGAACACTTGTAAGCGTAGTTTATTAATAATTGTTTTAGTTGTTCTCCATGTTTCTGCTCCGTACAGCCGTACTGATTTGACATTACAGCTAATTATTTTAAGTATTCGTTTTAATTTCTGTTGACCTCCATAAATTTCCTAGTGCCATGAAAACTCTTCTTGCTTTTTATATTCATATTTTAATGTCTCTTTTATTTCCCCTGTCTTTACTGCCTAAATAGCTGCCTCCTGGCCTTTTCTTCTGCCTTCTGTTCCCCAGTGGAGATTAGGCCATCAACCAACTCACACCAAAATGACCTTGGCTCTCAGGTCGACCCAGCCTTGAGTGGGTACCGGGTGCAGTCCTGGGAAGTAAAGTTGGCAGGCATAATGCTGACCACATCCCCATCTTGTGATGATTGGTCCATAAAATATAGGTCTTGCCCTATACGCCTAAAGGCGTGGAAAAGGGTCCTTTACTTTAATAAAATATTTTTTTTTTTTAACCAACCCACAACAGGTTGTTCTATCTTTTACTTTTGCTTGCAGCTTATCCTATGTCCTTGTGGTCTACTCCCAATGAACTATTTTCTGTATGTTGTGTTTGTCTTTCTGTTATCTGCCAAACTGCTGAACACAGAACTGTCAACACAAATCACACAATAAGCAATACAATGCTGGGGTCGGCTCCCATACAGCAAACACTAATCTGTATCATGTAGGTCCATAAAACACCCCTATTTTTAAATCCATACAAACACATACTCACATGCATCTGAACATATGCACATATATATATAAAGTTGTTACTTTCACAACTGCCTGGACTTTGCTCTTGCTCAAGAACTTGAGTTTTGCATGCACATCTGTTTTACAGATCTGGCTTATTTGTGTGCAGACTGTTGATTCCTTACCTTTCAAGAAAATGCACTCTGACTTCAAAGGGAAAAACCCTTCATTAGATACCTATTTATGACATGTTTGTTAGAGGAGCAGTGGATCTACCCACCCCCTTTTTTTTCTACACCCACCCACCACCCCCAGTGGTGGAAGACCACTGGTAATGCAGCATGTCAAATCAAACGTTTATATCTAATGACTTTATGAACGTCGATGTATCACCCATCCAGATCCACAATACAACGTGAGTGTCCGGAATGCCTGGAAACTTCATGATACCAGCAGTGATAAATGGTACTTGCTGGTTGCCAAGACAACGGTCATCAAACAGAGATGGCTGAAAGCTTTCCAAGATGAGAGACGGAGAGTTCAGGATGACCTAGAAAACAGTCAGTTGTTCATTTGTGTTTTCTGTTTCGTGTGACGTGGAAAATTGTCAGTTGTTCATGCGTGTTTTCTGTTTCGTGTGACATGGAAAATTGTCAGTCGTTCATGCGTGTTTTCTGTTTCGTGTGACATGGAAAATTGTCAGTTGTTCATTTGTGTTTTCTGTTTCGTGTGACGTGGAAAATTGTCAGTTGTTCATTTGTGTTTTCTGTTTCGTGTGACGTGGAAAATTGTCAGTCGTTCATTTGTGTTTTCTGTTTCGTGTGACGTGGAAAATTGTCAGTTCTTTATTTGTGTTTTCTGTTTCATGTGACATGGAAAATTGTCAGTTGTTCATTTGTGTTTTCTGCTTCGTGCGACATGAAAAAATTGTCAGCTGTTCATTTGTGTTTTCTGTTTTGTGAGACATGGAAAATTGTCAGTTGTTCATTTGTGTTTTCTGTTTTGTGTGACATGGATAATTTTCAGTTGTTCGTTTATGTTATCTGTTTTATGTGACATGGAAAATTGTCAGTTGTTCGTTTGTGTTTATTAGTTCATGTGACATGGAAAATAATCATTTGTTTGTTCATGTTTATTATAAAGCAGGACATGGAAAATAGTCACTTGTTAAATTTTTTTTTATTGTATGTTTTTATTACATTTAATACTGTCATTAGGTGGCAACAACGGCTGATATAAAAAATTAAAAGACATAAGAAGATGGCCATATGGTAGGCACATTCTGAGGAGAATTGAACAGAGAGTTGAGTTGAGTCAAGAATTGACATCACAGCACTCAGGGCATTCCCATATATGCTCCGTTCTCATCTTCAGCAGACAGCGCAGAGCTTCCCCAAGATGAGGGCACAGATAGATTGAGAAACCAAGGACGTCCAAATGATACCCTCCAGATGAACATTACTGAGAGGCCAAAGGTGCTGGACCTGATTTCCTCCATGATGAAGTAATTGCCTAGGAAAGACTGGAATGGAAGAATAAACTGCTAACACCATGTTATGTGACCCAGCCTTAAATGGGTACCAGATGAAGTCCTGGGAAGTGAAAGCAGGCAGCGTGATGTCGACTACATTGCCTCTCGAGGGCCACTTGGTCAGTATGTCTTTAGCCTCATGTGCCCGATGTGCCACTCGTGTGTAAAGGAGGCTTTACTTGACTTTACTACCTGTGTTATGAATTGAACATTTTTTTGGAAGCTGCAGAGATGTGGTTTTATAGACGGATGATGAGAATACCCTGGAAAAAAAAAAAGAGTAATGAGTATATCCTGAAAGAAGCTGATTCACGATAAGATCTGATTGCCAACATCAGAAAGAGACAATCTACTCTCTTTAGTCATGTGACGAGAAGGAGAAAAACTGGAGAACATTGTGACAGTAGGAAATTTGCAGGGGAGGAGAGGCAGAAGGAGACTGAGAGAAAAGATGCTGGACAGTTTGACGTCATGGCATGAAGGATCATCCGTGTCAGAGTGGATTGAAAGTGCACACAAGACTGAAGGTTGTGGATAGACATGACTACCAATGCCACACGACATGGAGGAAAGAAAAAGATAATGCAAAGTAACATGTTATGATGATCATAAGATGGTAGTCAAAATTAGTTTCAGCTTCATAGCAAAGCGGGTCAAGATCTTTGCTCCTCTCCTGTGCCAACGAAAAACACACAGAATGTTTATCACAGTATTAGAATTGCAGCTCAGACGGCTACAATACTCATTGAGGTAGCAGCACCTTCACCAGCTCAGACCAACAGATCAGCAGTTGCCCACGCGATCAGGATGGTGGATCACCTTCACCATACGGGCACCACAACACTGCACACTCAGGATGGTCGCAGCATTTTCTGAATTTAGAATTCACAACAACATGGAGGGTGACAGTCACCAAAAAAACTCATGGAGGATGGTGCAATCCGCACCAGCTCAGAGGGTCACTCATGGAGGATGGTCACTCAGAAGCTAGGGCGACGAAACTATATCCAGTCTACAAATGGAGCAAAAAATGGAGGATGGTGGCCACCGTCACCGCTCAGACGGCAAACAATTTGCCTGGTGGAGCACCGAACAGTGCTGCTAGCACTCATGGTCCATTTTGTATACCAGCTCAGACAACTAGTAACATGATGATGATGATGATCATAAAGTGGTAAGACAAAATCACAAACACTGAAATATTGGGAAGAGCAGGCACTACAAGATTGTTGTCACCTATCAATCTTCACCAGCTCAGACGGCTAGAACACTCATGGAGGATGGTGGAGCATCTTCACCAGCTCAGACGGCTAGAACACTCATGGAGGATGGTGGAGCACCTTCACCAGCTCAGACGGCTAGAACACTCATGGAGGATGGTGGAGCATCTTCACCATCTCAGACGGCTAGAACACTCATGGAGGATGGTGGAGCACCTTCACCAGCTCAGACGGCTAGAACACTCATGGAGGATGGTGGAGCACCTTCACCAGCTCAGACGACTAGAACACTCATGGAGGATGGTGGAGCACCTTCACCAGCTCAGACGGCTAGAACACTCATGGAGGATGGTGGAGCATCTTCACCAGCTCAGACGGCTAGAACACTCATGGAGGATGGTGGAGCATCTTCACCAGCTCAGACGGCTAGAACACTCATGGAGGATGGTGGAGCACCTTCACCAGCTCAGACGGCTAGAACACTCATGGAGGATGGTGGAGCACCTAAGAACATCCTCTATGGTTAATTATAAATGGATAGTGTAAGATCTCAGGGTCGGCTTCTACTTTGATATAAAGATGTGCAAGTGAGATATGAATGGTACAAGTATTGAAATTGATTGATTCATGGGAACAGGATGTAATAAACTATGTCACCTGGCGGGGAATATGGACAAAGGAAGGAAGATTGTACTTAAGTTAAAAACTGATTGTCTGAGAAGAACCTGTCAAATACGTGTGGTGACAACAGTGGTCCTGAAATCTCATGCACTTATTCAGGAAGACTTTTCTTAATATAAGCTGATCTTATTAGTTAGAGTTGCCTTTCTCATGGGCTGTGAGTCTCATGTCTCCTTGTGACACAATATTTCACTGTTGTCTGGACAAACAAAATGTTGCCAAAGATTTATAATAATTAATTGTTCTTTTCAGTTCATTTTTTTTTTAAAAACCATTTCATTATCACTTTCAGTTAGTGTTTTTATTGCATACTTGTTTTTATTCATCATTTGATGATTTTTATGAAATTATTTGTACCACGTATATTTTGTTATCAGTTTATATTTTGCAGTAGAGTAATTCACTAATCTAGCCCCCCAAACCCCCCCCCCCCACACACACACACACACACACACACACACACACACACACACGAGAGAGAGAGAGAGAGAGAGAGAGAGAGAGAGAGAGAGAGAGAGAGAGGTTAACTTTTAAAGTTACCAAATAGAAAATGACAGATTGTTTTTATTTGTTGCTTTACTTCCTGTCACAGATTTCAACATTCCCAATCACGTCAAGCAGGCAGTGATTTCAAACTTCAAGCAGAAAGCCAACCTCAGCAAGCCTAAAGGTATTGTATGCCCTTGACTTTGTTAACTTTGATAACATTTAGACTTTTTTAAACTTTGATAACATTTGTAACAAAAAAAGAGAAAGCTGGGAGGGCTAACCTGGGTAAACCATGCCCAAAGAAGTTGAATGTTTCAGCTGAAAGACCCAGATATCGCAGATATGCTGTAAACTTGCATGAAGCAGTTACATCACTTGGATGAATGAAGAATACCAGAAGTGGAATTAATACTGTATATTTTATTACCCAAGCATAGAGCAAATAACACACACATCAGACTGTAAAGCCGTGTCTAGAATAAAGTAAGTCTAGAATAAAGTAAATGTGAAAAAAGAATCAGTGTACATCATGGCTATTCAACTGGCAGCCCACGGGCCAAATCTGGCTTGAGGTTTAAACAACGGATTAACATCATGGCACATGGTTAGTAACCAAAAGTGCTCCGTTCTTCTTCTAACTCAAGTCTGAGTCCGAAGAAGATCAGCATAGTGCACCGGCTCCGTAGCACCGGCGAGGATCCTGAAATACTTTGGGTAGATTTTAATAATCTGGCCTCTGAAGGCCTAGCAGGCGACCTGCGAATCACCTGCCACTTGTATTGTATTAATCATCTTTCTTTGTTGGGGCTCAGGCCTCTCCATATTCCAACATTTCGGCCCTGAATAAACTTAATTGAATGGCCCTGGTGTACTTGTTTACCCATCTTGATGTCTGTGTGTAGTTGTGTTAGTTATGTTGAGCTGTCACCTTTGATTTTGTTGTTTGTTGTTTCTGTGGTTCTGAGCTAATTCTTTTCCTGATAAGATTAGTGTTACTGTGTTTCATTATGTTGTGAATAAGCTTGAGATATATATATTTATTAAACCCATGATTTCATGAGCAAATAAACAGGGAATGGTAATTGTAATAAACAGGAAATTGATGTTTGTAATTAACAGAGAATTGGCATTTGTAATAAACAGGGAATTGATGTTTGTAATTAACAGGGAATTGGCATTTGTAATAAACAGGGAATTGATGTTTGTAATTAACAGGGAATTGATGTTTGTAATTAACAGGGAATTGATGTTTGTAATAAACAGGGAATTGATGTTTGTAATTAACAGGGAATTGATGTTTGTAATTAACAGGGAATTGATGTTTGTAATTAACAGGGAATTGGCATTTGTAATAAACAGGGAATTGATGTTTGTAATAAACAGGGAATTGATGTTTGTAATAAACAGGGAATTGGCATTTGTAATAAACAGGGAATTGATGTTTGTAATAAACAGGGAATTGATGTTTGTAATAAACAGGGAATTGATGTTTGTAATAAACAGGGAATTGGCATTTGTAATAAACAGGGAATTGATGTTTGTAATTAACAGGGAATTGATGTTTGTAATTAACAGGGAATTGATGTTTGTAATAAACAGGGAATTGATGTTTGTAATAAACAGGGAATTGATGTTTGTAATTAACAGGGAATTGATGTTTGTAATAAACAGGGAATTGATGTTTGTAATAAACAGGGAATTGATGTTTGTAATAAACAGGGAATTGATGTTTGTAATAAACAGGGAATTGATGTTTGTAATTAACAGGGAATTGATGTTTGTAATAAACAGGGAATTGATGTTTGTAATAAACAGGGAATTGATGTTTGTAATTAACAGGGAATTGATGTTTGTAATAAACAGGGAATTTGTGTTTGTTAACCATCACATAAAAGAATCATCTGTAAGGTGAATGGATTTTTTTCTGTCAGTTAAACAAATAATATTCCTAATCTTTCTTAGACAACTGTTCTTAATCTCTTGATTTTTATTCTCCCACTTGTATCATTGTCTTCCGTATGCTGCCTTACCTGCAGCTTTCCCTTCAGTATAATTTTTCATCAGGCTTTATTATGACGTGGTTTTTAAAAAAAAAGTGTGTATTTATTCCTTTTTGTCTAACACTGCCATAAAAATCTGGTGAATCCAAGCAGTAAAGATTGTTACAGTATCTTCATTTAAAATCGAGTAGATTTCATTTCCCGTAGAAGCATATGGTTCTGACATCTAAAAAAAGATCTGAACGACTTCTTCTTCTTCAGCATTCCGAGCCCTTGAGGCTCATTACTGCAGATATCACCCGCAGCCACTTATCTCTCTGACTGGCCTTATCTTTCCAGTTGGCGACACCAAGTGTTTGTAGGTCGGTCTGGACGTTGTAGGTCTATCTGGACGTTATCTCTCCATCGTCTTCTTGGTCTACAACCATTCAGCTCCCTTGTCTATACATTTTGTTCTTTTCTGTCATTTGACATTCTCTCAATATGCCCAAGCCATTTCATTCTATAAGATCTCATGATGCCAGTAAAAATTAAAAAGATCTGAACATCAAGGACAATTTTAAACTGCAATTCTTTGGCCATATCATATGCAAGGGTAATTTGAAAAGAACAGCAGTGGAAGGTATGGTACCGGGAAGAAGGGGCAGAGGTTGACTGGCACAAAGATGGACACAGGTCATAAGGGACATCATGGACAGGAAAATCCATGAGGCAGGAAAGCTGGCAAGAGGCCGAGTTTCTTTTAATCACCTTTTTTTTTATTCCCAGCCTTTCTTCTTCTGTGTTCACCCGAAAAGGATGGTTGTGGCATTGTGGTTTACAGCTAGGCTGGGATATCTTCTGCTCCTTTCAACCCAGCACATCCAGTTTCACCAAACTGTAGTCAGTCACCTTTACAGCATATTTGTTAAAGGGCAGTGGATCTGTTCTGCCCCATTCCCCCAGAGAGACCCAGGAACCCATAGAGGGACCCAGTCTTTGTATAAAAAAAACCTGTCTGATTGCTTTTTCCACCTAAAAAGTGTTAGGCTGGCAGGTGCAGATATCTCAGCCTAGCTTTAAACAACAACATAACATGCCAACTGCCCTTTTAACTCTTTCAGTCCTCGGGGGTTTAGCATCAGAGGCCCAAGGGAAGGTCAAGAGTGATGTAAAATCATTACATCTTGCCTTAATTGGGTTTATAGGTACAAATCTAAGAAATATATATAATATTTGACTGAAAGCGTTAAGGATGAACACAAAAGATAAAAGATTGCTTCTGGTGAGACATGTTTATATTTTATATAATTAACGTTTCAGGAATTTTACTTTGGCTGACTCGAAAATCTGACAGGTGAAGTTTTGCATTTACAGAAGTGTAAACAAACAAGAAACAAAACAAAACCACATTAACAAAATACTAAACATTTGGGTGGATTGTTTAGGTTCATGTTAATCTGTAGAATTAACTAAATAGTTTTAACTAAACTAATTCTGTTTAGCCTAGAGATTAGTTGGTGTTCTGCTAAACATATTTTTGTATTTGTCCTTTATTTTGTTGGAGAGATTGGTGACCACTTCTGTACTTTTGGCATGTGGTTACTAATTTTCTATGTGGAATAGTTTGGCTTTTTTTTGGGCATATATCTTTATATATCCTGAACTTGTTCTGTCATTTTTTTTTAATTTATGCCTTGTCATTTTTGTGGCATTGATCACCTGAAGAACTACTTTATTATTTTTAACTTATTGGTGACAGATTTTACATTAATAATATCATTACTAAATGTACTGTTTAATTTATTGACTGCCATTGAAAATAAAAATACTGTGAAAAAAAGAAAAGAAAAAAAGCACAAATTGTGTGGAAAAGACATCTTTTTCGGTCTTCCAAGCCTTTGAGGTTCTTTGCTGCAAATATCAATTCGGTCACGTTTTTCTTTATACGGAATGGGTCGCGTCGATACAGAGGTCACAACTGAGTCACAGGGATACCTTGTCCAAGTCATGTAGACGTTTTTGAGAATCAGCAGGCAGATAGGTTTGCTGGACTGGCCTCACTTACAGGTGTTCTGCAGATGTGATCTCTTATCTGTGGACAAGTAAAATGATTTTGAAAACCTGTACCTGGAGATAATGATACAGCAGGAAGTGTCTGCAGGCTCTTGGTGCCACTCGAGACTCAAGGATAGGCAAGTGAAAAAAAAAAGATCCCTTTTCAAGCTTTTAGGCGCATCGGGCATATGGGAAGAGCACCCATATTTTTACAGACCAATCGGCACTCGGTGTGTAATGTGGTCAGCGTTACACGGCCGTCTCTACTTCCACAGGACAGCCATTCTGGTACCCATTTGAGGCTGGGTTCGACCTGCGACGTCCCATACCAGGATAAAAATCCACGCAGCCCGCAGTGGGTTTCGATCGATGTACGTTGGATTACAAGTCAGACTCGCAACACCTTAGCCACGGATGCCGCTAAAAATAGGCAAGACGAGTAGTTAACCAGATGACGAAACTCTTTGCTGGCTGTTGAGGAAGAAGACAGAGCTAATATGTGCTTGTCCTGAATGCTGTGATGTGGAATCTTTACCCAGGTGAAAAAAGGGCATCTAACACTTACTGCTATCTCTTTTCATCAGTTGTGTCAGCTAGATCTGCTGGTTGCTTCCATTTCATCATTTTCTTCAGACGATGATCTATTCACATGCAGATTATGTAGAACGGAGCTTTATGATAAATCTTGGGCCCATCAAAGATTCAAACAGCAAAGAACTAGAAAGTGAGAAGCGGCCCTGAAATTCAAAATATGTTTCAGTCGCCACTAATTAATGGCATCATGGGGTCTAATAGACAGCATTGGTTGATACATAAAGAGAGGATCGCAGATAACGGAGAGATACAGATAAAAAAGAGATTAAATGGTAGCAGGCACGAGGCAGACCAAGAACATGGTGAAGAGATGTAGGCAGACCAAGAACATGGTGGAGAGATGTAGGCAGACCAAGAAGATGGTGGAGAGATGTAGGCAGACCAAGAACATGGTGGAGAGATGTAGGCAGACCAAGAACATGGTGGAGAGATGTAGGCAGACCAAGAACATGGTGAAGAGATGTAGGCAGACCAAGAACATGGTGGAGAGATGTAGGCAGACCAAGAACATGGTGGAAAGATGTAGGCAGACCAAGAACATGGTGGAGAGATGTAGGCAGACCAAGAAGATGGTGGAGAGATGTAGGCAGACCAAGAACATGGTGGAGAGATGTAGGCAGACCAAGAACATGGTGGAGAGATGTAGGCAGACCAAGAAGATTGTGGAGAGATGTAGGCAGACCAAGAAGATTGTGGAGAGATGTAGGCAGACCAAGAAGATGGTGGAGAGATGTAGGCAGACCAAGAACATGGTGCAGAGATGTAGGCAGACCAAGAACATGGTGGAGAGATGTAGGCAGACTAAGAACATGGTGCAGAGATGTAGGCAGACCAAGAACATGGTGGAGAGATGTAGGCAGACCAAGAACATGGTGGAAAGATGTAGGCAGACCAAGAAGATTGTGGAGAGATGTAGGCATACCAAGAACATAGTGGAGAGATGTAGGCAGACCAAGAAGATAGTGGAGAGATGTAGGCAGACCAAGAACATGGTGCAGAGATGTAGGCAGACCAAGAACATGGTGGAGAGATGTAGGCAGACCAAGAAGATGGTGGAGTGATGTAGGCAGACCAAGAAGATTGTGGAGAGATGTAGGCAGACCAAGAAGATAGTGGAGAGATGTAGGCAGACCTACAAATATTTGAAGTCACCAGTTGAAAATAGAAGGCCAGTCACAGAGATGAATTGAAGTGGTTGATATTTGCAGCACTCGGCCTCAAGGATGAGAATATCAAAGGAGATCTTCTGGTTACTTCCAATTTCCTCATTTGATTCATATCATGAAACAGCCAGTTTTGTTGTTGTTGTTGTTGTTGTTGTTGTTGTTGCATGTTCTTCTTTCAGTTCTGCCTGCCTGTGGTTTTCAGATAAGAAAGCCACAGGCCTCTTTGAAGTTTGTGGTGTGATGCATGCCTTTCACTTATCCGTACGGCTTGGTTTCCACTGAAATGCCATCCAGACACCGCTGGGTTCTTGTAGACCACATGTCTGTAGCCATCTTCAGTATTCCTGAATGGGCACAGTTCTGAGTCTATAATCTGGAATTTCTTGTACGTGTGGTTGTGGAGTTAGTTATGGCCAGTTCACAGTCTTAATACATTGGTCTGTTTCTTTTGAATGAGGAGGAGGTTGATTGAGTCTGTGGGATTATGTTCTGGATGGGAAGTGTTCCAGTAGGTTTTAGTGGGATTTATTGTCCTCAAAAGTTCTCTTAGAACTGGTTTTGCTTCCAGTTTTTGCTAAATAGTCTGCCCTTTCATTCCCTCTGCCTATTCATTGTCCAACATACTGGCATGCCCTGGCAAAAACATCCCAAGGATGCTCACGTTGTCAGCCCCCGAATTATGCATGCCACTTTGCACTTTGCCTTGATAAGTGTAATACAGAATCATAATTAGTAGTACCTGCTTTCCTCTTCTTCTTCTTCTCCTCCTCCTGTACCTGCCCTAAAAAGAGCAGTTGGCACTGTTTGTTGTTTACAGCTAGGCTGCGACCAAGGCATTGCAAACGCACTTTGTAATGCTGGGTACTGGTTTCGATCCCCTCTGCAGGCATTTGGCAGCAGACTGTCTTGCTTTAGTTTCCACAGTGCTACCAAGAGTTGACTGTTCCGAGAGCAGTGGCAAACTACTGAAAGTAAAAACAGCAAAAAAAAGCTGGGGGTGGGGGGGGGGGGTTTCCTGCAGCGTCCTGTTAAGGTTATGCAACTAACTTTTTGTGGTAACTATGCCTTTCAGCCTAACACATCTGATGTTTGCTCTTTTTAGAAAATACTTGTTAAGCTGCAGTAGGTCTCTCCTTTCCTCACTATAACTGAAGCCAAGCAAACCACATAGGGAGTCTGCTTCCAATATCATTATCTGTTTTTCCTTCTCTGGGAGCATAGTCTGTGATGTATCCAGTTGTGACCTGTGCCTTATGTGCCTTATTGGTCCTAAAAACTCCTGTGTGAATTACGGGGCCCCCATTATGGGAGGAAAGAAGAGCAGACACACTGCCCCTCCCCACCCCCAAACACACATGTTGAATATTAAATTAAAATGTATTGAGGGTTGTCAGTGTATAAATAAGCATGCTTCATTGCAGATGGTTGTTTAACCCTGTCGGCCTGAGAAGACCAGATCTAATTACTTCCATTTGGGACACATTCCCTGTAAATGCTGACGTTGTGTATCAGCATTTCTTTAGTGACCTGTTCTCAAAAAGTGTAGTTAAATGCCATTGGTTCTGTCTGCACCTGTGCAGTGTTTAGAAGGCTCAGATATGAATATGTTAGATCCAAAAATAACATGGGAAGGGGTGGCTGTGTTCTACCAACCAAGTAGCTTTAAAAAAAAGTCCAGTTGACTTAAAATTTTCTATTAAGCCTCAGTGGTAGAGGTCATGGGGTCACAGGAATGTATTTTATGTAATGCTTCACCCTGTTCGTATTTAATTATTACGCCATTAATATTAAGGGGAAAAAATTTGATAAGTACATTTTTTAAAATTGTAAATAATATTAATTACCCATGTAAACAAAATTTAAATGTCGATTTTTCTGCAATTCCCACTGGTTTGTGATCTATTAGTCTTCACTGTGGAAAGGGTTAAAAAGCATGTTTGTTTACCATCTGCTTCTGTGTACCTTTTTTTTACTCATGGTGGTTGTGTAACATTAATCTGATGTGTCAAAAGGTTACATAATGTTAGCTGGTACTTGTTGTGTTTTTCTTAAAATGTGGCTCCCTTGATAATAGAAGTCGGAAGATGTATTAGAGAAGTTAAAAGTAAAATATAGATCTGCATGCATTGATGAGAGAGAGAGAGAGAGAGATAGAGAGAGAGAGAGAGAGAGAGAGAGAGAGAGAGAGAGAGAAGAGAGAGAGAGAGAGATAGAGAGAGGGGAGGGGGAGGAGACAGAGAGAGAGAGATTATTGTTGAGCTAGTGTGAAGTATGCCTGAATGGGCACAAATTACCTAGAAAGTGACTGTTTTTACTAAAGTCTTTATCAGCAAACAAAATATAGATAACAACTTTCTACAGAAACGTGAAGAAGTCCACCTAAATCCTTGATGTTCATAGACATTTTGAATGAATTCATAGACATTTTGAATGGATGCATAGACATTTTGAATGGATGCATAGACATTTTGAATGGATGCATAGACATTTTGAATGGATGCATAGACATTTTGAATGGATGCATAGACATTTTGAATGGATGCATAGACATTTTGAATGGATGCATAGACATTTTGAATGGATGCATAGACATTTTGAATGAATTCATAGACATTTTGAATGGATGCATAGACATTTTGAATGGATGCATAGACATTTTGAATGGATGCATAGACATTTTGAATGGATGCATAGACATTTTGAATGGATGCATAGACATTTTGAATGGATGCATAGACATTTTGAATGGATGCATAGACATTTTGAATGGATGCATAGACATTTTCAAATGGGTTCATAGATTTGTTCAAGTGGGTTCATACATTTTGCAGAACATTTGGATTGGATACATAGACCAACTTTATTGCAAAGACAAATTAGGGCTACGGTTTCCCCCCAGGTAACATGAGTCAGTCTGAGCTTCATCGCAATGATTTCAATTTGTGTATCAAAACTGTATGTGTTCAAATTATTTTGAACAAATAGATTTTCCCGAAGATGGTAAATTGGATGAATAAATCAACATCAGATGCAGTAAAGCAAGCCATATGTTGGGACAGCTAGCTCCCCTCTGGCAGCATAAAACAATTCCTAATCAGCACAGAGAAACATCTCATACAAAGCGTATTCATTCGCACTCTATGCTAGTGTCAGATGTGATCACACACAACAAACCACACATGCAAGTGAGTAATGATGGAAATTAGATGTCTGAGAAAGGCTGCAGTTTGACCAAAAGAGACAAATCAGGAATGAGATCATAAGAGAAAAAAATCAACCCAGACCCAGTTCTGAATTACTTAAAAGACAGCAAATCAAATAGTTTGCCCACTTAGTGACGCCATACCATACAAGGCATACACCACAAGAGGAGAAGAACATAGAGCACAGGTTAAACCAAGAACAAGATGGAAAGTTAATATCAGAGAAACTCAATAACAGCTCTGTGTATCTGCCGTCGAGGGGGCTAGAAGTGCGAGAAGCAGAACTATACATCTCCCATGACACCTGAAGTAAAAGAGGAAAAAAGTTTTCTAGGTTTGAAATTTACCAGATTGCTAGGAACATCATAACACAGAGATGAGAAATCTTGGGAGAGCGACTAGAATAGATAACATTTAAAATTGACCTGTGTTTTCAGGATGACCTAGCCTAAAATGGGTCCCAGGAAATTTACTGGGGAAGTAAAAGTGACCAACATGTTATTGATATCAGCCACTAAGAACCAGCTGGTCTGTGCAAGCATGGGGGTTAGCCGGAACTCAAAGACAGTGGTGATAAGCAGACAGCCAGAAACCACATCAGTGAAATTAAATAACACAGAGATTGAATAAATAAGGGAATTTCTTCTTCTTCTCCTTCATTTTCTTAGCAGAAAGTTCTGGGTGTTCATCCACTTTTGGACTTTGGTCTTGTTCCAGAACTTGAGTTTTGTGTACATATCCATTTTACAGATTTGGTTTATTTGTATGCAGACTGTTGTTTCCTTCCTTCTCAAGTAGATGCACTCTAACTTTGAAGGAAACATCCCTAATTAGGCGTCTTTTACAACATGTTTGTTCGAAGGACTGTAGTGGATCTATTCTTCTCCCCCAGAAGCCACACGGTGAAAATGAATTTAAGTGTTTAAGATCCATTTTTACCTCTAATGGAGGAAGGGATACAGAAGAGAATATACAGTGTGCAAATATAAATCAGGTACTGGGACAACTAAAACCATTTTTGACACAGAAGGATACTATTGTCTACTATGGCAAATAAAATAACTATTGCAGAAAAGGTTGGGGGGGGGGGGGGGGGGGGGGACTTATGCTACCAGTGTGATACATAGACCTTTACTCAAACTAAACAGTGAGAAATCATAAAAGATAGATAAGTCTTACAAGTAAAAGAAGAGATATAATTTTTTTTTAAATAAACAAATCAGAAAACTAGGACTGAAATCAGTCATGAACGGTCGACAGAAAAGATGGTTTAACCTGCTGATAAGAATGCCCTGGTGCCACCTGCCACAGAAAGCTGTGCTAAAGAGATATAATGAACACGTGGAAGACAACACAAATTGTAGATCAAAGGCATAAAAAAACTGTTGATGAAATAAGGACAATCTTATACTGTGCATTAGAATAAGCATATGGATGATCAGTACATCTCATTCAAACCCGTAACTGAGGTAACTGGAGAATGAGAAGAAGAAGAAGATGAAGCTGGCAACCTGGCCTGCTCTATGTGCTATCACAGACTAAACATGTTTTAAAATTACATGCCATTTTATTTATGCTAAGGCCATTTCATTTGTGCTGCTCATTTGACCACATTTATTATAATAGTTCACAGCTGTGTGTTTCCTTTGACACTTGTTCTCATTTCAATTATTTCTGTTCCCTTCTAGGTAAAGGAAAGTTCAGCAGGTCAAAGAGCGCGACACAGGTCATCAGCACTATCAACAGGGTCAGTGCCATCGCAACCTTGCCTCGAAACAAGAATCCTCACAAGGTCAAATGCGACGGAAGCCTGGAAAAACCCAAAAAGACAAACTGGTTCTTCTTAGGAAAAGGCAAATCTTGAAAATATTCCATCCCGTTAACTTCTGATGCTTTCAGAAATTGTTGGATAATTTCTCAGATCTGAAAGTGTGTGCAGCTGTTGTTTCTCATATATACGAAGCTTCAGAAAAATTGCCCACTACATTCTTGGACCAAATGCTGTGATTGCTCCTGCATTATGGATGTCAGAAACTGCTTTGCCATTTGCCTAGTTCATAGACCAACTTTATTGCAAAGAAAAATTAGGGCTACGGCTTCCACCAGGTAACATGAGTCAGTCTGAGCTTCATGCAGCTGTATGGGGACAGCTGATGGGAGCTACGGAGTACTGTATATTCCAGTGGGTTTCACAGTTCCATCTGGTTTATTCTTCCTGAGATCAGATGCATAGACTTCAGCTGAAGATCTGACAGAGGGGAGTAGAATTTTGCCATGTCTTTCTGCATCTGAGTCCACAGTGTAACTTCTGGTGTCGTCAGAAAATGTGGGATAACTTCTCAGATCTGAACGTGTGTAGCTGTTGTTTCCCGATAGGTGAAGCTTCAGAGAGATCACTCACTTCATCCACCAAAACTAGACAGCTGCTTGCTTCATAACCGAATGATGCACCAGGAGAGCTGAACAATATTTCCAGCATTTGCTTCCGTCAAATTTCATCTCAATAAAGTCTCTTTGAGCCATTATCGGGTGTCAGTTTTTCAGATATCGGTATCAGAGGGAAAGCAGTTTCTTTTAATGGTCCATTGTCGAATCAGAATTTTTCTGTGCTGTCTGTGAGTGGGCCTCATTGTTGGGAACTTTAAACACTGGATCTGAACCAATTTATGATCCCATAATATTATATTCCCAAAGAACAATGTATCTGGCCACAAACAGTTTGATCAGCCTTTGCAAGAAGTCAAGTTTATTGTGTATACTGTTCCTGTTGGAAGACAATGCCAGACATCCCTGAGCAGGTCAGAATTGTATGTAACTCACCTGTGTTTAGGCAAGGTCACTAGAAACTATGAACTGATGTGTTACTTCTTCTACTGTAAGAAGGCAAGTCACAAGTTGTATTTTCTGTAAAGGTTGTATGGCTTTACAGTGAGACACTTCATTCTTGGACCAAATGCTGTGATTGCTCCTGCACTGTGGATATCAGAAAATGCTTTGACATTTGCCTAGTTCTGTCCGCAGCTGTATATGGACAACTAATGGGAGCTACAGAGTACTGTATATTCCACTGAGTCTCACAGTTCCATCTAGTTATTCATCCTTGTATCAAATCCCCCAGCTTTTTGTCATGGCATGGAGGGTTAACAACACACGAACTGATACATGCAGATTGTGGAAAGGCATGATAACCAACACCAGATGGCAAGACACTTAATGATGATTGTGATCAAAGCCACAGATTTCTGCTGGTGATCTTAAACAGTGGAGCAGAATTGTGCTGTATCTTTCTGCCTCTGTTTGGACAACTCATTGCAGCTGCTAACCATGGGTATACACCAGTGGGTCTCACAGTGCATTCTGGTTACTCATCCTTGGATCAAATCAACAAATTTCAACTGGAGCTGTAGAGTGTGTCTCTCAGTGTTGACCAATCCCTTGAACTGATATTCCAGTAAAGCACACAGTTCAGTCTCCACATTCTTCTTTGAACCACAGCACACAGATTGTCCAGAACTAGAAATGTCAGAGAATGGAGCAGTTTTTGACTTGACATTTCTTCCTCTGAACAGCTGAGTGTGCTAGTAAACATTTATATATTTCAGTAATCTCTCGGTTTGGCCTGGGGGCTGTCACACCTGAAGCATCAGTTGTGCTTTGTTAATATTCTTCCCCAAAAAGGTCACGAGTCAGACTAATATTTCAGGGATGGTAGACAGGCTGCATGCAGTCGTGGGACCTAGGCTGCACTTCTTCGTGGGACGTAGGTGGGTTGGGGTTAGGCCAGTTCTAGATATTTTGGGGTCATTAAAAGCATCAGAAAGCTGGCAAACCCAGTCTTACCACCCTCCAAAATTTTGGACTGTCCTGTCACGTCATCTAGGGTAAGATATTAATAAAGAACTGCATCAGTCATGATTCTGTCCCATTCTCAGAAACCATATGCAGTCTACTGTACATCATTTCCACATAATGAATTCATTTGCCAGGGTTGTTTGAATGCCAGACTTTCATTCAAGAGGTCCAGGTTTGAATTCTTGGTAAGACGATGACCCAGCTTTAAATAGGTACCAGCTAAAATCTTGAGAAGTGAAGGTGACAAATGTGATCTTGCTGCCGATTGGTCTATAAGATGTAGGACTTGCCCAGTATGCCAAATGTACCTCAAGTTGTGGAAAAGGGCCCTTTACTTTACTGTATTTAACTGTTCCTAACCATTGTGGCCTAAATCCCCAGGCTTATGCACCCTATATACACTCCCTAAAAAGTGGTAAATACAGGTAGTAAAAACTGTGTCTTAAAATTCATGTGATATTGTGTGCCAGTGGTCCTCACGGGTTAATATATGGACTCCAAATTCATCTCTTGAGTCCTAAAATTCAGATTTCAACTGTTTGCTATAGCATACACACACAAACACATTATGTGTTCATCATCTTTTTATTTGATCCTTCTGTCAGAAAACTTATATCGGGAGGCTGATAGCCTTTATGAACTATCGTGCAGTCCAAGTCTTCTTGTGTACCATACAGTTTTGTCTTCATTGTGGTTTGAACAGGCCAGATTGCTTCTCTGTTGTTAGCATACAGTTGACAGTGTTGGAGCACATGCTCAGCATTTTCTGGTGCCAAGTTCAGGGGCACGCCTGTGTTTCCTACACCGAAAAGCTTGAACATATGTTGACGAAATCTGTTGTGCCCTGTTCTTGAATATAATACACTGTCCATCTCTAGAGAGGCAATGGAGCGAGTCTTGAAGAGAGAATTTGGTGTGTGTATCCAGCCACTTTTCTTGAATACTAGATTGTATTAGTGTCTTAGTCTCTTGGTGGTTTAAGTGACTATTTGGTTGTACCATGTCACTGCCGCTTCTAGCCATCCTGTCCACTATTTGATTGCCTTCCAAGCCACAGTGACCACTGCATTACAGATTGTCATCATTACTACTGAAGAACCCAAGTGAATCAGCTGTTGCATCAAGTCTACAAACTGAGTGTCTTTTGTGTAAACAATTGCTTGTAGAACTGACATAGCATGTGAAATAATGTGTTCATTATCAATAAGCCAAAGTTTTGTAAATGTGCCTGGATTTAGTTATATGAAAAACAAGATAAATGAAGTATTTCAGCCATATTAACTCTTTCAATCCCAACAGTGTACAGTTTGTGACTAGTTGTTTCCTTTAAGTCCTAAATGTCATGTTCTGGCTCTTCCCCATGTGTCCCAGAAATCATGTTCTGGCTCTTCCCCATGTGTCCCAGAAATCATGTTCTGGCTCTTCCCCATGTGTCCAAACAAATCCTATTTCGTGCCTTGTGAATTTTTCTGTTTGGTCAGTGCATGCTACAGATATCTGGCATCCCAAGTGGTAATTTTTGTTTTCTTTAAACTTTGGAGTTGCAGTTGTTTTTGAGGGATTATTTAATTCTTAATCTTATTAGAGACTGGACTGAAAGTTAAAAGACATGGCACATCTATGTGTGTGTGTGTGTATTTTTATATATACACACACACACACACACACACACACACACACACGCGCGCGCAAAACTTGCACAAAACAATCTAATGATTTAACAGCAGCATAACACAGCCTACAACCAAAAGCAAGAATTGGAGATCCCTTGCAGACAACCTCCACTAAGGACAGAGTAAATCATTGATTGATGAGTCTGCGACCTCATCTGTGTTTGTCTACTTTGGAAACATTTTGGGGACCACTGCTTTACTCAATAATTTTGTCAAGCCAACTCAAGTCTGACAGTGCTAGGCTGTGTAATTGTTAGGTTTTATTGTGTAGCTAATTTGTTGTGACAAAAGCATTGTTTAAGAGATGCCTGCATTTGGTCGACCAGTGGCTATTATCCCAAGAACTGTACATTCACAAAACAAATATGGCTGTTGCACACACAGATGTGAATATTTCACACTGATACATATAAGTGTTTCATAGACTAAATATGGGTCTTCTGCACTGACATAATTATGGTGTTTCATCATCACTATATTATTAGTTCATGTGTTTACTTAGATGTGGGGGGAATGTGTGCGAGCGTTCACACTTATAGGAAATTGTAATAAATTGATAACAGAACTATTGGCCTAGATCAAGAGAGGGGTAAGACAAGGATGTGTGCTGTCGCCTAGCCTTTTCAACTTATGTACAGAAACCATTTTAAAAGAAATTGTAGAATTACCAGGACTGAACATCAATGGTAGAATAATAAACAATCTGAGATATGCTGACGACACAGTGTTGCTAGCAGAGAGTGAGCAGGAGTTGCAAGACCTAGTGGAGCAAGTAAACAGAAGGAGTGCAGAATTTGGATTAGATATTAATTTGAAAAAGACAAAAACCATTTAGCAAAGAAAATAATCAGCTAACAATGAATATCACAGTGAATGGGGTCAAATTGGAACAAGTTAAAAATTTCTTATATCTTGGACAAGTAATAACATGTGATGGCAGAAGTGAAACAGAAGTCAAGAAAAGAATTGGGATGGCCAAAAACATTTTCAACAAAATGCAAAAGTTACTGACATCAAGAGAAATAAGCAATACATTAAAAATGAGAATTGTCAAATGTTATGTATTCTCAACCTTACTGTATGACACAGAGACATGGACAATGAACACACAAGTGGAAAACCGTATCAGTTCTTTGGAGATGTGGATATACAGAAGATTAGGTCGTATTTCATGGAAACAAAAGCTATCAAATACAGAGGTACTGAGGAAATTAGGAATGAAAAGAGAGTTGCTAGGTGAAATAAAAAATAGACAAGTGAAATATTTTGGTCACATTAAAAGACATAATAGTATTGTAAAGATCATCCTAGAGGGAAAGGTTCAAGGTAGGCGAGCAAGAGGCAGACAGCGTTACAAGTGGGAGGATAACATCAAGAGATGGACGAACAGCAGTATGAGTGAGTACATCAAGGGCAAGAGACAGGGCTTGTTGGAGATCCATTGCAGCCAACCTTTATTGTGGAGACGGCACCTGATTGATTGATTGAATAAATTGTAGAAAATGAAAAGTAGATAAGGTGGGTTATCCTGAAAAATTATATTATTATAGTATGTGATATTCAGCACTATTCCCCCCCCCCCCGTCTGAGCCTAGGTTACACAAGAGACTCTTTTCGAAGAAAACAGTACAACTTGACACCCCTCTGACCTATACCAGATTGAGAAAGTGTGCCGGGAAGCGTGAATAGGACCTATTATTCTATAGGAGTGTGCAGAATTGTTTACTTGATCAATACAAAACTAATGATCATATACAAGTGCAATGGCATAGTGGGTGCAAAAAGACGGTGGTTCAGGTTTTATTCACCGGATTTCCTCTTTCACATCTCTACCATTGAGCCAGTCTCATAAAACGTTGGTGTCAGAAAGTTTCCAGTATTTTCTTTGTGTTGACTGGGGAGAAAAAAGGATGAGGAAAGGAACTGACCACCCTACTTATATGTAAGGGCCTAGAATGTATGAAAGCCTAACTCTTTACGTCCCAGCGGCGGTAACTGTTATAGGATTATCTTGACATTTTGCTGTTTGTGAAGATTAAGTCACTTGTTCCAGTGCTCATGTATTTTCAGCTGTTATATATTTTATTCAATGAAATTTACACAAGATTTTCTAGTTCACATTTTTTCTCACCCCACATCACATTTGAGTTTCTTTTTTTTTTTTTAAAGTAGTCAAGTCACTGGTTTGGAAGCAACAGTCTTTGTAATTTTGTTTTCCTCTTGTCCATTTACCTTGCCTGGTTCTTAAAGTTTCACTCTAAAAAGAAGTTACGATGGATGATATATCAAACATGCTGGACAGATTTCATTTACTAACTGAGTTGAGTTAAGTCAAGAATTGATATCACAGCATTGGGGACACTTCAGTAAGCTCTCCATCTTCATCTTCAGCAGCCACTGAAGAGTTCTAATTTCTTTGCTAAATTAGCAGTCTATTTATGTGTCCAGAGTGTCATCCCGACCACCTTGTTACTCCCCCGCCTGGATACAAAACACACAAGCATAAACGCTTGGCTTTGGCTAAAAAATATTTGTAGCACAATCAGAATGAAGAAAATGAATTTTGGGAGCACAGTGTTTTTGGAGGAGACCTGGTTTTCCTACACAAACATCAAAGCAGCAGTCGATCCAGTGGCAACATTCATGGTCCCCAAAAGCAAAGAATTTTAAGCAAGTCAAAAAGATCGTGATGCCTGTTTCTGGGACAAAAAAAGGGTCATGTTTATTGATTACCTTGAACGTGGAAAGACATTTCTTCTTCTTCTTCTGGGATCATTCGAAGATGTAATTGCGTTGTGTCCGTTTACAGCATGGCTGCAATATTTGTTGACCGGGTTAGCCTTCCCAGTGGAAAGACATTTAATGCCAATTGTGAGATAGATACAACTTAGACGTGCCATCCAAAACAAAAGACATCTGTTCTCTGGAATTGTGCATTTGCCCAAAAATGCTCGACCTCACGTCACAGATGGAACTGTTCAATTATTGCAGTATTTCACTGGGTAGAATGATACTAACCATTTCACTGGTCAAATGCCCATTGATTATTATAAATATCGAGTTAGTACCATATATCAAATATCTTGGTAATCTTATTTTCAGAATGTCCATCACTTTCCCTTGTCTTGTGAAAAAATTGACACAGGCTGCAGTCTCAGCAAGTCCACTAGCATACACACACATCAGAAGCATAAGACAACTATCAGAAATGCTAACACAAACAGTCCGACATTAGAAATGCGGTTCATCATTAACAGAAGCAGCAGTTACAAACATATCAGCGGTTTACACCTGTTGTCAGTTTAAAGCACATAGGGCACCACCAATTCTGTGGTCACACGCCATTTTCTGAATCTACAGTTCACAATGCCACATTGGTCCCAGACATGTCTGAACACGTGAAAAATGGGGTCCTTGACACTTCTGCTTACTTTCATACTTGGATTATGAGACCTGAATCTGTTACTTTTGTTGTTGTTACACTTTGTGTTCCAGGTAAGAAAGACTAGACTGTTATTTTATAATAATACAGTGAGGCCCAGCTAATTAATATTTTTTGCTAACAAGCGTTTAAATGGGAGCACACTGATTAACGCAGCTGCATTGTGAGCTGAATTTTCTGTAGAAACCTGTGGGGAAATCCTGTTTCATGAGCAGAATTTTCTGTAGAAACCTGTGGGGAAATCATGTTTCATGAGCAGAATTTTCTGTAGAAACCTGAGGGGAAATCATGTTTCATGAGCTGAATTTTCTGTAGAAACCTGTGGGGAAATCATGTTTCATGAGCAGAATTTTCTGTAGAAACCTGTGGAGAAATCATGTTTCATGAGCTGAATTTTCTGTAGAAACCTGCGGGGGAAATCATGTTTCATGAGCAGAATTTTCTGTAGAAACCTGCGGGGGAAATCATGTTTCATGAGCAGAATTTTCTGTAGAAACCTGTGGATAAATCATGTTTCATGAGCAAAATTTTCTGTAGAAACCTGTGGGGAAATCATGTTTCATGAGCAGAATTTTCTGTAGAAACCTGCGGGGGAAATCATGTTTCATGAGCTGAATTTTCTGTAGAAACCTGCGGGGGAAATCATGTTTCATGAGCTGAATTTTCTGTAGAAACCTGCGGGGGAAATCATGTTTCATGAGCAGAATTTTCTGTAGAAACCTGCGGGGGAAATCATGTTTCATGAGCTGAATTTTCTGTAGAAACCTGCGGGGGAAATCATGTTTCATGAGCTGAATTTTCTGTAGAAACCTGCGGGGGAAATCATGTTTCATGAGCTGAATTTTGGATCGGCCAACAAATGTGTTTCTTGGTTTTTTTAATGAATTTTCTTCGTTACTCGAAGTAAAACTGTACTTATATTTTAGCATACCTGAATGAGAAAAACAAATTTCTTTTGCATTTAAAAAAAAAAAAACACGCACTTGTGTTGCGAATCATGCTTAAATGAGACTACAACTTTTGTTGTATATATTATTTATATTGTGAAACTGCTTATTGTATATATACCTGTTATTTTATAACATTTATGTTTTCATACTGCTTAATAAGACTTCAAGATGTTATTGTACGATAACAGTGGTGTTTTCTTATTGCTTAATAAGACAAGATATGTTATTTTATAGAAACACTGAAAATTTACCCTGAATAATGGAATATTAAATTTTATTTTGTCATAACACTGGTGTTGTTACATTTTTAATAGGACAGGAAATATGCTATTTTGAAATGATACTGATGATGTAACGCATACTAAGTGAGGCCTGAAATATGTTATTTTATAATAACGCTGGTAGTGTTTTATATCTTGATGTTACATAAAAATCTATTTTGTATTAATAGTGATGTTGTTGCATTACTTAACAGGACATGAAATCTAATTTTATAATGACAATGTCGTTTTAATTCCTTACATACAATTTGTTGTTCTGTTCAAACACGAGTGTTTAACACTGTTTAACTCTTTGAGTCCCAGGGAAACACGTCATACTTTCATAGGTTCTTACCTAGAAACCCAATGAACACATGATGTGTCGATTTTAGTCTCTCTTGACTACCCATTGGGCCTGTGATGCTAAACCCCCTGGGACTCAAAGAGTTAATGACACTTTTAAACTGTTACTGTTGACATCTGTGACATTTTTCCGGTGCTATTGCCAAGTTGGCAGAGAGAAACATTTTTTTAAAATCTACATTAAATTAACCTGCCCTGTTGCCAGAGACCGCTTTCTCGTTTCCCTGGGCTTCCGTTTGTTATTGGTTCGCTGGCGATGTTGACAACCATGGTATTGTGTGGTTATAAAATATAATTGTGACAATTGCATGTTATACAAGGTAAGGAAGCTCCCTTCACTTCTTTCAGTCAGATAATTACATGTTTGAGACCTATCCACTCAGCCAGATTCTGTTTCCAGGTCTTTCTTGGTCTGCCTCTTTTCCTCTTTGTCTCTACTGTGCCCTGTAGTATTGTCTTGGAGAGGCCAGTAGATCTTAATATGTGTCCATATCATTGCATTTTCCGCCTGTTCACTGTTATTAATTAGGATTAGGTTTAGACGACCGATCAACATCATGGCACAGGGGGTAACTCATAAGTGCTTCGTTCTACTTCTGACTCAATCCTGAGTCTGAAGAATCTCAACGCAGTGCACGAACTCCAGAGCACCGGCGAGGATCCTGAAATACTTTGGGTAGATTTTCACTGTTATCAATAGAGAGATTAATAGTGGACAGTGTATTGGGTGATGATGTGGCGAACTTTACCATTTGTGATGTCATCTGTGTGTGATATAAATGTTTTACACCATCCAGCATTATTTCTTTCTGATCCCAAACACCTGTCTAATAAATGTGTGTGTGTGTGTTTGCGTGCGTGCTTGAGTGAGTGAGAGAGAGAGAGAGAGAGATGAAAATTCTGGTCTACTTGAACCTGAAATTAGTTGTTTTACATGTGAGAGACATTGTAGTTCTATGATATGCTTGCTGGCCTTGTATTCCTATGTTCCCATCCTTCTTCTTCTTTGCCCTTGAAAGGATGGCTAGAATGCTGGGTTCTGGTGCACAGCTAAGCTGCGATATCTGCAGCTTTCAGTCCAACATATCAGATTTCAACAAACCCCTAATTAGTTAGTCACCTTTTAGGACATGCTTGTTTGGGGGGTGGGGGGGGGGGGGCAGTTTGTCTGCCAAACCCAGGCCACGGAACCTACACGTGAATGTCCCCTTTAAAGCAGATTTATCCAGTTGACTTTAGCTTCGTGGCTAAAAATAGGCTCTTGGAAGCGTCCTGTAAAGCCAAGGGAGCTGATGTGATATTCACTGTATCACCAGTTGGATGTTGACTGGTCATTACAATATTGAGGGAAGCATCATGTGCTTGAAGCATGGAAATGTGTCCTTTTACTGTTCTCGCTGGGATTAGATAGTCAGAGATTTCTCCTATTAATCTGATTGTTGTCTTGTCTATTGTCCAACAGCTCTTTTTATTATTATTCTTCTTTTTCTTCTTCATGTTCACTAACTGTAATTCCAGCATAAAGTTCTGGTTGTTTGTCCGTCTGAGGACTTTAGTCTTATTCCAGAACCTTAGTGTTGCACGCACATCTGTTTTACAGATCTGGCTTATTTGTATGCAGATTGTTGGTTTCCTTGCCTCTCAGGCAGATGTACTCCAACTTCAAAAGAAGCCGCCAGTTAGTCTGCTCTGACAGCATGCTTGTTGGAGAGACAGTGGGTCTGTTCTTGTTTTCCCCCACAGGATGCTGCCAGAACCTACACAAGGAGTCCAACAGTTTGAGAAGTTTTTTTTACTGAAGTCTTTCTTGAAAGAAGAAAAACAAAAACATGGCATTTAGACAGTGTAGTACTAAAGCTGCGTCATGGGAGAGACTGAGACCTTCCTGTGTAACATCCTCTAAAGACAGCAGTGGAGACACTGCAGCCAACCTTCACTGTGGAGATGGCACACTTTGTTTTGGGTTTGTTTTTTTAAGTCCTCCTTGAAAGAAAACAGTTCCTGTTGTGAATGTGTATTATAAATGTTCAGATCCTATCTTGAATCTTTTTTTTAAACTTTTTCAGTCCAATGTGATTGTGCATCATATGTGCAATGGGCAAAGGAAAATTGTGAGAGTTATTTTCTAAAAGACACATCAGAATTATATTGTGCATATGTGAAAGATTACAAAAAGAATTAATTTGTTGATTTTGAAAGCATCTGTGGTTAGTTACATGAAATTATCACTGACAATGCACAGAGAAAAAAAAGTTATATATTTATTACTGAAAGCAGAAGTTGCCAACTTATGTGCTGGTTCCTGTGTTAATTTGCATTGTAATATATTACTTTCATGTTATATTTTAAATATTTCCGTATTATGTTCACAAGTAAGTGCTTATTTCTGCGGTCTCTGAAAAAGGTTGTTGTAAGTGAAATTGAATACGTGTATGGTGATTTTATAGATTGTTTGTTTTCTTAGGCATGTGTATATGTTTGTATGTTATATGTTTCTGTTCACTTACGAGTGGATTTGTGGATTTCTACGTTCGTTTTTTCTAAACCCAGGCTAGTATGTGTCTGTTTAGGAATAGTATCTAAGTTTATAAATAATTGTTCTGTGCAGGATCTCAACTTACTTCTTTTGTCTCTCTTTATTTTTTCTACAGGATCTCAGTATACTTTTGTCTCAGTTTTTGTTTTATCACAAGGTTTTTACCCAGGCCCACCCAGTCTCAGATGGGCACCTGGTAATATCCTGCGAAGTATAGGTGGCCCGCATGATGTTGACTTCACCAACCGTGTGCTGATTGGTTTATACAAATTGGGTTCTAACATCATATACCCAATTAGCCACTGGCTATTTTTTTTTTTTTTTATAACTTTTACAATGGTTTTCTGGGGGCAAAATGGTCAAGTCGTTAACTTCGTAGTCTGAAAGTTTCTGGGTTTGTTTTCTGGTCCCATCATTTCGGTTTGCTAGAGCATGTGCTTTGGAAATCCCTGACCGGGGGTCGTAGCTGGAGCTACAGAATTGAATGCTTTGTACAGCAGTCTCGGTGAGGGATTTTGTTTAGACAGATCAACACTGAATGAGTGATGGGATCACACCAGCTGCCTGTACTTTCCAGAACATTTTCTTTTACCCATTTCAAACTGTTAACCTGGGAGCCCTGTTCAGTTTAAAATCTGTACCATAAGGAGGCTACAAACTTATATCTGATTGGCAGGCAAGCTAGTAATATGATGAATTGATAACCACTGCTTTAAGTTTAGACCACCATATAAAAAGAAAGAAAAAAAAGAAGAAGAACGGATGTAGGCAGGTTTTGTTGAGTGTAAGTTATAATGACCATTTTAACTTGTACTCTGCCACTGAGCAACAGTCATGTTTACCCACGGAAAGCTCCAGATATAAGGCCATACAGCTCAAACTGGAATTCCCATTTTTGTGAGGCTGGCGTGGCCAGTCAGTGGTAACAATTGTTATCAAGTAGATTTATACACAAATTGAACTACAGTTTAATTCATTTGCAACATGTGTTATTGAATGAATTATCATTTTGAAGATAAATATTTTCTAATAGCCCATTTATGTATTGTTACCACCCACCGGCCAGGTCAGCCTTAAAAAAATGGGAATTCCCGTTGAGCTGTAGGGCTTTTATCTCAGTGGGGCTGGCCATTTACCCAAAGGGCTTAAACCTGGGGGGGGGGGGGCACTTGATACCAGAAGAGATGATATTAGACAGCTGGACATCACTGCATGGAAGAAAACATTGTTTCATTTTATTTATTAGTTACATGTGGACTTTTTTGTGTTTTCTTGAAGGATTTTTTTTTCAGGAATTCTCAAGGGATCCTGTCACATTTTTATAGAAAGGATTTGCGGGTGAAGTAGTTGAATTGGTTCATCTCAAAATGGGTATTACAGAAATTGTTTGCACAGAATAGCAACCAGTATTATGTTAACCACTTGACCTGTTTAACTCTGATTGGTCTATAACAAAAAAAATAATCAGATTAGCACAAATTTCTGAATATTCTCTGAGGTAGAACAATGTTCTTTACTTTGACTCCTGCCTTGCAGGTAACTTTTATCCCCAGTCAGAAAAAATGCCTTTGGCTTGCTTCCACATTTAAACTGTTTCTCCACAATACACCTGGCCAACTGTACAAGTACAGAATAAGAATGTTAAAATGTGAAACTCAGCTTCCAGTTTCAGGGAACAATAAATAAAAAGCAATGGTAGATGTGTATCTGTGTTTATAATGCTTGTTTTTCATGTCAGTGTTTTGTAGATTTGATTCTATGACATTCTTTATTAAATTCATGAACTTGTCCTAGCTGGTTTGTTTTTTTTTGTCTTGAGTGGTAGGTGTCTGACACACATTAAAGATGATTTCTATAGCTGAATGGAAATGTAAATATGGCCAGATAGCATTCAGGGTGGGAACCAAACTGTTTGGTTCAGCTGAGAACAGGTTTCTCATGTTTAATTTTAAACAAAATGTTTAATTAATATTTTATTCGATTCCATATTTCTATTTTATTCCATCTCTTCTTATTAGTACCATTTAACATGTGTATTCCTGCTTCACTGTTTTTCCTGTTACTTTTATATATTATTACTATTATTTTCATTACTGATTTCGAGCCTTCCTTTTATTCTCTTCCCTTTTTATGTTTTTAATTCCTAATAACTTGTTAAAGTTTTTCACGTGACGCCTGATGGGGGCTGATGATTGGAGTACTTCCCCATTGTTTTTGTTGTTGTTCTTTCAAAACTTTGTAGGGAGAAAAAGGAAGAAAAAATATGATTGATGAGTAGTTTCTTTCATTATATTGTTTTGTATTATATCATGTGAGTATGTGGGAGTCACTGTGGCGTAGGCGGCTAGACGTCTGCCTGCGGATGGAAAGGGCGTAGGTTCCCGTCATGACGGAGCTGGACTTTAAAAAAAAAAAAAATTTACCTTGACTCCCAGGTGGACCCAGCCTTGAGTGGGTACCAGGTGCAGTCCTGGGAAATGAAGGCGGCCGGCATGACGCTGACCACATCACCCACCAAGTGCTGATTGGTCTATACAAATATAGGTCTAGCCCTACATTCTCAATACGCCTGAAGGTGTGAAAAAGGGTCCTTTATGTGAGTATCTGTGTTATACACAGAGAGAGAGAGAGAGAGATAGAAAGGGGATGAGATTCTCAGATTCTGAACTTGACTAAGGCCTTACACAAAGTGCACTGTTTGTCTGTCTGTCCATCTGTCTGCTTGTATGTCCGTCTGTCTGTCTCTCTTTCTCTCTGGACTGTTAACCAACTGTGACAAATAGTCCGATACTTGTCCTCTCATGCCATCTCTAACTGTATCACCGCATGCGCTCTCTAACTGTATCACCACACGCGCTCTCCAACTGTATCACCACACGCGCTCTCCAACTGTTTCACCACACGTGTTCTCCAAATGTATCACCACATGCGCTCTCCAACTGTATCACCGCACGTGCTCTCCAACTGTATCACCACACGCGCTCTCCAACTGTATCACCGCATGCGCTCTCCAACTGTATCACCGCATGGGCTCTCCAACTGTATCACCGCACGCGCTCTCCAACTGTATCACCGCACGCGCTCTCCAACTGTATCACCGCACGCGCTCTCCAGCTGTATCACCACACGTGCTCTCCAACTGTATCACCACACGCGCTCTCCAACTGTATCACCACACGTGCTCTCCAAATGTATCACCACATGCGCTCTCCAACTGTATCACCGCACGCGCTCTCCAACTGTATCACCACACGCGCTCTCCAACTGTATCACCGCATGGGCTCTCCAACTGTATCACCGCGCGCGCTCTCCAACTGTATCACCGCACGGGCTCTCTAACTGTATCACCACATGCGCTCTCCAACTGTATCACCGCACGCGCTCTCCGACTGTATCACCGCACGGGCTCTCCGACTGTATCACCGCACGCGCTCTCCAACTGTATCACCGCACGCGCTCTCCAACTGTATCACCGCACGCGCTCTCCAACTGTATCACCGCACGCGCTCTCCAACTGTATCACCGCACGCGCTCTCCAACTGTATCACCGCACGCGCTCTCCAACTGTATCACCGCATGCGCTCTCCAACTGTATCACCGCACGCGCTCTCCAACTGTATCACAGCACGCGCTCTCCAACTGTATCACTGCACGCGCTCTCCAACTGTATCACCGCACGCGCTCTCCAACTGTATACTGCATGGGCTCTCCAACTGTATCACCACACGCGCTCTCCAACTGTATCACCGCACGCGCTCTCCAACTGTATCACCGCACGCGCTCTCCGACTGTATCACCGCACGCGCTCTCCGACTGAATCACCGCACGCGCTCTCCAACTGTATCACCGCACGCGCTCTCCGACTGTATCACCGCACGCGCTCTCCGACTGTATCACCGCACGCGCTTTCACAGCTTTATCATTCTGATTAGAAATATTATTATTGTATATATTACACCCTTTTTTCCGTTGTTTTTTTTTATGTAAAGTAGTCTCTACTGGCTAATTGTTGTTGTTGTTGCCATTCGTGGGGATTGAATCGGAACCACTCTCGAGTCAGGCAAGCACTTTAACTCTTGTGACACAGCAGTTCTTATGATAATGTAGAGTGATTTTTTTTTTTTTTGGGGGGGGGGGGGGGGGGGGGGGCCAACAGTATAGTGGCACCTCGGTAAGCGTACTTAATCCGTTCCAGATCCTTGGAGCTGTAGGTTGTGACAGCTCGGGTGGAATCAAGAATAGACCTATGCCTCCCCAACAAGCATGTCGTAGAAGTCGACTAATTGAGGACTTCCTTGAAGTCGGAGTACTTCTGCCCAATGAACGACCAGCTGCACATAAATAAGCCAGTAAAACGGATGTACACGCCCTGGCACAAAGCCAGAGTTCAAATGGACGAACAGCCAGGATTTTGCACAGTTTCTGTGAGCAGCAAGGATGAACAATAGGACGGAACCAAAAGCAGAAAACATGGATCAAATACAATAGGGAGACAACCGGACAGAAGCTAACACGTGTACATCTACCACAGTTAATACAACACAGTTTTTCAATGAGTACGATCCGTGGGGTTCAGGCAGGCTTGGTGCGAAGACAATGGTTTGATTCATTACAGAAGTCCTCTGTGCGTGGAGTCACATTTTTTATGTGTTCCGAAATCGCAGGCGTCGATGGAAATGAAAGAGCTGATAGGCTGGCTGGATCCGCTATCACTACCGACGGTCAGCCTAGGGATCATGCTGATATTATTAATGCCCTCAGAAAAATTGGAAGGATAGAGGACTTTGATGGCAGTGAATCCACATCACTCGCCAGAATAGCAGACTTGGGAATTAAGATCGGAATAGCAACAACAACAACAAAAAATACGCACACAAGACACACTAGAAGACTTGTTAATCAACATAGAACTGGTACTATTAGCCATCGGACGTTGGGGTTCATACTGAGGGGAGGATCTGAGCATCTATGGACGTGTCCGAAGTGCAATGATGATAACCAAACTAACAGACACCGATAACAGAGACATAGGTCGACCACACAGAATAGGGACCGGGAAAATAATGGAGACACTGTAAAGTACTTTATGCTCGCTGAATAGAAAAACTAAAACAGTCACCATCGTTTCATATGCCTCTTCATTCTCCTTCTGTCCCCTTCAGCACTGATGCCCAAACGTCCACCTTTCAAAACAACACTATACAAAACGTCATATGCCTATACCTTAGTCCATGACGTTTATAAGGGGCTGAGGCCCGGCTCTCTAGCGTAGTTGGCTTAACCGGATTGCGCGGTGACCGGGAGACGAACTCCTTGTGGTCCGAGTTCACTCCCAGGGGTAGGCAGAAAAGCCACATTTCTTCCAGATTTACGGTATTTACAATGGAATCAAGGCCGAAAGGTTGCGATATCCATAATACCGAGCCTAAGGGTTAACAACTCATGGCTTCTGGATACTAAAACAAACAAACATAAGGGGCTGAGTTGTCTCGAGGTTTGGTGTCCGCCTTGAGTACTGGAGATCCTGGGTTCAAACCCCAGTGAAGGCTGCGATTTGTCCATGTGCACTTCTAGTAATTTCCCCTGGTCTCTGAGTGGTAAGACTGGACAACCTTGTGTACACTTGCGCACGTAGACTAATCCCTTGGCGATCGGAAATCGAAAAGAGTAGCATAACGGCCTGTCCGGACAAAATTTAGAATTAAAAATCTACCTGAAGTATTTCAGGATCCTTGCCAGTGCAATGGAGTTCGTGCATTGTGCCGAGTTTCTTTAGGCTCCGGCTTGAAGTAGAACGGATCACACTCGTGTTACACTTGTGTGCCATGATGTTGATCCGCCGAATAAACATATAAACATAAACATAACGCTTATGATGAGTTCTTCAATGTGATTTATCGTGCCCGACTACTTCCATCAATGCTTCATTTCTGGTAACGACTGTTAGCTTTGGCGCCTCTAGCAACTGTCAATTGCCTTTAATGCGTGCGCATACTTTTGAATTGTGCCCCGACTATTTGTTTGTTCACTAGTTGTTTATTTATTGTTTTTATTCAGATGGAACAGTGAAGGATATCTCATTTCTTTCTCATTGGCACAGAAGCAGAGCAAGTAAATGGTGATCCGAATACAGTGATGCAGAAAACTCGACTAAGTCTTTAGTATGACTATTAAAATAAGGTATCCCCACCTTTTACTTGTTTGGGAAGTACTGCTCTACATCGTCTACACATTATCCAAAACATCAATACAGCATACCACGCCCCCACCCTACACCGTCGGCACCGCTTTTTAACTGTTACGTTTGCATCTGTTAATGTATCTATCCCCTCATCCCTTTCACCTGGGGCCATCAGGTGCTATCATAAACACATACCCTCAACGATAACAACAGCCCCTATTGATTTGACTATGCTAACTTTTCAAAGGGACGTCTCCATTACCCGCTTACCCGAACAAATAAAACCCTCTCAGTGGTGTACATACGGTAATATAACACTTGTTTCTCTCTAAGTGAAGTTTACATACAGCCTCTACTGTTCTGGCTCAGGCATAGAATATGCCATCTAGTAGTGGCTGGCCAAACTCCTGAGCTCTTATGTTGGAGATCGAGGTTCGAATCCTTGGAAAGTTTGGGGCTTTTTGTTTTCTTCTGACAGGAGGCACTAACCAAATAGAAGAAGAAGAAGAAGAAGAAGAAGAAGAAGAAGAAGAAGAAGAAGAAGAAGATGAAGAAGAAGATAATGATAAAAAGAAGAAAAAGAAGGTGTGGGAGGAGGAGAGGAGGAAAAGAAGAAGTAGAAGAAGAAGAGGAAGAGAAGAAATTAATTAAAAGCAGCAGCAGCACAGGGTTGCAGTAGTAGGAGGAGGGGGAGAAAGAGCAGGCGGAGAAGAAGGAAGAGGAGAATAAGAAGATAGGCATTATTTTAATTTGTTATATTCTACGCAAACTACTGGACGTAAAACTGTCTAGAAAAACCACACAATAGCCGCTGTTGGGGTTGGTTCTGCAACGTCCTGTATACGCAACTAACCTATATCCTACGCATTTGTTACTTTAGCAAATGAGAATAAATGTATTATGATAATAACGCATTGTGTCTGTGTGTGTGTAGGTTGTGTCAATGTGTTTGTATCTGTGTGCACATATTGTGTTCTAGTTTTTTTGTTTGTCTGTGTATATGTGTTGTGTCTGTATGTGTGTTTTGAGTCTAGGTGTGTTTTCTGTCTATGCTTATGAGTTGTGTCTATGATTGAATATATGCCTGTTTATGTTGTATGTGTCTCATCCGTGTGTGCACCTCTGTACGTGTAAGTATGTTTGTGTATATGTGTGCTCATATCTGTACATCTGCATCACATAGGCTATGTATCTGCCTTTTGTGTGTCTGGTGTGCATTTTTGCACGTATATTTGTAGGTAAGCAGTTGCCATACTACGGATTTGTATATATGAACATAATAAGTTTGATATACAAAATGCAATTGCTGTTTTAAGTTGAGTGCTTGAAAGGACCAAATGTTAGACGGGCCCAATTCAAAACTTTGGAAATGAAATTGGCTCATTCGTTCATTCGTTCAAAACAAAACAATTTCACCATTTTTTTTTTTCTATTTAATTGTTTAATGAGATCGTATACTGTACTGTAATTTCTCTTGGTGCACCTTTGAAAACTGTTGCACATGCCACAACAGGCATGCATGCCTAAAATTGGAATGTCTAATTTATTACAAAGGTAGCATTTTCGTGATCTATTGTCATGTATGGTTTATTACTTGACCAGCCCTTCAGCGGATTAAACATACATAAAGTCATAAATACAGCATATATTACATAAATAAAACCGATAAATTATATAAAGTCAGCATTTACAAATATCTGTAGTATAATGTCAGCCTTACTGAAAATGAAAACAGTGCATAATCGGATATCATTCAGAAACATAAGAGTGTGGAGATAGTTAATAATGGACTGAACATCCAAGTTAAACAAGTGATAAAGTACTTTTAAATACAATGCTGAATTGAGAATAGTCTTACATCTGACTTATCTTCTTCTACACTTGAGTGTACATAAGTTTGTTTTGCACTTTAAAACATACAAACGCCCACGTGCACACACACACACACACACATGTGCACAAGCAAGTGCACACGCATACAGATACACATGCAAACCGTCTTGATTTCCAGTTATGCTCAGAAGATGATATGAATAGTATTTGACTTCATGTCATCTGGAACAATTTGGGGTAAAAATCTGGCCAGATTCTTTGGTAGCAGCAAATTGCCAGAAAGGATAGCGTCTATATTTTATCAACAAATAATACTTCAGAAGAAGAGATAGCATCTTCGTGCTTTATTTTAAAATAAATAATATTAAGACAAAATTTTTGTATCATTATATTATTACACAAAGTAAAAACAGGAGTAACATCCTACTAAGGATATTATGAGATAAAAGCTATTTTGAAACGATTGCAGTCCCAAATAATGCATGCTGTGTAACTGGTTCTTACCTTTGTATCCTAACAATCACATGCGCACCTTTTACATTGCAGTCAATCAATCAATCAATCAATCAATCAATCAATCAATCAATCAATCAATCAATCAATCAATCAATCAATCAGGTGCCTACTCCACAATGAAGTTGACTGTGGATATCCTGCACACTTTGTCTTTGCCTGGAGTATACACTCTCTCAGACAGCTGACAGTTTATCTCTTGATGTTATTTTTTTTCAGTTGTAAAACTGTCTGCCTTTTGCTCACTTGCCTTTAGCTTTTTGCTTTCAGTGTGGTTGTTATAGGAGTGTTTTATATATATATATTTTTTAATTTGGGTGAAATATTTCACTTCTTTTTATTTCCACCAGCAACCCTTTATTTTTTATTCCTAGCCTTTTCAGAACCTCTGCAGTTGTTTGTTTTTGTTTGCGTGAAATACTGCATATTCTTCTGTACATCCACATCTTCAGAAACTTTTAGTCAGGTAATACTTAAGAAATCTGGCCTTCTGTTGGGAACTTTTGCTGTGTATTTAGTCTCTTTGAAAATAGTGCACTCAGGACTTTTTATATTGGTCATTTCTCATTTTGGATATTTCTGTGTAAACAAGTGTGGGACTAAAATAGTTACAAATACTGAAGAAATGATCAAGACAGGAAGTGTGTCTTTGCATGCTTTTTTAAGTTGCAACAACAACAACAATAACAACAACAACAAATACTCAAGAAAGGACTGTATCTTCTGTATTATTTCCTGAACTCTAGAAAGGATTATTTTTATTCACATAAGGCCCGCCAATTCTGTGGCCAACAAGCATCAAGCCATTTTATGAATCTATGAATCTATAGTTGACAAGACCATGTCGGTCTCAATCGACAAACATTTCAAATGAAATCTGCAGCTCATTGTGGCACGCCATGCATTTAACTCAGTAGCTGGGCAACAAAACAATATCCTTTCAGTCTAAAAATGGAGGAAAATGCAATGGCTCCTATCTGTCAGAAGCAAAACATTTGTCATGACTAAAATGCTCATCGTCCATTTTGACCGGAAGCTCTGTTCAGAAAAGGCAGCTGTGGTGATGTTAACTGCATCATCCACAGAATCCTGACTGATCTATAAAAATAAATATTCTATCATCATATGCCTGGTGTGTCAGCAGCAAAAACAAAAAAAAAAGTCATTATTTTTTTCTTCTAATTTAAGTAATTTGTATCTCGTATATTATAACATCTGGGTCTAAAATAGCTCAGATAACACTATGGAGGCAGATAGGTTAAATTAAAAATTGGAATATTATGGATTGATGTAAAAGATAGAAATAATAAAAAAGTTATTGACTGGCTTGACTTTCTACCCCACCAGGACATCACCCAAGCGATAAACACCCAATGACACAATGTGCCACCATGTGGATGAGGATCACCGTAAAGAGATCCTAGAAACCGCGTTCAGCCATTAGGCCATATTTATGGCCTGGCCATATTGCGGCCCCTGGCAAGAGCCAGGGTGGGGCTTCAAATAACGAAAAAATTCATCCTAAAAAGGACGGTGTATATAGCGGGAAAGTGATCTAAAAAAAAGTTATTGGAAAAGGCATACAATCAAGGGGAAGCAAGCTTGTCAGAGAAAGAGTTAAATAATATTGAATGTTAGCATACATGAGATACCTCTTCATTTAAAGTATTTAGGAAAAGAGCCTGTGAAGTCAAAGAGAAGTTTCAATGGATTTTATTTGTGACGTGAGATATTCACCATCTGTTGTCTAAGGTTACATGTTATGGAGCCATGGTGATGCTGTGGTTAGTCCACCTGTTGTCTAAGGTTACATGTTATGGAGCCATGGTGATGCTGTGGCTAGTCCACCTGTTGTCTAAGGTTACATGTTATGGGGCCATGGTGATGCTGTGGCTAGTCCACCTGTTGTCTAAGGTTACATGTTATGGGGCCATGGTGATGCTGTGGCTAGTCCACCTGTTGTCTAAGGTTACATGTTATGGAGCCATGGTGATGCTGTGGTTAGTCCATCTGTTGTCTAAGGTTACATGTTATGGGGCCATGGTGATGCTGTGGTTAGTCCACCTGTTGTCTAAGGTTACATGTTATGGAGCCATGGTGATGCTGTGGTTAGTCCACCTGTTGTCTAAGGTTACATGTTATGGGGCCATGGTGATGCTGTGGTTAGTCCACCTGTTGTCTAAGGTTACATGTTATGGAGCCATGGTGATGCTGTGGCTAGTCCACCTGTTGACTAAGGTTACATGTTATGGGGCCATGGTGATGCTGTGGCTAGTCCACCTGTTGACTAAGGTTACATATTATGGGGCCATGGTGATGCTGTGGCTAGTCCACCTGTTGACTAAGGTTACATGTTATGGGGCCATGGTGATGCTGTGGCTAGGCTAGTCCACCTGTTGACTAAGGTTACATGTTATGGGGCCATGGTGATGCTGTGGCTAGTCCACCTGTTGACTAAGGTTACATGTTATGGGGCCATGGTGATGCTGTGGCTAGTCCACCTGTTGACTAAGGTTACAGGTTATGGGGCCATGGTGATGCTGTGGCTAGGCTAGTCCACCTGTTGACATGGTGATGCTGTGGCTAGGCTAGTCCACCTGTTGACTAAGGTTACATGTTATGGGGCCATGGTGATGCTGTGGCTAGTCCACTTCTGGACATGTCAGCCTTCCTAGATTAAATCTCTGTGTGATTTGTGTGTGGGTCACAAACATACTCTAGGATCAACATAACTCTTTTCTCTTGGCTATGCCGGCATAGACAGATTAACTAGATCAGCACCACTAGGTGGTAAATTAATACATGACAAGGCAGATGTGGTCAAGGCCCTTTGGGAACAAGCCATGGAATCTGTAGAGATAGAATATTATTATCGCTTGAAGAGAATGAGACATCTGGGTGTAACGAGAGGGTCTGGCCGGCTCACTACACTCAGAGGAAAGGCAAGAGGGACATGTAACCAGATTATGACCGATACCGTCAGTGTTGCAACTCTGCACTGGCTGCTAAAAATGGGGACGGAGCATGGATGGGAATGCCCTAAGTGCTGTGATGTCAATTCTTGACTCAACTTAACTCAAAATAACTGAAAAAAATGGGCAATTAAAAAAAATTGTTATGAGGTTAGATTGTCAGTATGGTGCTGACTACATTACACTTTAAATGCTGATTTATCCAGAAAACATGGCAGTAGCACCATTTTCCAATATGCCAGGATGGCATAAAAAGTTTTTTTTTTTTCTTTAATCTGTTTCAAATGAAAATTTTTAAAAAAAATCAGGGAATGCAAACATAGCTAGCTGTGTATTCTTTTACAGAACATTGTAGAAAGAACACCAATGTTTTCTGAGCTGACTGGTTTTACTTGGCAATTCTACATTCAATGACTTGCCATTGCTTTATGGGTGGTCTATTCTTCATACCACTGTTGAAATCAACAGAAAGTTAATCTTAAAAATAATCTCAATAAACACGAATTCTGTAAAATGTCTGAAAAATGATGACAATTATACAATGATTTGTGAGGATGCTGGAAATGCACAATGAGTTACAATGTAAAAAAAAAAAAATCACCATCATTAACAATAAGTCACGTAGGGCTCCATCTATTTCTGAATTATATACTAATGATAAATAATAAAGATATGATTATAAAGCTAATTTTATTGTGCCATTATATGTCATAAGGGGCTTACAGTTTATTCCTCTATTCAATTCATATTCTTAATAATAAATCTCTACAACTCATTATCTCAGAAAGAAACATAGGTCTTCAATCAACTCATGCCAAATGAAGAAAAAAAGAATTTATTTACCTCGGAAGTAAAGTTACTCCAGATGGAGATTCTGAAAAGGATGTAACATCAAGAAAAAAACAAAGCAAATCAAGCATTTGCCATGCTTAACAAAATATAGAAGTCAAAGGGATTTAGTTTCAAGACAAAACTCAGAATATACAAGAGCTACATTTTAGGAATACTATTATACAACAGTGAATGTTTGAAAATGACAAAGGAAATTACACATAAACTTAAGGAGAATTCTATGAAAATGTTGGCCAAACATGATCACAAATGAAGAACTGAGGAAGAAAACAGAATGTGCATCACCGGCAAATGTTATCAAAGTAAGACGATAGAGATGGCTTGGACATGTTTGCAGAATGCCTTGTGACACTCGCAAAAACAGCTCTCCGGTGGACAGCAAATCGGAAAAGGAGACGTGGACGACCTATGGAAACCTGAAGGACAGTAGAACAGGAAATAAAGGAATGTAAACTGACATAGGATACCATGGGCAGAAAAGCAGCAGACCGGCAGCAATGGAGATCACTTGTGAAGGCCTTATGTGTCAACAACGACATAAAGAGGATATAGAATGATGCTGCTGGATGTCTATCGGGAAAGAACATATATTAAAAATGTATTTGCATAGGAATGCTTCATGATATTTGTTGGTATTCATTATTTTTATATAATATCACTGTTTACTCTTTAGCAGATGACAAGAACAATAACAAGGTGGATAAGTTGATATGAAGTAAACATTAATGCTGCAACTGGCCCCAGTGACTATTTGGGTTTTCAACATCTGGAAATATTCAGCGCCTGATCATTTTTGCTTAACATTCAATCCACAAAACAGCTTTCAGACTGCACCAACAGATAAAGGAAAATCACTCCTAATTTCTGAGCATAGTTTGATAGTTGCCTTGCCAGGATCTTGTCTCAATGTTGGAATGACATTGCCCAATACCATAGATTATTGTTGGTACACTAAAATATTTTAAACACAACCATGCTTAAGAACATCCAATTAACGTGGACAACATTCTGGTCCCTTTATTCATTATACATCCTGTTGGCATAATTTTTTTTTTAAACAAGGGCTGATTTTTCAGTCCCTTTTAATACATGTTAACGCAGTTTTACCGCATTTTCTCACCAAACATTCTTTTCCAGTTTTTACTTACATAGTATTTTGTTAATTATTTTTTGTGATTTGGCTAAAGGTTGCTAAATAGTGCCTTTTTATCTGTTTTATACTGTCTCTTAAATTCTGCACACATGTGCCATTTTGGATTGTAGGTTATTTCACGATCCAGTTAAATTGTTGTACCGGTGAACAAGGTTTCTGGGATTGGCTCCTGTTCAGTTCCATCTGAAAAGTGGCCCTAATTCAAGCAGCAATTCCAATGGAGGGAAATTAACATAAATTGTGCATCAAATATTTATGAAATACTATATCTACTAACATCAGCGTAGTTTTGAAAAACAAAAAGTTGTATGTTTTAAAATACTGTAAACTTTCAGTGTACAGTCAATCATTCAGCACAGTGTACAGTCAATCATTCAGCTCTGTGTACAGTCAATCATTCAGCACTGTGTACAGTCAATCAGTCAGCACTGTGTACAGTCAATCATTCAGCACAGTGTACAGTCAATCATTCAGCACAGTGTACAGTCAATCATTCAGCACTGTGTACAGTCATTAATAAGCACTATGTACAGTCAATCATAAGCACTATGTACAGTCAATCATAAGCACAGTGTACAGTCAATCATAAGCACAGTGTACAGTCAATCATAAGCACAGTGTTCAGTTAATCATAAGCACAGTGTTCAGTCAATCATAAGCACAGTGTACAGTCAATCATAAGCAGTGTACAGTCAATCATTCAGCACTGTGTACAGTCAATCATTCAGCACTGTGTACAGTCAATCATAAGCATAGTGTACAGTCAATAATTTAGCACAGTGTAAGTCAGTCATTCAGCACTGTGTACAGTCAATCATTCAGCACTGTGTACAGTCAATCATTCAGCACTGTGTACAGTCAATCATAAGCACAGTGTACAGTCAATCATAAGCACAGTGTACAGTCAATCATAAGCACAGTGTACAGTCAATCATTCAGCACTGTGTACAGTCAATCATAAGCACTGTGTACAGTCAATCATAAGCACTGTGTACAGTCAATCATAAGCACTGTGTACAGTCAATCATTCAGCACTGTGTACAGTCAATCATTCAGCACTGTCTACAGTCAATCATAAGCATAGTGTACAGTCAATCATTCAGCACAGTGTACAGTCAATCATTCAGCACTGTGTACAGTCAATCATTCAGCACTGTGTACAGTCAATCATAAGCACAGTGTACATTCAATCATAAGCACAGTGTACAATCTATCATAAGTACAGTGTACAGTCAATCATTCAGCACTGTGTACAGTCAATCATAAGCACTGTGTACAGTTAATCATAAGCACAGTGTGCAGTCAATCATAAGCACATTGTACAGTCAATCATTCAGCACTGTGTACAGTCAATCATAAGCACAGTGTGCAGTCAATCATTCAGCACTGTGTACAATCAATCATAAGCACAGTGTACAGTCAATCATAAGCACAGTGTACAGTCAATCATAAGCACAGTGTTCAGTTAATCATAAGCACAGTGTACAGTCAATCATAAGCAGTGTACAGTCAATCATAAGCAGTGTACAGTCAATCATTCAGCACTGTGTACAGTCAATCATTCAGCACTGTGTACAGTCAATCATAAGCATAGTGTACAGTCAATAATTTAGCACAGTGTACAGTCAGTCATTCAGCACTGTGTACAGTCAATCATTCAGCACTGTGTACAGTCAATCATTCAGCACTGTGTACAGTCAATCATAAGCACAGTGTACAGTCAATCATTCAGCACTGTGTACAGTCAATCATAAGCACTGTGTACAGTCAATCATAAGCACAGTGTACAGTCAATCATAAGCACAGTGTACAGTCAATCATTCAGCACTGTGTACAGTCAATCATAAACACTGTGTACAGTCAATCATAAGCACTGTGTACAGTCAATCATTCAGCACTGTGAACAGTCAATCATTCAGCACTGTCTACAGTCAATCATAAGCATAGTGTACAGTTAATCATTCAGCACAGTGTACAGTCAATCATTCAGCACTGTGTACAGTCAATCATTCAGCACTGTGTACAGTCAATCATTCAGCACTGTGTACAGTCAATCATAAGCACAGTGTACATTCAATCATAAGCACAGTGTACAATCTATCATAAGTACAGTGTACAGTCAATCGTTCAGCACTGTGTACAGTCAATCATAAGCACATTGTACAGTCAATTATTCAGCACTGTGTACAGTCAATCATAAGCACAGTGTACAGTCAATCATAAGCAATGTCAGCATACAAAACACATTGCACCTTGATCTAAACTACAGATCAGTCGTAGTTTGGATAGTGTGTAGTGGATACACAGGTATTTAATATGTTTGTTTTTTTCCTAGTGTAGGAAAGCATAGGTGAAGCAGCTGAGCCTGTTGGAATTTCTGTTCATTTGTGACATGTTTTATTTATTTATTCATGACATTTCTTTATCTCATTTTTCTCTTCTCCTTTAGTCCCCCCCCCCCCCCCTTCCCCCTTCCTTTTTATCTCAGTCAGTAGGTTCCAGGGCCCCATTTTTTTTAAGAAAAAAAAAAGAAGAAAAAAAAGAAAATACCCCCTCCACCACTCTTGATGACTGATTTAAGAACCGACAACATAGATCACTTGGGTCATACAAATAGATGCTCCGTCTCTAGCAGCAAATGACATGTATAGATGCTAACTGTTCTCATAGCACAATGATTATACACACGTCGTTGTCTTCCTCTCACCCGTTCCTCCTTGCCGGATCCAAACTTAATTCCTCTTCCACATATTCTTGCACAATTCCTCTTCCACATATTCTTGCACAATTCCTCTTCCACACATTCTTGCACATCTTATTTCACCTAATCTCATGTCTAAAATTGGTAAATACATGCAGTACAGGAAACCACTGTGGTGTAGCAGCTAGACGGTCACCTGCCAGTGCGAAGGCTCGGGTTCAAGTCCTGAAAGCACTGGACTTCAAAAACAAATAATGTCCTGGCTCCCAAGGTGACTCAGTAAAGTCCAGTAAAAAAAAAGGCAGCCACCCTGTTAACCACATCACCAACCAAGTGCCAATTTTTCTATCAACTATTGGTCTAGCCCAATATACCCAAAAACACATGAAAGCATTAAAAAAGGGGGTTCTTAAAGGCGGTATGGACAGTTTTCAGTATGATTATGTTGATTAAAAAATTGTGAGCAGTTCATTGCTTGGGATGTATGAGTATAAAATAGATCAAATTTAAAAAGAAAAGATATGTACATAAATGATATTGCTGGAAAAAGAAAAGAAAAATGCATAGTCGGATGAAAACAACGGCCAGTTGTGTGTACATACATACAAATATAAGGGAATGATTTTAGAAATATGACAAGATAGTTTAATTATTCTCTGATAATTCAAATTTTGAATGTTTCTTGCTACAGATATTATTTGTTAGTGACATTCTTTCAGTCCATTTCTGTCCTCTTCTCCTGTAGTCTTCACTGTGTCCATCTCTCTCTCCTTTTTACTTTTACTTTCTCTCTCTCTCTCTCTCTCTCTCTCTCTCTCTCTCTCTCTCTCTCTCTCTCTCTCTCTCTCTCTCTCTCTCTCTCTCTTCCTCTATGAGTATCCTACCTCAGTCAGTTTCCTGTCCCTCTCTTTCACTATTTATTTTTCTATTCATTTATCCTTCCACCTATGCAATCATCAGTCAATCCATTTAACTATCTATTTATCTATTTTTTCCTGTCTACGTGTCTAGTAATATGTCAGTTTATTCACCTCTTCATTTGTTTATTCATTTATGTGTCTGTCTATCCATCTTCACATCTGTCAGTCCATCTTCACGCCTGTCCATCTATCTTTATGTCCATCGATTTGTCCGTTTCTTTTTCTCTATCTCTCTCTTTCTCTCTCTCTTCATATGTTCTCTTTATCCACTTTCAACCAAGAATGATCCATATTTTTATCTTTCTTTTATTGAATTAACAACGAAAAAGAAAAAAAAAAGACATTTCTTTGGCAGTAAAAACCAAACTTTCCAAGAAAAATTAAAAATATTGAGGAAATAAAACACACACAAAGTACTGTTGATATTAGCAAAGATTTAATCTGTAGTAAAGCAAAACATGATGTCTAAACATACATACACTCAAAAATATTTTACATCCCCCCACCCCCAAAGCATTAGAAAAAAAAAACAATGTAATTCTAAAATCGTCATTGTCATAAGTAAAACATCATTTATCATTCAAAGAAAAAATTTTTTTACTTTCACAACCAGAAAGATGCTATATTTGTGGAAGACTGTAAGACACTTGATAATACAATTGGAATATCAGAGAAGTAATGACATGAATCCTTCTGGTCTCATATTGCATGAAATGTTGCATAAATACATCAATGCTTTTCCAAGAAAACAAAATAGCCTTAACTCGGCTACAAAAGAAATATTGCACAAATGCTTTATGTCATTTATCCAATGACAACAAGGCCCCAAATAACCAGAAAAAGTGGTTTTAATTCATCACAGTGCTGTGAGTCCACAGTTGAATTATTGCAGATCTTTCCACTTGCCTAATAGGCTGAAAGCATTCCAACTGAGTGACTGGATTAAAGCATTCCCATCAACCAGTTGGTGGAAATCATTCACAGATTGAATGAATTTCTTCCGAAAATTCTTTTTTAAGGAAGCCTTTTTCAAAATGGTTGATAATAAAGTGTTTACGGATTTTGAGAACAATGGCAGAATGTATGTCACGTGATGATGCTCATTCCCTCTTTGGCAAGAGCAGCCAACTCCAAAATTTTCAGTGCTTCATCATAAGATGGAGGCGGGCCTTCATTCTCATTATCTTGCAAAACCCTCAGAGAGGCGAAAAAATCCTCAATAGAGATATGCATTCCAGGAAGGCGTCTTAGAGTCTCTTGCAATTCTGAGCTGCCGACTCCACCAATATTAGTACTTGGATTTCTGAAAGACCAGGATGAAAATGGTGGAGGTGGAGATCTTGGTGGTGGAGGTGGTGGAGGAGGTGGTGGTGGTGGTGGTGGTGAAGATGAAGAGCTAGTCACATGATTATCACTTAACCCTGCTGAAACCTGAGATGAGTGGTCAGCATTGTCCAGTCCGCCGTTGCTCAATAAAATGTCCACCCTGGTTGAACATACATGTGAAGGAAGTAAACTAACTACAATGTCTGCTACATGAGACCCAGATATGGTGGACAAGGGTGCTTCGGAATACCCCGGGTTTACCCTGGCACCGGCTAGAATCACTTGGTTTGTTAACTCTCTTTGACTACCCAGGATACCCGGAGGATGTCGAACTGCTACGTAAGTTCCGCTAGGCTGGTTGCCAACTGGTAAACTTCTAAGCGTTTCATTCTCCTCTAACAGAGCATCCATGCTGCTGTTTCTAGAATGTACTGGCGGAGCGACTGAATGGTAATTCTGACCAAACACCTGTTCGTAAGAAGGTGGAAGATCTGTGGCAGCATTATCTTCTCCTCCTCCTTCTCTCCGTCTCCGCTCTCTCTGCCTCTCCTCCCGTTTAGCTCGTCTTAGTTGCATGACCAGCACACACACGAGAGGAACAACCACAGAAAGGCCTGCCGCCATAGCAATGAATCCTCCGTTGATATTGACAGTGTCTGGTGTGATTGTATCTGTCTTGGTGGAATCTGCTGGCAAATAAAATAAAACAATTACTATTTAGTTTTTTCTAATTGTCGTAGACAATAAAATTGAAACAACCATTGATGAATTTTCTTTCATCACATTGTGGCATATGAATTGTCAGCATCCCCTAACACTGCGTGTCGATTGGTCACCATTTGCTGTTGACTGATCAGCTCTCTCCACCTTTGACAGTCAGGTGTAAAGGCCAGTCAGTCAAGTTCTGCATTCAGGTCTTTCTTAGTCTACCTCTTCTCCTCTTCCACTCTACCTTCTTCTTCGTTCACCGGCTGTGAATTCCAGCTGAAGGTCCTGGTAGTTCGTCCAACTGGACTTTTCACTTTTTTCTGGATCTGAGTTTTGCGTGTACGTCCGTTTTCCTGATTTATTTGTTTGCCGTTCCCAGGCTCACCAGCAGATGTACTCCGACTTCGAGGGCAGATGTCAAGCCCATCTCTATGATGACTGTGGCCACTGTTTCTACTCTACCAGACCATGTAGTATTGTTTTTTTGAGAGGCCGTTAAATCTTATTACATGCCCAGTAAATTTTTCGTCGATTTACTGTAGTTAAAAGAGGTTCAGAAAAGAGATGTGAATAGATAAAATAAATACCCAAAAGCTAAATTCAATGAAAAAGAGATGAAACGTCTTATTTGCATGGAGTGTGAAGAGTTAGAACTGGAAATTGAATACAGTGACTGTAACTCCTTTGCCTCTCAATAACACAATATCACTATCATCTATCAATCTAGTATCCAAGAAAGGTGGCTGGATATACACACCAAATGCTCTTCCAAAGACTCGCTTCATCGCCTCTCTAGAGAGGGACAGTGTTTTATATTCAGACTAAGGACTGGGCACAACAGACTGCGTCAACATATGTTAAAGTTTTTCGGTGTAAGAAACACAGAGACGAGCCCTGTAGAGTGGCACCCTAAAATGCTGAGCATGTGCTCCAACACTGTTAACTGTATGCTGACTACTGAGGCGTTTTAGCCTGGGGAATAAGGTCCTTTGAGCGCCCCCCCCCCCCCCAACAAATATATTGTTTTTTTAAAAAGGGGTGGGGCGGTGGGGGTTGAGGAGTTTCTGGCAACCCAAGGGACAGGAGATTTGCCTAGCCTCGTACATATGTTCTCTTTCTATTTTTGTGTACATTACATATCACTTCAGATATATTTGTTTGAAATGTATCACATTACTGCTGCTACTGTGGCTAAAGTGCCGGCTGCTACTGCTACAACTACTACTACTGTATAATATATATTCAGTGTCCTTAAAAAATGGGGTGGGGGAGACATTTTAATTATCTTTCTTAAATTTTGGTGAAATTGTACATCCTGCGAAAAGAAAAAATCCAATGCAAAGTAAAGTAAAACTTGTCAGCTTTAAAATAACGCAATCACGAGTGACAACTTCGACGTTACTGCTATAAGTCTTCGTCAGCAATCGAGAACAGTGGGACATTGATGTAAATACGCAGAAATTACATAAAAGTGACTGGGCTGTTTCGTTACTGTTAAGAAATTTTATGTATTTGTTACCCTGGTCTCTGGGTAGTAAGATCAGACGACCGTGTGTATTGTTGCGCACGTAAAAATCCCTTGGCAGTTGGAATTTGAAAAAAGTAGCCTAACGGCGCGTTCCCGGACAGATTTTTGAGTTAATAATCTATCCAAAGTATTTCATGATCCTCGCGAGTGCTGCGTAGTTCGTGCTCTGCGCTGAGATTCTTTAGACTCAAGCTTGAGTAGAACGGGTCATTTATGGGTTATTACCCGTGTTCCGTGCTGTTTATCCGTTGTATAAGCCAAACCATTTTATCTGATTGCGGCGTCCGTGGCTTTAGCGTAATCCAACGTACCGCGATCGAAACCCACTGCTGGTATGCGTGGGTTTTTATCGTAGTATCGGGCGTCGCAGGTCGACCCAGCCTCAAATGGGTACCAGGATGGCTGTCCTGGGGAAGTAAAGACGGCCCACGTAATGCTGACCACATTACCCATCCAGTGCTGATTGGTCTGTAAAAATATGGGACGCTCTGCCCATATACCCAATGCGCCTTAGGCGTAATAAGGGATCTTTACTTACTTAATTTATCTGATGTATCTGTATCGTGACAACTGGTTTTTTTTTAAGCGAAGTGGCCTAGACGTGTGCCTGACACTCAAAGAGACAGAAATGTAGAGTCCGGGAGACAGGGGAGACAAATGAGTAGATTCAAACCTACCAGGACCGTACAACGAGCGACGAACACCCAGTGACACAAAGTGCCACCATTCGGATAAGGATCACCCGGGTGCAAGTTCCAGGAATCCCGTTTAACCGCTAGGGCCCCAGACGACAGCCAGGGTTGGGTCCTAAAATAACTGAAAATTTCGTCCCATATTGGGACGGCGATGATTAAGGGAGAGAAAGAATGGAAAGCTAGAAAAAGGACAGATTTAAACCAGCTAAAATAAATGCGAGAGGAATCGTAAAATATAAAGAAAGAAAGAAAGAAAGAAAGAAAGAAAGAAAAGAAAGAAGAAGAAAGAAAGAGAAAGAAAGAAAGAAAGAAAGAAAGAAAGAAAGAAAGAAAGAAAGAAAGAAAGAAAGAAAGAAGAAGAAAGAAAGAAAGAAAGAAAGAAAGAAAAAGAAGAAAGAAACAAACAAACAAACAAACAAACAAACAAAAACAAAAAAGAAAGAAAGAAAGAGAAAGAAAGAAAGAAAGAAAGAAAGAAAGAAAGAAAAGAAAGAAAGAAAGAAAGAAAGAAAGAAAAAGAAAGAAAGAAAGAAAGAAAGAAAAGAAAAAAGAAAGAAAGAAAAAAGAAAGAAAGAAAGAAAGAAAGAAAGAACGAAAGAAAGAAAGAAAGAAAGAAAGAAAGAAAGAAAGAAAGAAAGAAAGAAAGAAAGAAAGAAAGAAAGAAAGAAAGAAAGAAAGAAAGAAAAAGAAGAAATGAGATCCGAGAGACATACAATACAAACAGATGTGAGGAAGTTGAAAATAGCTAGACAGTTAAGAGAAACAGAGAAATGGAGAGATAGAAAAACATTTATTTTTCCCACTGATAAGAAAGAGAAAAAGAGGCAACCGTAATTGTAACTTAAAGCAATGTTTCCCCGTTGTGAATATGGACAAAGAAGACACACACAATAGACTGCACCATTTATTGTCTGGCATATTTCGCTGTATCTCGTCAGGTGCATACTACAGTAACAATTGATTAAAATGAAGCAAATAAATTAATCCTTTGAGCTAAAACACAAAATCAACTACATTCACACACTGTTTCACCAGGGTAAGAGCAAGAAAACGAGCATTTCCTATTGTATGCATAATTCTGTACTAAACTGGCTGACGGCTGACGCTTCCGCATATCTCAGTAATCTACGGTTGGCCGAAGTGTAAGTAATTCGAAACGCTTCATCGTTGTTTACCATGCGCCCATAATTTAGAAGATGACACGCAATTGCTGATGATGGATTTTTTTCGACCAGCCCCTTGATTCGTTGTTGTTGAGTTGTTAGTGTTCTGCATTGCTTTCACCACCGATAGTGGAATTTGTTCAGCAACCCGTTTTTGCAGTCGTCGATCCGTTCTGTCCACATATGCAGCATTACATGCGCATTAAAACTGCTAAGTACAAATAGATTTGGCGTAGGTCGACACTAGTTCTTTCTCGAAAATTGAAATCCCAAACAACAATCATTCTGAGAAACCGACACCTGCTGAATCATGGTTGTTCAATACTTCCCTTACCTATCTGACAGTGCTTCCGGATTTAAATATTCTAAATATAAGGGGCAGGTAACTCCTACAGGTAAACGAACATCCGGATTTTTATGTGCTAAAGTACGCATGCCGTGATCTCCTATCTTCACCACCACTTTTTGTTTTTGTAAGACAAAACAACAGGGCGGTAGGGAATCTTTAAAAAGTAAACATGTTTTGTGCATGAAGGGAACAATAATTAATGAGAGGAAAATGATTACAGAGTTCAGCATCTGAGAAGAAACACACTAAATATATGTCATGGCAATAATGGTCTGAAATCCCCTGCTCCAGTTATTAAAGGTAAGTTGCACCAGGTTTTATCGCATATGGCTCAAACTCTCTCCGCAGAACAGCTAGCTGCTGGATGAGAGCGTCGCATAGAGCACGATATCCGTAGCTCCGACGACGATCCCCAGGGATCTGCGTAAATATTGCATCGTGAACTGAACGGTGCCGCCTTGAAAATAACTCACGACCTTCAGAGAGCGAGGCAAACGGCCTGACCACTCCGACAGGAAAACACACACACATATATGTATCTATATATATATATATATATATATATATATATATATATATATATATTTATCTATCTATATATATATATATATATAGATATATATATATATATATATATATATATATATATATATATATATATATATATATATATATATATATATATATATATATATATATATATATATATATATATATGTACTGTTATATATATATATATAACATTATGGGGACATCCGACAGCAGTGAAGTTGAAACCGCTACTAAGAAAGACCAAACAACTATTACATAAACTCGCTTGCCATGGCCCGTGTGTTGACATCCTAATGTCCGGTTTCGTCTCGGGGAAAATAGTCTGCCAAAGAAACACTTTTTTTATTGAGAATTTTCTGAGAACTGACATCCCCGTGTGAGTTCCGTGGCTCCAATGTGAAAGAGGGGACATAAATATACTGACCTCCAACGCCCCACCCCCTCCCCCTCCCACCCTCCCCCACTAGGATGCCCTAAAGGTAACTAAAAAGAGAAGTGTGTGACTCGCGGAGTTGCTGTGGCCTAGCGGTTTTGAAGGTCTTGTTCAAATCCATCTCGGGGGTTCTTTTAATAATTTACTTTAGACTCCCATGTGGATCCAAAATGGGTGACATGAAATGCCTTGAGAAGTAAAGAGGGTTAACCCTTAATTAAGTGCTCTAAAATAATTGTAATAATAATAATGTGCTGACAACAAATAAACATAATAGTATATTTGCAAAAATAGGAGATGCCTAAAATCCGTGTTGGTTCAGGGTCCCACTGTGGGGAAGGGGGGGGGGGGGTAAGAAAAATAGACCCACATCCTTCCCGACAAGCATGTCGTAAGAGAAGACTAATTGGTGGCTTTTTTAATGTCAGAGTGCATTTGAAAGGCAGGTAACCGACAGTCTGCACACAAAAAGGTAGATCTGTATAACGGATGTGCACGCAGCACTCGGGTTCCAGAAGCGGGCGAACAAGCAAAACTGTCGGAGTTTACAGCCGGCGAACATAAAGAAGCTCAAACAAATATTTAAAAGAGATCATCTGTGAAAAGTTCAGAAAGGGGGAGAGGGGGAGGGGGAGCGTAGGCTATTTGGAAATGTTTTTGGTGAACAGAGTTCCGGCTTAGCCTCTATGCGGCGTCCGTGACTTGAGCGTTGCGAGTAATTCCAATGTCCCGCCATCGAAACTCACTGCTAGCTGTGTGCATTTTTATCGTGGTATGGGGCGTCGCAGGTCGACCCAGCCTAAAATGGGTAGTAGTATGCATGTCCTAGGGAAGTAAAGACGGCCGACGTAATGCTGACCACGTTACCCACCTAGTGCCATTGGTCTGTAAAAATATGAATTTTTCGTTCCATCTGCCCGATGCGCCTAAGGCTTGAAAAAGGGACCTTCAGTGACTTAACTTATTTAGCCTCTATAGTTTATTGGACTTGGTGAACGGGTTTATCTTGAATAATAATATTCTTTGAGAAGAATGGGGTAAGGGGGGGGGGGAGCAGCACTCAGTGTGACTGAGCCCCTTGGTTACTGAAATCCGTATGAGATAAAGGAATAACATTAACTGCCATTTATGTCCCAAGAGCCGACTAAAAAGGGATGATATAAGATTAGCTACCGCATCTTGTATAAAAGTTAAGCTGCACAATTCAGTCAGCTATTAACAATAAAAATAAAATTGTAAAGCAGTGGTTCTCAACCTACCCAATGCTGCGACCCTTCAATACATTTCATCATCTTGTGGCAACCCCACCCACCCCTCCCCCCAAAAATACATTTGTTTTCGTTGCTACTTCATAACTTCAGTAAAAAAAATGTTTTTCGATGGTCTTTGTCAACTCCTGTGACAGGGTCGTTGGACCCACAAAAGGGTCGCGACCTACAGTTTGAGAACCGCTACTGTAAACGAATTTACGGTTTTAAAAAAAAGCTAAGTGTCCAAGTAGGTTGTCGTGAGTTGAATAAAGACCCAAAGGGGATAAAAGCAGAAGATAGCTCAACATCATTTCATGAAGCACGACCTCACATGATGTCTTGTCATTACATTTGACAGGTGATTCACTTCTTTGTTTACACAGAGTTCGCAAAACGAGAAAACTATAAACGCATGTTTTATTGAAAAGCCCCGCTGGGTATGCAGCAGGTAGATGTAACGTGCTGACGGTATCGATTATTTTGTTTAATCCATTCTACGGCAGTAGAATGCATCAAAGATGCAAACAGCGGTGAATGGTGAGTGAGAAGCGACAACGAAATTCATAATCTGTTTAAATCACCACTGATCACTGGCATCATGAGAGCTAATAGACTGAAATGGTTGTAGCATATTGACAGAATGTCAGATGACAGAGAAGTAAAAACTGTATACGCGAAGGAGATGAATGGTCGTAGACCATGAGGCAGACCAAGAAGACGATGGAGAGATAACGTCTAGACAGACCTGCAAACACTTGGTGTCATCAACTGGAAAGAGAAGGCCAACCAGAGAGATTCTCAAGAGGCGGGAGATATCTGCTGCAATAAATCTCAAGGGCTCGGAATGCTGAAGAAAACCAAATAGAGAGATGAAAGAAGGCGGGAGATATCTGCTGCAATGAATCTCAAGGGCTTGGAATGCTGAAGACGGCCAACCAGAGAGATGAGAGTAGGCGGGAGATATCTGCAGCAATGAACCTCAAGGGTTCGGAATGCTGAAGAAGAAGAAGAATGCTGCAGCGGTTTGCGCTTTTACTCTCTGCTGGACATACGTGTCGAATATGTAACCAGGATTCGAATTCGATGAGTTTGAGTAGTTTCATTATTTTTGGGGTCAACGGATGGGGAGGGGGTGGGGGGGGGGGGGGTAATCGTGACACATTTTAAGCTAAGATTGGTATAACATTTAGTGTTTTTATAAAACCTGGCACTTCTTGCTTGGTGACAGCTCAACGTATGTGCTATAGTGACTTTTTATATGGGGGTGTCCACCTAAATGATGTGCCTTCATAAAAGATAAGCAAAGCAAAGGATCCTTTGTCCACGCCTCTGGGCGTACAGGGTATACTGGGCTAGATCTATATGTGGTAGACCATAAAGCATGTTTTTGGTGATGTGGTCACGCGGGCAGCCTTGACTTCCCAGGACTGCATCTGGGACCCACTCAAGGCGGGGTCAACCTGCAACCCTAGGTCATTTTTGAAGAACAAAAACTGTGGTCCCTGTCAGGGCCCGAACCCACGACGCTCAGTTTCGCAGACGAGAGTCTAGCCACTAGTCCACGCTGGCTATTCCTCATAAAAGATAGATGCCGTAAATACAGTGCTTCATTAGTCTCATTCTCTAACTTTTTCTCGTTTTTGTTCCTCTTCTTCTTGTTCTTGTTTGGTTGTCTCTGGTAACTCATTCTTGGCTATTTGTTTGATTACACAAGATCCCCCCCCCCCCCCGCCCATCTTGGACTTAGACACGAACCAACAATGAATATGACGGGAAATGGAAAAAAAAACTATGACAATAAACACATTTTTTGTGGACGGGTAATATCATATATTGGCAGACGTGAATGTAACAATTCTTTAAAATAGACAAAAAAAGTGAATGGTCATGATCATTTTCATTAAAATAAAAACATTATTAGCATTTAAGGAGAGCGAGCGAGCGAGAGAGAGAGAGAGAGAGAGAGAGAGAGAGAGAGAGAGAGAGAGAGAGAGAGAGAGAGAAAAGAGGGGAGAAAGAGAGAGAGGGAGAGAGAGAGAGAGAGGAGGAAGGGGAGAGAGCCAGAAAAAGACAACGAAAGAAGACCCTTTACAGTCTTAACATGCAATCGTCTCACCACACGAACTGAAACATGCCGTTGAAGAAGCGTGACTGCTAGTTGCCAGTGCATTGATGACGACGACAACAATGATAATGACCGGCACACGAGTTCCAGAACCCGAAAAAAAAAAAACATTTAATAAACTAAAAATTCAATTTAAAAAAAAAATACTCACTTGAGAAATCACAGGTCAGACACGGAACCAAGAGAGCATGTGTTATCGCCTGTTGGTCAACTATTTTACTAGTGAAATTCTGAACAGCAGTATCTGTATAATTTGTCACGTTTACACCCTCCATATTGCGAAGGCTTCCTTTTACATATACCAATCTTTCACAGGTAGATCCGAATTTATCGTTTTCTTAGAAACATTCCAGCCTAAAAGCATGTTCAAAATAAAACATTAAGTTCCTGTGTAGTTCTTATTCCCGTTTGAAAATCGCTGTTGTAAATATAAAAATAATAATAATAATAATAATAAGCAAAGCGGAACCGAAACAAATAATTCGTTAAAAAAAATATTACATTCGTGTAAAATACATTGCAGTTATAGAATCATATCGATCTGCTATGTATGTTGATAGGTGCCAATAGTAAGATATAAATTAAACAACTGGTTTGATCCAAAGGACACCGGACACACTTAAATAGTCTCCGTCTCCTACGCCAAATGTAAGCGTTAGATACTCATAATTCCAATACAGCGCTGATTTTTCACTAGGCTCGCACATATCCCTTCTTAGCGGACCATTATGATAAAGAGGTTAATAAATATTTATTGGCACTTACAGAAAGAAGAACACATCAGACAAGATAAAAATCGAACTCTATGTTAGTTGCCTGCCATACCAGGATTCGAACCCGTCGCCTACAAATGATGACGGACAAACAAGTGAACTTTGACGCATGACCAGTTCGACACCCCTAAAATGATACCATTGACCAGGCCTATTGTAGACCTGAATCAACAACTTTGGAATATAAACAGGATTCGTCTCCAACCATCAAAACAGCACCAAATTTCACATAAATGTATATTAACCAAGCACAGATCAAATAATAAACAACACAAGCGGGCCGTATATTTGACTATGAAGTGAACAACTTTGCACCACAACATACAGTTTAAACTTTAAACGCCTACAACAGCCCAGCCCCTTGTTTTACGATGTTTGAATTTCAAAACGTAGCTAGCGAGTCTGAGTTTAATTCTGTCTATGACGAACGAGACCTAGATAGACAAATGTGGCATAACTCCTGGTTCACAGAACGCGTGCCGGGAAGTTATGAAGGAAGTTTGTTCTGCTTTGTCATCCGTAAAACAGGTGACTTGATTAGGTGCAGGTGACGACGAGGGTTGATCCCTCTGTTTACAATAATGTTTGCATTCTGTATAAGACGTGACGTGGCTTTATTGTTAGTCTACTTGCCTGACATGACAGAGGTTCAGGTTTGATCTCTAGTACTTATTTTTCAAATTGTTAAATTCCACGTAGAAAAGAAGTTGAATTTATGACCATGGAAGGCAAGCGACAAATTCATTGGTCAATAACATTCTAGTCGTCTGCACTTCTCGGAACATTTCCTGGTATAGATTTTAGACAGTCGACCTGGGAAGTAATCATCATCCTCATCATTGCCATGTTGCACCATTATATGATTATATGCCTGTCGTGGAGTGAACAGCTAACCCTACACGATGGACGAGTCTTGATGCTGACTTCCCTTATCGGGCATGTCACATTTCAAACTTAAACCCGTCCGGAAGGGTATATAGTACCTTATATTGATATATACCTTTATATGATGAAATATTCATTTCTAGGCCCTCTAGTTGCTTTGAGAAATCTTCATTATGAAACTTGCAACTGTGGGCAGAGTATTTCTGGTGTTTAATTCCGAAATTCCTGTAAGCCGGGTTACTCCTTGGGTATGAATACAGGTACTTCTTTCCTAGAGACGCGAAGCTTAGTTTTGAGCGGCATTCTTTCGCCTGGTCTCCAAAGTGTCAAGACGTGTATACAGTCTATGAAGAAACTGGCGCATTCAAAAGAACCAGTTCTATCTTTCCTAAGCTTGGGATGATACCTCCTTAGAGATCAGGCAGACGAATCACAGTCCAGCCAACAACCACCAACCCATACCATTCTGAGCACCAAGCAAACCCAAAAAGTCCTACCAATTGTTGCCACCACCTCAACATGGCAAGAGCTTGGTTGTGAGTTCCAGGACTGGTGGACAATTGCAGACACTTATGTCATCAATCCAGAGAATCAGTCTTCAAGAGCTTTGTTGGGCTTTTATGCAGTTCTTGTGTCCTCACCTGTGAGACAGTCAGCTTGTACCAGATCAAATCGAAGCATAGCTACCTATTGAGTCAACCACAGTCAAATCACCATGGACTGAGGGGTGCAGTGACCTACGAACTGGGATAAGTGATCTCTTAATTACAAACATGCTCTCTTCCCACAGCTCCTTGTGATTCCTATGATGAACTCATGTAATATCCAAGAACTACATCTGGCTGCTTCAACATCTGGGTTGTGTCAATGATTCCTGAACTCCATTCACTGAACATTCTTGATGATCTATTCATTAATATATGTATATATAATGTACTTATTACATGTAGAAATGTTCATGGCTGACTTGGGTGTCCCTGTTTCACCATTCTAACTGTCTAGCTTTTTTTGTTTGTGTGAGTAATAAGTGTAATCTGTGTTAACATGGCTATGATAGTATACTATCATAACCTAGGGGCTACCTTTTTATAGTAGTGGGGGGTGTCCAGCCAAGTGTGCCTAGGAATATTATATATTTTGTAGTGCCAAAGCTTGAGTTGCCCTACTCCTGAAATAAGTTGAGCGTATATTGGCCACGGGGTATCCCTTAGACCAATACGAGCCGACGACTCAACATTATTATTTCAGAGTGCTGTTGGTTCTTAAGGAGAAATCCTTAAATCAGGCACGTGACAAGAGTGGTATGTGACAATGCCACACAGGGCCCGCAGTCTAGTCATCCATTCCGTTCTGTCATGTGTAAGTAATCCAATATCATTGGTGGAATTCCATCCAGCACATTTGGCCTCATGAACGCTAGTTTTAGGGTTCCTTTTGGGTGTTCTCGCCTCCTCAATTCCTTTATTTCCTTTTTTGGTGCCTTTTTATGATTTTCTGCTCCTTTCTCCTCAGCACTGGGAAGGAATGTAGACTTTTAATAAATCTCATCGTTTAAACCATTAGTCACATTTAGGAATTCACCAGAAACAAAGGAAATCCCCGAGTTTTCGGGAAAGTCCATTATCCCAGGGGTGTTATGGGTTAGGGTCTTTTTCAACCCCGACCGCCTCAGAGACACCGACTAATCCTATTTCTAACTCTAATCCATACCATCCCTAGAATATTGAACCCTCCTGGGAATTCCGGGATTTCCGTTGTGTGAGGTGAATGAAAAATTAACTACCGACATTTTCATTAATGAGTGACACATTTCGTCTGCTTAGTACTTTAGTTTGTTTACGAGCACGAGTCTGGGGAAGAAAAGGGGGAAAGAAGAGGAGGGAAGGGGGGGGGGGGGGGGGGGGGGGGTCTGTCTGCCTGTGTTCTCCTTTGATAAAAGCTATCCTGCGACTGTTTATATCATGAAATTAGTATTGCGCATTTTAACTTTTTTTTTAATGCCTCTTAAGATGACATGACATGGAAGATCATCTGTGTCAGAATGGGTGGAAATCATACGAGACCGGAGAGTGGAAATAGATGTTTATTAAACTGATCAACATCATAGCACACGGATGTAACCCATAAGTCCTCCGTTCTTCTTCTAACTCAAGCCTGAGACTGAAGTTCCTCAGCGCAGTGCACGAACTCTGTAGCACTGGCGAGGTTCCTGAAATACTTTAGGTAGATATTTAACTCCAAATTTTGCTCGTTAGGCTACTTTTTCGATTTCCAACTGCCACGAGAATTTGTACGTGCGCAACAATATACACGGGCGTCCGATCTTACTACCCAGAGACCAGGGGGGAAATTACTAGAAGTCCACGTTAAAAAAAAAATCCCAGCCATCCACTGATAGTAGAATAATGTAACATATCGTATAGTGGTACCGCTCGACTGATAGAAGAATAATGTAACATATCGTATAGTGGTACCGCTCCACTGATAGAAGAATAATGTAACATACCGTATAGTGGTACCGCTCCACTGATAGAGTAATAATGTAACATACCGTATAGTGGTACCGCTCCACTGATAGAGGAATAATGTAACATATCGTATAGTGGTACCGCTCCACTGATAGAGTAATAATGTAACATATCGTATAGTGGTACAGCTCGACTGATAGAAGAATAACGTAACATAACGTATAGTGGTACCGCTCCACTGATAGAGTAATAATGTAACATATCGTATAGTGGTACAGCTCGACTGATAGAAGAATAATGTAACATATCGTATAGTGGTACCGCTCCAATGATAGAAGAATGTAACATATCGTATAGTGGTACCGCTCCACAGACATAATTATTTAACAGATTGTTCTGGGGTACAGATCGACTGTAACATAATGTGTCTTGGTACATATCCACTGACAGAAGTTAAGTGACATACTGTACCGTGGTAGCCATCCACTGTAAGAAGTTATTGAGCAACAGACTTTACCCTGGTACAGCTCGACCGATATATATTTCTATACTCAAGAGATACAAATTATTAAATAATATACTTTTTTGTTGGTACAGCTTCAGTAAGAGAAGTTACGTAACATACTTTCCGTTGTACAACTGGGCTGCAAGAAAGTATTATATAAGACTTTACCAGGCTGCAGCTCTACAGATACACATTTTTTAGTTAACAGACTTTACTGTTGTACAGCTCGACTGACAAGTTATCCATAGACTTTATAGCGGTAAAGCTGGACTGAGAGAAGTTATCCAACAGGCTTTATAGTGGTACAACTCAACTGACAGAAGTTATTCAACAGACTTTACAGTGGTACAACTCGACTGACAGAAGTTACCCAACAGGCTTTATAGTGGTATATCTCGACTGACAAACGTTATTCAACAGACTTTATAGTGGTACAGCTCGACTGACAAAAGTTATTCAACAGACTTTATAGTGGTACAGCTCGACTGACAAAAGTTATTCAACAGACTTACAGTGGTACAGTTTGACTGACAGAAGTTGCTGAAAAGACATCACAGTGGTACAACTCGACTGACAAAAGTTCTCAGGTAACAAATGTCACCGTAATATAACTCGACTTCCATATGTTTCTACATAATACAAATCGTCATGGTACAGCTCGACTGACAGAAGCACTAAATAACAGTTAAAGACCTCCCAGCCAAGATATCGCCCACATCACAACTTCCATGAATGTCCGATTAGCTCGCACACTAGCTGAGATATATTTACTCAACATTTTGCAACTGGAATCCATCAATCACCCGCTTTTTATACATGTAACATATACAATAAAACAATATTAAATGTTAAGTTTTTTCTTTAATGGTTGAACAAGAGTGAGGATGTGTGTGTGTGTGTGCGCGCGCGCACACACACACACACACTCATATCCTTACTCTTGCTCAACCATTAAAGAAAAAGAATGAGACCTTTTGAATTGAAATGCTACAGGAAAATCTTAGAATACACAGACCAAGAAGAAAAAAAACACCGACATTCTTTGCGTGATCTGAGCATCGAGGAGAACTGGCTCACAAACAGCATCCTGCCCAGTAAGTTTAGGTATTTTGGACATGTCATGGTGGCCTGCAGAAAACGGCGACGGCGGGTAGTTTCCGGCAAACGACGCAAAGGCAGACATCCACGAATATGAATACAAGACATTGGAGATGCATTGGCGATGAAAGCACATAGGGTTGGAAAACTGGCAAGACTTGCAAGCATGCTCTGACTACAGCGAGTCAGTAACCTGCGCTCTCGTGAACAAAATAATTCCTAACGACTCAATAAACATCGTTTTTAAATAAATTAGCCCGCAAATACAATTCCTACATAATGCAGGCTAAACAAACGCAGTATGTTCATATTTACACGGAATAACTTAAGATCAACATAATCAGTTCGTACACATAGATTATTTATTAATAATGCGCGCCCTATCCAATGCACAACAAAGGCTTTTATATTTACCTCACAAGGATACAAATAACTATATATAGGTATTCCACAAGCGTTTATGGCGACTTAAACTTATGAACATAGTACAACAAAGCCAGGTATGATACAAAGTCAGTACGGGAACTCGGAGCACTACATCTGTATCCTTAGACCTGCGTTACGATTTTCCCGTATCTAAACTTCAAATTTAAATCATTCTTCTATCATAACAAGGTTGCGTATTTGTAATGTCTGATAAACAACAGGGTTCTCAACGTCTGCATTATAGACCCTTCTGTGGTCATATCTAATTGGTGGACGTTCTTTGATGCTTCGAGGGTGTTTCTCAGATGTCGGGAAATTTTTATGTGATGTCTTGATGATATTTATGAAACTTTTACGAGATGTTTATGATTATACTTCTAAGATATTTTGTAGGCATTTCTGAGAAATTTCTAAAATATTTTGGAGACGTTTCTAAGATATTTCTAAACAATTTCTAACACGTTTCTAGAATATTTCTGAGACGTGTGAGATATATTAAAAACATTTTGAGACGTTTGCGAGATATCTTTAAAATATTGTTGAGACGTTTCTGAGATATTTCTAAAATATTTCTAAGAAATTTCTAAAATATTTTAAAGACGTTTCTAGTATATTTCTAAGACTTTTCTGATATATCTCTAAAATATTGTTGAGATGTTATTGAGATATTTTATAAATATTTAGTTTTGAGACGTTTGTGAGGTATATCAAAGACGTTTATGTCATATTTCTGAGGCGCTTTTAAGTTATTTGTGACATATTTCAGTGATGAGATTTTTCTGAGCAGGCGGAGGAATATTTATTGAGAGGCACGTATATTCTTCTTTAGTTTTCATTCGAGTATAGCACGTAATCTGCAGGCCATGCGCCTTGCGTTGGTTTCAACAGTGGTATCAGGGGGCCGACCACCCAGAAAGAAATGGCAAACTACTGGACATAAATTTGCCTAGAGAAACCACACAAAAGCCAGGGGCTGCTGTGGTTGGTTCTGCAACGTCCTGTAAAAAGGATACGCAACTAACCATAGCACGTAATGATTTGGCTGTGAAAGCACACGGAGAAACAGCTAGAGAACAAGAGACTTTCAGGCGTGCAGTGAAGAGAGCGACGTTCTGTAAAGAATAAAGTGACTGGCTGCTTGATTGATTGAAGTACTTAACCCTCAGTGTGCAAGCATTTCTGCATATAAGTCGTTAAGCCATTTGTATATTACTTTCAGTTTTGATAGCAAATTCTAATAAAAGGTAAAGTCGAGAGATGTGAGCCAGCCTCATTGCACACGGTTATAAACCTAAGTGCTCTGCCACCAGTACGGACAACTGATAAGAAACTGTCCGCCTGTGTCGCCGTCCGCACGAAACTCCGTAGCTACAGCAACGATCCTCCATTTACCCTAGCTAACAATGTGGGATGAGTGCTAGGTAAAACACAAGGGGTCTCGAATAAACAGCAGACTGGGGATCCCTGCAATAAACAACTCTACCTACTAGCGCAGTGACTTCCTTATCTATATAAATGAAGGCAATGACGCTTATTGTGATTCAAACTGACGAACTAAGGACGGGAAAGATCTGGTCAGATCTGGTGGGGAAAGTCTGGTGGCTCTTTTATCACACCTTGGGGTGGACTCAGTAAACAGTTCTAGCCTTCACCTTTGAATAGATTTAACAGCACTCAATAGCAGAAGATCAACGTGCGGGTTCCAATGTCCTACTCTGGAGGGTAACAAAAATGGACCCACTGCCTGCCAGACAAAGCTTGTCGTAAGGGTCCACTAATTCGGAGCTTCCTTTGAAATCGGAGTGCACCTGCCTGAGACGCAAGGAAACAAACATCTGCATACAAATGAGTCAGAATCCGTAAAACAGATGTGCACGCAACACTCAAATTCTTGATTAACAACCAGAACTGGACGATAACCGAAACTTTCTGACATGGCTTACAGCCAGTGAACACGATGAAGAAGAAGAAGAAGTATAGAAGGAGCGCCGGAATATGGGAGGCTTAGAAACAATACATTTATCAAACAAATTACGGATTGGTGAGTTCATCCCCTCTCCATGAAAATGTGTAGGGAGGCCTAAGAGACCCCATGAATCTGCACTGATGTTCACATTTTAAGTAAGTTTGTATACACTTCACATTGTTTCATATATATTCTACCTGTTTGCCGTTCAGAACAAAATTATTTTTATTTTATTTATTAAGCAAAATAAAGGGCCCTTTTCTATGCCTTATGGCGTTTTGGGCACACAGGGCAACACCTACATTTTATAGACCAATCATCATTAGGTGGGCCATATGGTCAACATAACGCTGGCCGCCTTTACTTCTCGTGAATTTACCTGGTACCCATTTAAGACTGTGAAGAACTGGAAGCCAAGGTCATTTTGAAAAAGGCCGGCTCTGTCAGGACCTAAACCCATGACCTAGCCGCTACACCACGGAGGCTGCCATTATGATTCATTTAAATAACCTTAGGCTACATGAGCCCTGTCACCTAAGAACATTCAGGAGGGGGTTGAACCCCAGCACCCAAAATGTTTTCTTTGTTTCTACGCCTCTGCTCGGGATAACAATTCCTCACAAGCTTTGTATATGGTATCAACTGTATTCTTTCACCAGACCAAAAGACGCTCAGCAGAAAATGAGGTTAACACCACGGCGATATTCCTTACTTCAGGAGACATCATGCACTTCTTGAAAACAATCTGGAGATAACCAATTCTATGTCCTACAAAGCTGCTAAAATTAAATGCTTTATCTGATTACACCACGACCACAATATATATATATATATATATATATATATATATATATATATATATATATATATATATATATATATACACGCACACACACATATATGCCAGTCTGTCAGCTCTGTCATTACCTGGTGCAACGTTCACTGCCCCCCCCCCCTCCCCAAAAAAATAAAAAAAACCTGAAGAGCGGACACTGATCGGTGAAGATTACAATGTTTTATCGCTTTGAAGGATAAACATCCATTACTTAAGGTAGTACACTGCTGTTTCCAGGGAAATAATTTCGGCTTCATAATTTCAGCAGAATTCCCAACATGCATGAAAAATATCTTCAATAGATCCACCAGGATAACTTATGTAGACTCCGTAACTTACTTTAGTGGTAGCTTTAAATGCAGACCCATCAGTATCAACAGGTTCTTCGGAGTAAGAATCAATGGTCTTTAGTGATGAGTTCATAAGGGTGATTCAGTAGGGCTGTTTGATCTCCGTCTACCAATTTCATTCGGACTTCTGAAGCTTTAAAGCGAGCATGTGGTGGTAGGTTTCTTGCAACATTCTGACTTCCTTGACGTCTTTCTGTGATGTGGTATTTGTCAAGTACTTCATGTACACAGTGTCAAACTGATTTGTGCTTTATTCTTTGTTTGTATTCCCAGTTTTCTACAAGGTGTCTATTGGGATGGTTCCGATTCATGCATCTTTCGTAAATTTCTAAAGTGGCATTTTTGTTCTCCACAACACATGGAGTTCCACATTTGTATGGATTTCAAGTGCAGCAGGTGGAGTTGACCTATTGCCCCGCTGATTAATCGGAGAGCATTATTTTGTACTTTGTCAAGAGACTCTAGGTTTCTTCCCGAGCAGGTGGTAATCAGTGAGTTGTTATACTCTACCACAGAGCGAACATATCTAAGTCTCCTTCCACTCCGTTCCTGCGTCCGTGGCATAAATGGGATGTCAGATTTAGTGTTGGCGGTCCAGTTTAGGGCGTTAACAGAGAAAAGATAATATTGCCTACTCTTATACGGTAGAATATTGTAAGGAGGGGAAGTCGAACTGGTGCAGAGATTAGACGATCGCCTGTGGATCCGAAGGTCGTGGGTTCAGATTCTGACGGAGCTAGACTGTTTTCTTTTATTTAAAAAGTGACCTCAGCTACCAGGTCGACCCAGCTTAAAATGATGCTAGGTAAAGTCATGAGAAGTAAAGGCGACCGGCATGATGTTGACGGCATCATCCATCGAGTTGGAATTGGTCTGTAAAATATAGGTTCAGCTCTATGTGCCCAATATGCCTAAAGGCTTGGATAAAGGTCCTTTACTTAACTAACACGACACAGTCTTGAAAGCAACAAGTCAGAAAGAACAGGAAATGAAAGACATTGTGGTGGTAGAAAGTGGAAGAATGGGTCTCAGTTTGAATAATGGGAAGACAGCGGTAATGGTGGTATCAAAGAAAAGAATTATTTTTAAATGTATAATAAAAGTCAATGGTGTTATTTTGGGACAAGTACAGAAATCTCAGTGTCTGGGCACATGGATAACATCAGATGGAAGATGCATAACTGAGATAAGAAACAGACTAGGACAGGCAAAAACCGCATTTTATAAAAAGAGGGACATCTTATGCAATATATCTTTGTCATTGAAGGTTATAAGAAGAATTCTTGCTTGCTACATACACCCAGTTCCAAAAAATGACTGTGAATCCTGGACAGTCGGTAGGCAGGCCAAACAATTTCAGAGATGTGGTTTTATACAAAAAAAATGCTAAAAATACCTTGGACAGCCAAAAAGGGCAATCAAGAGGCGGGAGCCCGAAGACAACTAATCACAGACATCAGAAGGAGACAGTCAAAATTTTTCGGCCATGTTATGAGAAAATGGAACGTGTGGCCATTGGAAAGATCTGTGGAAGGAGGGATAGAGGAAGACAACGAGAGAAAACTCTTGACAGTCTTGTTTCATGACACGGAGGTGTGTCAGCACACGAACTGATACATGCTGCAGGAGATCGCGGATTGTGGATGGGCATGATCGCCCACGCCAGGAGAGTATGATGATGACTTTACTAACAAAGAACTTTGATTTGGATTAGGCACAGTTGCGATGAGCAATCTCCCGTACCCAAACCGACATTCCTCAAATATTTGATTTAATCCCGGTGTAACGGAAATTGCTCATGTAACAATAATAGGTCAGATATGTTCGGGAATTCCCTGTATGTGTTGATAGCCAGCTCAGGTGTCTGTAACCTTACTACAGGTAAGATACGGGGATCTCTAGATAAGGCCTTGTACCTTTATAAGGTAACAGTGCTTTATGGCCGCAGTAACATATGACGTGTAAGGGCTTTACATAACTAGGTCATATCACCATAATGTTTTACGTGTGAGTTCTGAGGTCGCATTTTGGAAGGGGAGATAGACCCATTACCCTCTTTCAAGTCCATATGCCTGACAGTCGAGGATTCAGCAGTCCGCAGACGAAAAAGAAGAAGAAGAAGAAGTAGGTGATCACGTGATACACATGTACCGACATTTAAGCTACAAAATCTATCGCTGAACCATCAGTCAAAGCAAACTGCTTTAGTTATTTTGTGTACACTTGGGTGTTACCGATCTGCGACAGATATGACGCATCGTTATCTCCATTACAAATGGAGGTGACCTTAATCCAATTTCCGTCATCAGTGGTACCTCCAGCACATGATGCTAGAATTGTTTTATAGACGATTCGGCTCTGGATATATGACATGGTCATCATCGCGCTGGTCGCCTTTACTTCTCGGGAAACTTGTGGTGTTCATTTTAGAATGGGTCGATCAGCCAGTCAATGCCAGGTTTTTTTTTCCCTTATAAAATTCGTTAGAGGGTTTCAAATCTACGATCTTCGGGCCACAGGGGGGATCCTTCAGCCACTACTGGTTTGGTGGCTTTCAAATCCCCGACCTTCAAGCCACCAGGTGAGCGTTCAGCTACTACTGGAACGAGCTCAGCTCCTTAACACGAAACAGCACATAGTAAAAAACTGACTTAAAACATTTCCAATTCCAAGCTTACGAAAGCCGGTAATAAATAAAGGTAGACTTTGTCAACTAGACACCGTAGAGTTCTGTGACGTTTGTCTACATAAAGTACACGATCTGGTTTATACTGGGACCCGCTGGATATTTCTAACCAGGGGGCGCCCATGGTCACAGGGCCGTAACGTGAATATAGGACAGGCGCCGTCTTTTGAAATATATACTTGAAGTATACAAAAGGGAAAGAGGGAGGGGAGTGTTTTATTTGTTTGTATATGTTTCATGTTTATACTTGCTATTTACAAAGTTGTTGGCGCCTTTCTTTCAGAGGTAGGTAGGTGTTTGCTGGGGTTGTTGAATCGTTACGTTCAACTAGCATCCCAGAACCAGCTTTAGGTTATAATTGTGACTCGGTTATGTGCGCCACATAAAATGTCTTAGCATGGCACACCACCAAGAGTTCTAAAAAAGGACACCTGCAGTGTTGATGCGACCAAAGGAGACAGACCCAAAATCCTGTTACGACCGGCGACGAAGTCGTCCACCGACGAGCTAATTGGCGACCTGGTCGCTGATGTGCTTTCTTTCCAGACGATAGTTGTAAGCTATAAGGAAGCATGAGACTCACGTCACACGCATAATTGATGGCCAGGAGTGAAGCTGCTTCTCGCTATTGCTCAAATCCAAGACAGTACAGTAGAGAGCACAGGCTCACAGTACTGTACGATCCCTCGCTAGGTTTGTTTTGTATACACCGAAGGAAAAAAAAAAAAAAACACCTTTATAACAAGGCATCCTGCAGAAGTAGAAAACTATTCCTTTCGGAGCTGAGAAATGTGCAGTTTGTAAGTAGCTGTCTTCAATTGTCTACACCGTCTACCTTGTAAATTGTTCTCTGGCTGTTTATTTAGCCAGAGAACACTAAAGAAATCTGGTGTCCCCGTCGGCCATTCTTTCTATGAATTGAACATGTTTGAAAGTTAAAAATGAACTATAAAGAACCCTTTTCACACTAGTGCACATCTTGTTTATGGCAGATAGTTAGTCGCGGGGGGGGGGGGGGGTGGAGGTGTGTGTGTGTGTGTGTGTATATATATATATATATATATATATATATATATATATATATATATATATATATATATATATATATATATTATATATATATATATATATATATATATATATATATACATACATATATTTATTTATTGAATTTTTAAACTTCCCTAAGCGCGGGTTCTTATTCCTTTTGTCCTTCTTCTTCCTCCTCCTTCATTCCTTATCCGCCATCTCCATCATCTCCACCTTCATCATCATCATCATCTTCTTCTTCTCGTTCACCGACAAACTCCGAAGGAAAGCCCGGGTTGTTCGTTTACTTCTGGACGTTAGTTAGTCCTGTTCCACAATTAAAGATATGCGTGCACATTTATTTCACAGATCTGGATTATTATTGTTTTGCGAGCAGACTGTTGGTTCCTTGCCTCTCTGGCAGAAGCACCCCGACTTCGAAGAAAACGCTCCTAACTAATCGTTGGGGGGGGGGGGGGAGATGGGGCAGTGAGTCTACCCCCCCCCCCTCCCCCCACTTCAACACACACACACAAAAAGTGTGCCGGGAAAACACACTGAGACCAAATCTTTCCCATCTAAAAGACTTATTACCATCATTATGTAGCCACTCCTTTGCAGAACGTCGCGCTCGATACAGCACTTCTGAAATCCACTCTGTCGCCTGTCAACTTTCGCACTTCGTAAGCTTCTATGCCCGGGGTATCCCGGATATTACGTGTCCACCATCGTGCTGGTCTTCGTCTGCCTCTACTACCGGGAACTACAGGGTGTCCCATAGGTTTCCATACATAGAAAAAAATTAAACATATCACCAACGCCAATACAAGCATAACCCCGGCTGTGTTTATACGTGTTTTTTTTTTTTTTTTTTCAGTAGTAGAGGACAAGAATCAAAACGTGTTTTCAAAACAATGCTATTTTTCTGTGTCTAGAAAATTTTCGGAACCGTTTACATCCCCCCATTACTGTTTTATTCCAAACCATTTATGGGTTTATAAAGATCCCGATTTATCTCAGTTTACCAGAAACGATACTGTTTTATGAGGAACCCCACCTCCATCAGACACAAACAAAATATGGAGGGGATGTTTAAAAAACTGGGGCGGGGGATCATTGTGCCCCCCCCCCCCCACACACCTTTTTACTTTTAGATGGGTATGAATGGCACTATTGTAAAACAGAATACACTATGTTAAGCTTTTCCGGATGTCAATAAATATGCCATTTAGGTAATTCTAGATTTCCCGTGTGATACTGTTTCCTAGTTTGAAGGTGTTCAGTATTTGTGCCGATAACAACACTAGTTAGATAAACGCACTGGTACTGCGAAGTGATAGGACACCGGATATGGACATCTTTGGGGTTTCCGTGTATTTTATGATACAAGAAAAGATATAAAACCGAACGCAAAGTATATCGGCAAGCTTCACAATATACCGAACACAAACAAAAAATTAACGTTGTGGCTATAGAGCCTTCATCAGCACATACATAAATAAAACAAATACACAAAATCACTTAGCCTAGTATCTCGAAGCGGCCAGGTCAATGTCTTGTCAGTAGACTGACGAGGCACTGACTGACTGACTTTCTACCCCACCAGGACATCACACAAAGTGCCACCATGTGGATGAGGATCACCGTGGAGAGGCCCCAGAAACCGCATTCAGCCTTTAGGCCATAATATGACCAGGCTAAATTGCGGCCCCTGGCAAGAGACAGAGTAGGGCTTCAAATAACGAAAAATGTCATCCTAAAAGGGACGGGAAGTAGTTTTGCACTGACGAGGCACTTGGGACTAGAGAATAAATACACCTCGTATTTATAAATAAACCCCGTAGGCCACTAGAGGAAGTTCAGAGAAAATCGTGCTGGTAGCATGGTCAGCTGATACAAGACAAATTTGTATGTTTTTGTTAATCCGGTAATGAGGCGCCCGGTATGATTTTTTTTAAATACCCAGAAACCATGAGTTGTTAACCCTTTGGCTCGGTACTATAGATATCGCTAACCTTCGGCCTTTATTCCACGATAGAAACCGTAAATTTAGGAGATACGTGGCTTTTCTACCTACACCCTGGCATGAGCCCAGACCAAAAGGAGTTTGTCACCCGATCGCCACGCAGTCAGGTTTAACCAATTGAGCTAGCGAGCCGAGTGCCAGGTATGATAAAAGGTTCGACATTGTCTCTTAGTGTATGAAGCCGTTACGTGCTCGATTCCGTTAATCAACAATTAATTTTACTACTCTTTAAGGGAAGGAGGAGAAGAAGAAGAATAAGTAGCAGTAGAGGAACTAAAAGGATGTAAAGGCGTATCAGCAGTATCATCTTGTTCTTCTTCACGTTCACAGACTGTAAACTCTGGCGGAAAATTCTGGTTGTTTGCCCACTTCTGAACTTTAATCTTGTTCCTGAACATTAGTGTTCCGTGCACATCTGTTTTACAAATCTGACATATTTGTATGCAGATTGTAGGTAGGTAAGTTGTAACTCACCATGACATCACACAAGCGATAAAAACCCAGTGACACAAAGTACCACCATTCGGATAAGGATCACCAGTGAAGAGGTCCCGGAAACCCCGTTCAGTTGTTATTTATGGCCCGGCTTTATTTAGGGCCTCTCAGACAGATTCACTCCGACTCTGAAGGGAGCTCCAGTTAATCGACTCTTACGACATGCTTATTGGGGCGAAGTGAGTGGGTCTATTCTTGTTTTCTCCACAATGGGGTCCCAGAACCCACAAAGAAAAGGAGTATCATCATCATCATCTTAACAGGCATGTCGCAAAAAGCGTTGTTTCCTTAGATGTCGGAGGGACGAGGAACCAACAGTCTTCTTGCAAAAAAGCTGGATCTCTAAAACAGCTGTAAGGCAAAGTTCAAGTTCTGGAACAAATCTAAAGTCAAGAAGTGGGCGAACAATTATAATTTCCCGCTAGAGCACCGGTTCTCAACCTGAAGGTTGCGACACCTTTAGGGATACATTCCTTAATAGTTATTAAAAATAAAAATTAAACATAGTTTATTTTTACTATCCATATATTTATAGCTATAAATATTAGCGTATATATATATATTTTAAAAATTCTGAGATTAGCTGATGCAATTAAAAACAACAGAGTCTTGGGGATTTAGAAATCTAAGAGTCTCATGAAATCTGAATCCGCCCCTGAAAACGCCACTCCTCATCGTTTTCACGCTAACACGTGAATGTACTACAAGGCTTCAAACTTGGATCTAACGATGCATAGAATATCAGTTTTCCTTTTAGTGTCTTATAGATAGCTAGCTAACAGTAAGCAAGACGTTTTGTAGTAGGATAGGTAATAGTCAGAGAGCAGTTATGTTATTAGTACACACCGCAGTTGCATATGCCGTTGTATCTGGACGGTTAGAAGTGGTTATGTCAATAAAGTGCCTGGCATGCGCATCATGGTACAGACAGACAGACAGACGGATAGACAGACAGACAGATGGATAGACAGATAGACAGATGGATAGACAGATAGACAGATGGATAGACAGATAGACAGATGGATAGACAGATAGATAGACAGATTGATAGACAGACAGACAGACAGACAGACAGAGATAGGTAGGTAGGTAGGTAGGTAGGTAGGTAGGTAGGTAGGTAGGTAGGTAGGTAGATCGATAGATAGATAGATAGATAGATAGATAGATAGATAGATAGATAGATAGATAGATAGATAGATAGATAGATAGATAGATAGATAGATAGATAGATAGATAGATAGATAGATAGATAGATAGATAGATAGATAGATAGATAGATAGATAGATAGATAGATAGATAGATAGATAGATAGATAGATAGATAGATAGATAGATAGATAGATAGATAGATAGATAGATAGATAGATAGATAGATAGATAGATAGATAGATAGATAGATAGATAGATAGATAGATAGATAGATAGATAGATAGATAGATAGATAGATAGATAGATAGATAGATAGATAGATAGATAGATAGATAGATAGATAGATAGATAGATAGATAGATAGATAGATAGATAGATAGATAGATAGATAGATAGATAGATAGATAGATAGATAGATAGATAGATCAGACAATCTGAACTGTAAGACGCTAAACGGGCCGCGGCGCGGGAACATAAGATCAAACGATGCGTAGCAGAGCAACGACCCTTGGAGATGCAACACAACAGACATCAACAAAAGATAACCTGTATCAACGCACGCCTGTTTCAACATGACCCAATATCTATCTGCACATTGAGCTTGGCGAGACATACAAATTATTTTTCACGCCCACCCTGCTATCTATAGATACTTTTATGATAGTTTCACACACAAAACACTTGTTTCCACTCCAAATACGCCCACAGCATCATGGGTTAATTTAGACTGCAGCCTGTGTCTGGGACCAGTGGCGTAGAAAGGGGTGCGGAGCGTACCAGGTGTCATCACTGGGGGTTGAGGAGAGGGGTGACAAAAAGGTATGTATGTATGTATGTATGTATGTATGTATGTATGTATGTATGTATGTATGTATGTATGTATGTATGTATGTATGTATGTATGTATGTATGTATGTATGTATGTATGTATGTATGTATGTATGTATGTACGTACGTACGTACGTACGTAAGTCCCAGAAACCGAGTTCAACCGTTAGGTTATATTAAGGCCTCCGACTAAATCCGGGATGGGGCTTTAAATAACGAACGATTGCGTCCCATGCTGGTACAGCAATTGCAAAGAAACGTTAAATTGTAAATATGTACATGGAGATTTACATATGCACCGAAATTTATCAACAAGATGTAAGGCATTTAAGGTACAACAAACACACACACACACACACACACATACACACACAAACACCCACAAACATGTCACAAGCAAAACTTATCGCTGAACCAGCAGTCAAAGCAACCCGATTTGGTTTTTTCGGGTACATTTGGGTGTTACCGATATGCGCCAGATATGACGCATCGTTATCTCTCTTACACAAGAGATGATCCTAATCCAACTTCCGTCATCAAACAACCTTGACCTAGAAAAAAATAAAATGGTATCCAGTATTACGCTGACACCGTCAGGCTAAAGTTTCCCGCAAATTCGTCGGTGTAATCGTCTTATCTCGTTAGATTATCTTCCAGCAGTGGCGAGACAAAAGGGGACGTTTGAAATAACCGCCAAACACATGAAAATGGGACGGGGTGAATCCGTTACTGCACTACTAAAGGCCTTTTTCTAAGTCAGTCTTCTTCTTCTCCATCAAGTTCACCGGCTGTAAAGTTCTGGTTGTTTATCTGTCTCTGGACTTAGACTTGTTCCAGAACCTGAGTGTTGCGTGCACATTCTCTGGACAGATCTGACTTATTTGTATGCGTACTGTAGGTTCCTTGCATCTCAGGCGAATGCACTCTGACTTCAAAAGAAAACCCCCAATTAGTCCTCTTACGACACGCTTGCTGGGTAGACAGTGGGTATATTCTTGTTTTCCCCACAATGGAGCCCTGGAACCCACACGGGGATTCGGTGTGATGATAGTTAATATCTGTTAGACGTTACCATAGAGACAAGCTTATCCGATGAAGTTGAAAGTTGACGAAGAAAAGTAAGTACTAGTACTATTAGCAGTATTTGTAGTTGTTGTAGTAGTTGCTGCAATAATAGTAATAGCAGTAGTTGTAGTAGCTGTTGTTGTTGCAATAATAGTAGTAGTAGTTATTGTTGTTGTTGCTGTAGTGGTGGTAGTAGTATTTGTTGTAGTACTAGTACTGGTATTTGTAGTAGTAGTTGTTGTTGTAGTACTAGTTTAAGTTTTTGTTGTAGTAGTAGTACTAGTAGTAGTATTTGTAACAGTAGTAGAATTATTTGAAGCAGTAGTAGTAGTAGTTGTTGTTGTTGTTGTAGTACTAGTAGTAATATTTGTAGTAGTATTTGTAGCAGTAGTTGTAGTGGTAGTACTAGTAGTAGTATTTGTAGTATTAGTATTTGTAGTAGTTGTTGCTGTTGTAGTACTAGTGGTAGTATTTGTAGCAGTAGTACTGGTAGTAGTATTTGTAACAGTAGTACTGGTAGTAGTATTTGTAGCAGTAGTACTGGTAGTAGTATTTGTAGCAGTAGTACTGGTAGTAGTATTTGTAACAGTAGTACTGGTAGTAGTATTTGTAACAGTAGTACTGGTAGTAGTATTTGTAACAGTAGTACTGGTAGTAGTATTTGTAACAGTTGTACTGGTAGTAGTATTTGTAACAGTAGTACTGGTAGTAGTATTTATAGTTGTAGCAGTATTTGATTTAGTAGTAATAGTAGTAGTTTTGTAGCAGTAGTAGTTGTAGTGAAGTAATAGTAGTAGTTGTTGTAGTATTTGTAGTAGTAGTTGGTGTTGTTGCTGTTGTAGCACTAGTAGTAGTATTTGTAGTAGTAGTACTGGTAGTAGTATTTGTAGCAGCAGTAGAAGTTTTAGTAGTAGTAGTTGTTGTTGTATTAGTAGTAGTTGTAGTACTAGTAGTAGTATTTGTAGTAGTAGTACTAGAAGTCATACTAGAAGTAGTATTTGTAGCAGTAGTAGTATTTGTAGTAGTAATTGTTGTTGCTGTTGTAGTATTTGTAGCAGCAGTAGTAGTTTTAATAGTAGTATTTGTTGTTGTTGTAGTACTAGTAGTAGTATCTGAAGTATTAGTAGTTGTAGTAGTAGTAGTTCTTGTTGTAGTAGTAGTTGTTGTAATTGCAGTAGTAGTTGTAGTAGTAGCAATAGTAGTTGTAGTAGTTGCTGCAATAATAGTAATAGTAGTAGTTTTTTTTGTGTGCTGTAGTGGTGGTAGTAGTAGTAATAGTAATTGTTGTGTATGTGTCTGTATGTGTGTCTGTATGTGTGTCTGTATGTGTGTCTGTTTGTGTGTCTGTTTGTGTGTGTCTGTTTGTGTGTGTCTGTTTGTGTGTCTGTGTGTCTGTGTGTCTGCGTTGTGTGGGTGGGTGTGTGTGTGTGTGTGTATGAATGTATGCAAGTCCCAGAAACCCAAGTAGTTGTAGTAGTAGTAGTAGTAGTTGCTGCAATTATCGTAATAGTAGTAGTAGTTATTGTTGTTGCTGTAGTGGTGGTGGTGGTAGTAGCAATAGTAGTAGTTGTGGTTGTTGTTGTAGTGGCTCCATCACTACTGGCGTGGAACTAAGTCACTAAAATGAATCTAAAAGAATTCGCCAGTCATTGTTGGATAATTATTCTGGCCAGTTAACTGCAAAATTCAGTCCGGGGAGAAAAGAGAGTTAGGGGGGGGGGGGAAGAGAATACCGTTTCACAAAAGGCCACCGATGGGTCAAGTTCAAGACAAACGTGACCTATTACGCAACCCCAGGCAGAGATCGTGTGATGGAGGTTGGGTAGGGACACGCCACACACACACAAAAAACCTGGAGGAAGAGAAAGATATAGAGAGAAGTAGGGAGAGAAAAGAGAGGGGATGAGAGATAAAAAGAGAGAGGGGGAGGGAGAGAGAGAGCGAGAGAGAGAGAGAGAGAGAGAGAGAGAGAGAGAGAGAGAGAGAGAGAGAGAGAGAGAGAGAGAGAGAGAGAGACACCTGGGCAGAAGTTCAGATTAGTTTGTCACTGACATTCAACGAATCGTGACAAGGTTGATCCGGCGGAGCGGTAAAGATCATACGGTGATGTAGCCAGTGCGTTTTGAACGTCTAGGAACTTCTTTTGTTAGCTTGAAATAGAGTATATGTGCAGATTTCTAGAAGTAGGTTAACTAAAGTGAAAGAGCCTTTTACATGCCTTCAGGGCAGCGGTTCTCAGCCCCTTTTAAGGGTCGAATGATCCTTTCACAGGGGTCGCCAAAGACCCTAAAAAAAAACGCATATTCGCTGAAGTTATGAAGCAGTAACAAAAATACTTGTATGGCTAGCTGTCGCCACAACATGGTTGGTTAGTTGCGTATCCTTTACAGGGAGTTGTAGAACCAACCCAGCAGCCCCTGGCTGTTGGGTGGTTTCTCTAGGCAAATTTAGCTCCAGTAGTTTGCCATTGCTTCCTGGACGGTTGGCTTCTTGATACCACTGTCGAAACCAACGGAAGGCCGCCACAACATGAGGAACTGTATTAAAGGGTCGCAGCATTAGGAAGGTTGAGAGCCACTTCTTTGGGAGATCACTTTTGCAGTGCTATATACCTATATTTTATTTCGGTAACCATATGTCATCTTCATTTAAATACAGATCAATCTGTGTCTATTTGTTTACCATTTGGTTTATAGACCTGTCAGCAATCAATGGGTCGTGTGGCCAACATTGCACACACAGTCTTTACCTCCATGGGACCTATTTTAGGCCAAGATCAATGTGGAAAGGTAAAAATGAAAAATCATAGGATAGATTTGAACCATAGACATTTGGTCCAGCACAGGGCATCGAGGTCCTTACTACATCGGCTTCCCTGCCATGTTGTTTTGTGATCGACCACACACGTACACGCATTTTTGCAGTGGTCTATGAAGTATTGTTTTCACTCAAGTACATGATAAAACTGTCCAAACTAACAAGAGAACCAATATCTGGCGTCGAAAAACATCAAAATAAATCTTTTTCTGCTTTCTATCCCCCAATGGAGCACAGGCCCTCAACCAACACACACCAAGTCGTTCTATCCTTCGCTATCGTATGCAGCTCTTCCCAAGTAATCCCTCATCTGTTTAACTTCACTCTCTGGCTACCTTCACCGTGTGTTTATGTATGTTTTTGTGTGTGTGTGGATGATCTCTGACTGACTTTCTACTCCACCAGGGCACCACACAAGCGATAAACACTCGATGACACAAAGTGCCACCATGCGGATGAGGATCGCCGTGGAGAGGTCTCAGAAACCGCGTTCAGACGTTTGGCCATACTTATGGCCTGCCTATATTGCGGCTCCCGGCAAAAGCCAGGATGGATCTTCCAACAAAGAATTTCATCCTGACAAGGATGCTAGTGGCTGATCTTCCTTTATTTCTATGCCTCTGTGGGTTCCAATGCAAAGATTCTTTAGTTATAATTATAATGTACTCAGGTTTTCTTAACGTGCATTCTATCCAACGCCAGCGTCTTTTCTTCACCCTTTGGTCCACTGGAACTTGTTTAGTTATCGCCCAAAGCCTCACATTAGCGATTCTATCACCGGCAATCTGTAACTAACTTAACTCCAGTAAGATCATGTTATGGATCACCGTAATTAGAAGGAGAGTCATCAACGTGTGGCATGAGAAAACCTGGAATTTGTGACAACTGGAAAGATTTATGGAAAGAGAAAAAGAAAAAAAAAATCTTGGCAGCCGTTTTTTGTTGCCATGGCATACAGGGGTGTCAGCTCATGAACTGAAGTATGTTGTTTGTGATAGCATTCAGTGAAGCGTGATCGCCGACGCCATTCGGCAATGCATGTGATGAGGATGCTGACGCGAGGTGAAAATGAGTTTTTTTTCTAAATGACCTTGGATTCCAGGTTGACCCAGGTACTAGGTAAAGTCCTGAAAAGTAAAGGCGGCCATCATGATGTTTACCACATTAACCATCAAGAGCCAATTGATCTACGGAAGTCTAGCCCTGTAGGACACATGAACGCGTGGGAAAAGGGTCTTTTTCTTTTACTTCACTTACACAATATGCGAAGCTCAGCATAAGTCATGAATTCGGGACAGTTCGCCTTTACACTGTCCCAATACACCTAATATTCTAGGGTATTTAGAGGCAGTGAGACAGAACGGTTATTTTTCAGTCACTGTGACGTGACTGAGCGTGTTATCTCATTACGTGATCACATCAAACAAGTTCATTATTCCAAAAGCCGGCATATGTGGCACGCATGCATCACTGGTCACGATCAAATCACCAGGTTCCATTGCAGATCGTTGCTCTTGTCAGGGCTCGCGGTAAAATATTTCTGTAGCTAATTCTTCATTGCTACGTGTCAGTGTCTTGTTTCAAGAGAAGATATAAAACAAACGAAAAAGTATATTAGCAAGCTTTACAACATAACAAATACAAACAAAACGTGAACGTTGCGGCTATTGAGCCTTCATCAGCACATACACATTAAACAATACTAGATCGTGGTATGGGACGTCGCAGGTCGATCCAACCTCAAATGGGTACCAGGATGGGCTGTCCTGGGAAAGTTAAGACGGCCGGCGTAATGCTGACCACATTACCCACCGAGTGCCGATTGGTCTGTAAAAATATGGGTGCTCTTCCCATATGCCCGATGCGCCCAATGGCGTGTAAAGGGATCTTTACTTTATTTACATAGACACACAAAATCGCGTACGTCGACTCTCTGACTGGGGGGGGGGGGGGGGGGGGGGGGGGGGGGGGGGGGGGGGGGGGGGGGGGGGGGGGGGGGGGGGGGGTTTTTGGGGGGGGGCGGGGGGGGGTGGTGGGGGGTGGGGGGGGGGGGTGGGGGGTGGGGGGGGGGGGGGGGGGGGGGGGGGGGGGGGGGTTGGGGGGGGGGGGGGGGGAGGTGGGGGGGGGGGGGGGGGGGGGTGGGGGGGGGGGGGGGGGGGGGGGGGGGGGGGGGGGGGGGGGGGTGGGGGGGGGGGGGTGGGGGGGTGGGGGGGGGGGGGGGGGGGGGGGGGGGGGAGGGGGGGGGGTGGGGGGGGGGGGGGGGGGGGTGGGGGGGGGGGGGGGGGGGGGGGGGGGGGGGGGGGGGGGGGGGGCGGGGCGGGGGTGTGGGGGGGGGGGGGGGTCGGTGGGGGGGGTGAATGGGGGGGGGGGGGGGGGTGGGGGGGGGGGGGGGGGGTGGGGGGGGGGGGGGGGGGGGGGGGGGGGGGGGGGGGGGGGGGGGGGGGAGGGGGGGGGGGGGGGGGGGGGGGGGGGGGCGGGGGGGGGGGGGGGGGGGCGGGGGGGGGGGGGGGGGGGGGGGGGGGGGGGGGGGGGGGGGGGTGGGGGGGGGGGGGGTTGGGGCGGGACCGCATGGGGGGGGGGGGGGGGGGGGGGGGGGGACCCTGGAGAGGCGACCGCATCCTTTATCTCCCCGGACTAGCATGAGAGATGTCATTATTGTAGAACAATGTTTCCTTAACTTTTTTGTGTGGTGATATGCCCCACCCAAGCCTTTCTAAAATTCGCATGCCAAACCCCCCCCCCCCCCCCCCCCCCCCCCCCCCTTTCCCCACTTAAAACTCTGGAAGAGTATATTTTTTAATTGTCCCACTTAACAGTGTGTAGTTTCCTCTCTTTTGATAGCCTCATAGCTCGGGTTACTGTTACTCTCTCCACCCATCTCTTTTTTGGTCGGCCTCTTGTTTTGCAATCTGCTGCTCTAATAAAGTACGATCTAGTATTTGGCTGATTGTGTTCCATTCTGACCAGCTACATAACTCTGTTGTCTAAGAATTAATTGTCCGTTTACGCCACAATCTTCGAGTCTGGTAATTTGGTAATCTTAGTTTCAGCTTCATAGCAAACGAGTCACCCCATTGTTGCTCCGCTCCTGTGCCAACGAAAAACCCACAGAATATTTATCACTGTCCCTTGTGGAAAGATTTACAGTCTGCTGTCTCCGCATATGCATCAAAAGACCTGAGTGCTGATAACAGCTTGTCTGGATTTACTAAAGTAAAATTGTCATAAGTGCTAAGTCCCTCATCTTCAGCAGCAAGCGAAGAGTTCTAATTCCGATAGAAAAGGTAACCGTCTGATTGTATATCAGTCTCACCCTTCCCCTGAGTGTTGAGCGTCGGCAAGATCCCCTGGTAACTCTCCGCAGAGCCATTCTCCTCAGACCGTTAGGGTCTATCTGGGCCTCCGCGCTGTTTCCCCGTTCCCAGAGGGCCCTCACAATATTTAACTTATCATACATCATTTAACCACCAAGTGGTGCAGATCCAGCCAGTCTATCCGCCTGCTCATTTCCCGGCACCCGGCATGACCTGGAAAAAATATCCAAATGATACTAACTACCCGGGACTTCTGAAGTGATGCTTGCCACCCTGCACGAAGCATGCCTGTTTTCGATATTAAATAAATATCCTATAAACGTGATTAGAGGTAAAATCGAGTTACCTGTTCTCCAGTTTGTAACAATAGGTCACTATCCACGGTTAATCAAATGTCGTGAATGCCCAGGGATAATTCAAATTCTGTTTGGCTTGTCGTTTTAAAGATACGCTATCTACTTTCCCTTCAACCATAAGCGTATTTGCCTTGCCCTGTTCGGTAAACGAAACTCCTGTTTACCGATGTAGTTAAACCCAAGCTTGCCCCCCCCCCCCCCCCCCCCCTAATGAACACGGGAGTGTTCATTTAAAAGGCTTGTTCAATTTAATTAATTGAACTATTTTTCTTGACCCAGTTGCCCCTCCTACGTTAACAGAAGAAAATACTTGTAAATTTTGCTTAACGAAATGGATTAGGTAAAGTAGGTAAAAGCCCATTTTCATGTCGTTTGTGAATTGTTTATTTGATCTTTAACCCATAATAATTATATAGTAAGTAAGTAAAGGACCCTTTTCAACGCCTTCTGGCGCATAGGGCATATAGGGCTAGACCTATATTTTTATAGACCAAACGGCACAATATGGGTGATGTGGTCAGCAACACACAACCGCCTTTACTTACCGGGACTGCACTCAGAACCCACTCAAACCTGGTAGTTTAGATCATTATTGAAAAAAAAAATATGGCTCCGCCAGAGAGCGAACCCACGACCTTCCGATCCGCACGCGAGCGTCTAGCCGCTACGCCACGGCGACTCCATATAATTATATACATCATCGTTTTTATGTTTAACCCATAATTCTTTAGATCAGTCGCCTCTTGATATTTTCTTTAGGGTATGTCGGTGTTTCGGGGAATTAACAGGCAGACAGACTGGCTGGTTCTGTCCTTTTTTTTTTTTTTTTGTGTAGTAAATTGATGCACGAAGTTAATGCTCTTTGGAAGCGAAATCGCCAGCATCAAGGCACAGACACGCCACTTCGGTTTAAAGAGAATGTCGCTGCAAGTGGTGACCGAGGGATCTTGCTGAGGCTGAACACTCAGGAGATGGAAGGGTGAGAGGAATTTACAATAAGTCCGTGGCTGGTATCATACGGGGTAGAATACGCTTGCTGCTGACGGTGGGGACGGAGAGAGTACGGGAGTGTCTCGAGTGCTATGATTTCGGTTCCTGACTCATTATAGATCAGATGGCATTTAATGGGCAAAATAGTAAATATAACTTTGGATGCCTTTACTTCCCATGACTTGTGTCACTGTCCACATGCGTTGGCTCATTACTTTCCAGCAGGTCCGCTTGTTTATTGCCTCATGACCAGGTGTGTAGACAGAAGAAGAAAAAAGAGACGAGGAACCTTTGATGTCGCAGAAACATTAAATATAATAAACAATCCGTCAATTTATTGATCGGCACTCATAGAAGAAAGTAGAAATATAGAAGGACACAGACAACATAGAAATCGAAAGTTATAGTCGCCATGCCATGAATCGAACCAGTGACCTCCAAATGACAACAGAAACTAGACAAAGAAGTGTACTGACAGGCATGACCAACAAGCTTAGTACAACTGTTCTTTCGGCGAGGCATTGTCGTCATTTGAAGGTGACAAGTTATCTAACATGGTAACTAGAGCTTTTGATTTTTATTATATCTAGTGTGTCCTTCTGCCTGCCGATCCAGGCGAGAAAGGCTTGGTTTCTGTTTAAATTAAGACCCCTTTCATAATCTGTCATAAACTGTGTTGTTCCGTTCACACAAAAGTATAAAAATCCGGAACAAAATATAAACATTCATTTATAAATCGCAACGAAATATGTTATCATCCCACTTGTACTATTTCTGAGTGGTTTTGTTGGTAAAAAATCTAATGACACTATAAATAATACTAATAATAATAAGATAACAAACCCGGACTTTACTCTGGTGCTACAGCTCATAGGCACGGAGAAAAAGGACATGTCTGAAAAAGTCGCATTAAAAAAAAAAAAGATTTCTGCATCATTGAGATCTCTTTGACAATCTGCACACAATTAAATCGGATTAATTGTTCCGTTCGCATAGAACTACCAACATCCGGAAAGATATCAACTTTCATTTTTAAATCACATCATAAATATACGTTATCTTTCTACTGGTGTGAGAGATAGATAGATAGATAGATAGATAGATAGATAGATAGATAGATAGATAGATAGATGGATAGATAGATGGATAGATAGATAGATGGATAGATAGATAGATAGATAGATAGATGGATGATAATAGATAGATAGATAGATAGATAGATAGATAGATAGATAGATAGATAGATAGATAGATAATAGATAGATAGATTAGATAGATAGATAGATAGTAGATAAGATAGATAGATAGATAGATAGTAGATAGATAGATCAGATAGATAGATAGATAGATAGATAGATAGATAGATAGATAGATAGATAGATAGATAGATAGATAGATAGATAGATAGATAGATAGATAGATAATAGATAGATAGATAGATAGATAGATAGATAGATAGTAGATAGATAGATAGATAGAGATAGATAGATAGATAGATATAGATAGATAGATAGATAGATAGATAGATAGATAGATAGATAGATAGATGAGATAGATAGATAGATAGATAGAGATAGATGATACAGAGAGAGAGAGAGAAGAGAGAGAGAGAGAGAGAGAGAGAGAGAGAGACTCATTTGAATATTGGTGATGATGATAATATGATAATACTTTGAACAATAAAAATACGATGACAAACTAAGACTTTCCGCTGGAGCTTACAACCATTAAACGAAGAAAATGGATAAGTCTGGAAGAAAAGTCCCATAAAAAAGGAACGATTTCTGCACCAATAGATCTCTTTTATGAATCTGTACAATCTGTTAGTATAGAAGTACCAAAATCCGGTAAAGTCGGAACTTGTTATAAATCATAACATCATAAAGAAATACGTCCCGATTGACGAGTTTCAACCGGAGACTTCTGGATTGTACATACGTAGGTCAAAGATCTGAACCGTAGTTTCTATATATGAGGTACATATAACTCCAAATAATGTCTTTTCTTTACACGCGGGTAAGGGCTTTTCTCTATTCAGGCGTAAACATACATTTATTGGTTATGCCTGCCTGAACTAGCGGCCGTTATGGGACAGGTTAGGTCGTGTACAGGGACAACGTGACGTCACATGTGGATTCCTGACGTCAAGCTTTGAGTACGGTGTTTAATAGAGACTCATTTAAAGGCGTTGTAAGGTGATCTGATCGGGATCAAATAACAGGTGATTGAAAATCGAACGTCACTACGTGGGTTCTGTTTTTGATTCTCTGTCTTTTTGCTACAGAAGCGATAGCTACGGGAACATACGTACTGGCCAAGGAAGATATTCTGAAGATCATATATGAACGAATGGTAGCAGAGGACACGAGATTAGACGAAATAACATGTGTAAGAATATGTGAACGAGGTGTGGATACGGCACGGAGGGACGTATGAGATAAAGAGAACGACGTGTGTATTGTCAGTGGGGTACGAGTACAGCTAGCATCTACACCTTTAGTCATTTGCTGCTGAAAACGGAGCATCTATGTGTACCTCCGGCGTGCTATGATGCCGATTCTTAACCTTTTAAGTCCCAAACAACGCACCATGTGTACTAGATATTCCTTATGTGCACCAGCCAGCATGTTTTATATATTTGTACATCTTGAGTTTAGTCAGGCTAACTAAATCAATCCAACAACACCAGTCACCCAAATTGTGCTGTGTATTCCGACCCTGTGGATGCAGTATACCCATGCTGTTGCTGTTATTAATGTTTCGGCCAGGCTCATCTATGGTCTTCTGAGACCGAAACAGTTAAATTAGTCATCTCTTGTCTTTTTCAAGTGCTGCTGGCAACCTGTCGAGTACGGTAATAAGATTGTAACTAAATAATTTTTTTTTTTTTTTTTGATGTGCCGTCTCCGCGAATGAGGTTACGGCTGCCGTGAAAATTTACATCAGCCGACGCTGGGAATGTTATATGATGAGGCACCACTTTCGCAGTGTCTATCATAATGCCAGAAATAGAACAGTATTTACACAGCCAATAAAAGGACTCATTTCCACGCTTTTTGTGCGTATGGGGCACATAGGGCTAGACCTATAGTTTAAAGGACCAATCAACACTCGGTGGGTGAGTGACCAGTATCATGCTGCTCGCCTTTACTTCCAAAGACTTCACCTGGTACATATTTAAGGCTGAGCTGACCTGGGAGCCAAGGTCAATCTTGAAAAAAGTCAAGGTTGTCAGGATATGACCCCCATCCGCAGGCGAGCGACCCAACCAATCGGAACTGACGAAAATTGATGTGACGCATTCAACAGCTGTAGTCTCATTCTACACTGCTCCTCACTAATATGTGGTTTAATTTTGTTTCGTATTCTTCTCATGAATGTTCTTTAAAATATCTTCGCCATATAATAATGATGAGGTCAACATGGCGCCTGCGTTGGTCAAGACTGGAATCTCTTAAAGATTACAAATATGGAGATGTCAGCTTGCTCGGATATTGTCGGCTGCTTTCTGTGAATATATATACTTTAACGTTTGTAGGTATACGAACGAGTAGGAGAGCGGAAGAATGAGAATAAGAGCAATATGATCAGTTGGGCGAGGGGGGGGGGGGGGGAGGAAGAAGAACAACAACAAAACTTAAACAAAATGAGCAGAGATATTTAAAAAAAAATACACGGGTTTTTTGTGTGTGTGTGTATTTTATTTCACCCCCTCTCGGAGTCTCTGAGACTTCGTGGGGACTACATCACCCATCTTGCGCTGATTGGTCTATAAAATATAGATCTAGCACTACATGCCCTATACGTCTAAAGGCGCGGAAAAGGGCCCTTTAAGTACGCACACACACATATATATACACACGTGTGTGTGTGTGTATGTATGTGTGTGCGTGAGTAAAACTAGTTCGAACGATAAACACTTACCTGCGTTGTGACAAAGAAAGCGCATCTCAAAATCTTTACAGGGAATCACCAGCGCCCACTGGTTGCTGTTTATCATCTCGCAGATACTGCCAGTAAAGGTTTCACAAGGAAGGCGAAAGTATTGACCATCTGGCCAGGTTGTCGTTGTAGTTTCATTCGTTGTCGAGCTTTTTGTTGTGCATTCCACATTGTCGATGTCGTTGCAGTCATAGTTGAATAACTGCAGATCAACAAAACACCATTAGGTTGAACATATGTAACTACCAAGCGAACAGTACAAAGGAAAAACGATATACAGAATTCCATCACCAATCGGCAGGTTCTTTATAGATCGTCGATCTCACCACGACACGCCTGAAAGTATTTCTGTTTCTAGCCAATTATCCAGCCCTATGTGTTTTCATAGCCAAGATGTTAAACGTTGAAATAGGAAGCGACATCACAACACACGGGACAGTCCCATAAGTGCTCTGTCCCTATCTTCAGCAGCAAGCGAAGAGTTCCAATTCCGATGACACCAGTAACCGTCTGATTGTATATCCGTCTCATCCTTTCCCTGAGTGTTGAGCGTCTGTCACATCCTCTGGAAACTCCTCGCAGTGCCATTCTCCTCAGACTGTAATGATCTATCTACGCCTCCGCACTGTTCACTCGTTCCCAAAGGGCCCTCAAAATATCTAGCTTGTCATACATCAATTCACCACCAAGTGGTGCAAAGCCGGCCAGTCTATCTGCCTGCTCATTTACCAACACACCGGCATGCCTTTCATAGCTAATGCATCTTCAGTGTCTGGTATCCAGCGATAGAGCTTTCCATGACAGCCACATACAGAACACGATGGCGAAATCACTGTCACTGTTCAAGTCATGGATCTTAGTACACTTGTTTCCATAACGAAGGGCGTCGGTCATTTAGAGTTTTCAGGTTCGGCATGGTAGCTATAATTTTAGATTTCTATTTTGACTAGAGTGTCTTTCTATCGTTCTACTTTTTTTCTGCTTGGAGTCAAAGGTGTGAAGAGCATTGTCTGAATAATTTTGTCAGGGGGAGGGGGTGGGGGGGGGGGTGCTTGCCAGGCGAGCAGACTGGCTGACTCTACACAACTTGTGTGCAATATTGATGCATGATGAGGTAGACGTAGTTAGGGCTTTATAGGAGCACGTGTGCGTTTCGGAACAGCAAATTGATCATCAGTCTGATGAAAGTGATGCAGCGAGGAGTGACGAGGGGATCTGGCTCGTACTCGACGATTAGAGGAAAGGCAAGACAGACCAGAAGACAGACAGACAGACAGACCAGAAGACAGACAGACAGACAGACAGACAGACAGACAGACAGACAGACAGACAGACAGACAGACAGACAGACAGACAGATAGATAGATAGATAGATAGATAGATAGATAGATAGATAGATAGATAGATAGATAGATAGATAGATAGATAGATAGATAGATAGATAGATAGATAGATAGATAGATAGATAGATAGATAGATAGATAGATAGATAGATAGATAGATAGATAGATAGATAGATAGATAGATTAAACAGCGCTTACCTCTCTAATCCTGTCCAGCGTTCCGTTGTTTGTTCCGTTGAGAAGTTTGCCATCGTACCACTTTGACCAGGTTTTCACACCTACAGATAGATAAATATCTATGGTCACACACTTGTGCGTTCATGGTCACGCCTATTAAACACAATTTTTAAGAAACCTGTAACGCCTTCACAGGACAGTCACCTTGTTGTTTCCCCTTACTGGGGATTGAACCCGGAACCTCTGGTACTCTAGGCGGACACCATGCCTCGAGACCACGCACAAATAAAGTTACATCTCTTTATTATTTCTCTTTGTTGGTTCCGAAGCCCCATTTTGTGTGCGTGTGTGAGGGATAGACCTCCTGCATCATAACAAGCATGTCGTAAGAGTCGACTAATAAGTGGTGTTACCGTCGAAGTCGATGCGTATCTTCCTGGGAGGCGAGGTACCAACAGCTTGCATACACATAAGCCAGATCTGTAAAACGGATATGTATGCCCAACTCAAAGTTCTTGAACAAGACTACAGTCACAGACGTGAACGAATAGTTAGAACTCTCGACCGTAGTTTACTGTTGGTGAACGCAAAGGAGACGGAGTATATTAGGCTGACTGGTAAATAAATGTAAATTATATACTTGGTTGAGTGGAAGATCTCTACTACGATAAAAAGATGTGAGCAAGCGGGACATGAATTATACAGGTTTTGAGGTGGACTCGTGGGAACAAAATGCCATGGAACGTGACGCCTGGAGGGGAGCACATCAGGAAGGGAATAAGAATGAAGGAAGAAATGATTGAAGAAAGGAGGAGAGCTGAGGGTCTCAGAAGAAACAGACTAAACACAAATATTGACAACAACGGCCCTGATATCACGTACTATAATTGTGGAAGATTGTAAGTCCCATGCCTCTTCATCGCGCAATATAACACTGTCGTCTAGGAAGACCTAAAGGTGCCATCTAAAGGTGGAAGGCGCTTAATCCTTTAGTCCACTTTGTGGGCATGAGAGCGTGGGGAGGGGGAGGAATGAGTGGTCGCTCAAGTTATCGGAGCTTCCAAGTTCTGGCGCACTTGATAAGCTATCACATACAGGCTGGGTTAGTGCCTAACAACATTATTAAACCAGAAACCACAACCCAACCAGTTACCACAGGCAGAATCTGGAACATGTGGTCACTATGGGAACCATCAAGCACGGTAACCTGACGCCGAGCACTTTCTGTTGGCTTGGATCTATCAACATACGCACGCACACACAGCACGAACGCACTCGTAATTACTCTACAAAATCGTATAATTTTTTTTTTCTTAAATCTCACTATTCTCAGGCCACTGGGGTATCAAATTTGGGACGGGGTTTCAGAAGGCGCCGACGCAAATACAACCGGTGGGGGGGGGGGGGGGGGATAGGAACCTTTCAGCCCCTTATAAGTTTCTTATGGGGATTGGGGGGGGGGGGTGGCTCAGTAGGCATAAGCTCTATTTAATTGTGCAATAATACTTATTATTTTTATTATTATGTTTGTTAGTCTTTCAACTTGGGCCTCGGGCGGCGCATTGGTCAGAGGTCATAACTCTCCCTGTCTGGCGGTTATTTGCCACCTCTAAAGTTCCGGTAACAAGTTTGAACGAAGCATCCTAAAATTTATAGCTAGATATACGATTTTAAAACAAAGGATGTTTTACGATGGCGACTTGTCGGGTCGTCGATCAACAGTCATATTACGTGTTGAAGAGGCAAATAAATATATTATTATATCTGGAAAACTAAGGAATGTACGAAAAAGTTCTCAAAACAAGATAGTTTCTACGCATGCTTTAAGGAGTCACTTAGCCTTCTGGTAATTTTTTTAGGGAGGGAGTTGCATGAGCCTCCAGTTTCAAGCGCCCTTGCAAATTTCTCAGGGTAAAGAATCTTAGGAATCCGTAACGTTAATCTCCGCACGCTCCGCCTATATATATACACACTCTAGGTCACTTCTTATTGGTAGTTCCTTAGCCCCGTGGCCTTCGCACAAGCAAAGAGGGGTGTTCCGCGATAACGTTGATATCGCATGTTGTATATTTCAGCACGCCAGTGCTTTTCTATTGAAAAATCGGCACTCGATGGGTGATGCGGTAAACATCACGCCGGCCGCCTTTATTTTATAAGACATTCGCTGGCATTCATTTTGCGCTGGATCGACTTCTGGGCACTGCGTCAGCTCTTTCAACCCCAGACAGACATTACTTTAAATCATTATATCCAGAACAGTTGTTACTTAAAGCAATACATATCTATCTGAACAGGCGAGTGAGTGAGTGATACATATCTATGTCTGAACAGGTGAGTGAGTAAGTGATACATATCTATGTCTGAACAGGTGAGTGAGTAAGTGATACATATCTATATCTGAACAGGCGAGTGAGTGAGTGATACATATCTATATCTGAACAGGTGAGTGATACATATCTATGTCTGAGTGAGTGAGTGATACATATCTATGTCTGAACAGGTGAGTGAGTAAGTGATACATATCTATATCTGAACAGGCGAGTGAGTGAGTGATACATATCTATCTGAACAGGCGAGTGAGTAAGTGATACATATCTATCTGAACAGGTGAGTGAGTAAGTGATACATATCTATCTGAAACAGGCGAGTGAGTAAGTGATACATATCTATGTCTGAACAGGCGAGTGAGTAAGTGATACATATCTATCTGAACAGGTGAGTGAGTAAGTGATACATATCTATCTGAATAGGTGAGTGAGTGAGTGATACATATCTATCTGAACAGGTGAGTGAGTGAGTGATACATATCTATGTCTGAACAGGTGAGTGAGTGAGTGATACATATCTATGTCTGAACAGGTGAGTGAGTGAGTGATACATATCTATCTGAACAGGTGAGTGAGTGAGTGAGTGAGTGATACATATCTATGTCTGAACAGGTGAGTGAGTGAGTGATACATATCTATCTGAACAGGTGAGTGAGTGAGTGATACATATCTATCTGAACAGGTGAGTGAGTGAGTGATACATATCTATCTGAACAGGTGAGTGAGTGAGTGATACATATCTATCTGAACAGGTGAGTGAGTGAGTGATACATATCTATGTCTAAACAGGTGAGTGAGTGAGTGATACATATCTATCTGAACAGGTGAGTGAGTGAGTGAGTGATACATATCTATGTCTGAACAGGTGAGTGAGTGAGTGATACATATCTATGTCTGAACAGGTGAGTGAGTGAGTGATGCATATCTATGTCTGAACAGGTGAGTGAGTGAGTGAGTGATACATATCTATGTCTGAACAGGTGAGTGAGTGAGTGAGTGAGTGATACATATCTATGTCTGAACAGGTGAGTGAGTGAGTGATACATATCTATCTGAACAGGCGAGTGAGTAAGTGATACATATCTATATCTAAACAGGCGAGTGAGTGAGTGATACATATCTATGTCTGAACAGGCGAGTGAGTGACATTCAACTCCACCAGAACCGACAACCAACGATAAAACACCCGGTGACACAAAGTGCCACCATTGGGAGGAGAATCCAACGAGCATAAGTGCCAGAAACCTCGTTCAACTGTTAGGTTATATTAGGGTCCCCCGAGGACAGCCGGATGGGGCTTTTAAAATAACATATTTTAAAAAAAAACTTGCATAACGTATTGGGACAGACTACGGTCAGATTCAAACAATAATACTTTTGAGATGCATAGCGGATATACAAGAAGTCTTGTTATTAAGCGTAGGACTGGCACTATAAAATCGCAGCCTTGCTGATGGTAAAGCGGGAATCTTATCATTTTTGGACGTGTCCGGGGGGGCTGTGGTGATAACCCAACTCATGACTCAACTGAATAAAGTAATCGATAACAATAAACATTGAAATAGATTCAAGTAATGCACCAGGTTTATGAAGGACGAGATCAAAAAAGCAGATCACGTAAAGAGTAACCGAATACGCATGGGTAGTTGCTAGGCACCTGCAAGAGTTAATAGAACAATCTAACAGAAAAACAAAGCACGTAAGAGAGGATAGCAAAATGTGACACAGGGAGATGTGGAAAGTGATAAATATTACCGTGTGTGAGAGAAAAGGAGAAACAGAAAGAAAGATGCAAAGATATAATCAATTATCCGATCAAACAACCAATCAACTTTCCAGCCAACCAATTAACTAAATGCAGAGCCAGCCAATTAGGAAGCTGCCCAGCCAGCCAATTAACAAAATTTCCAGCCAACCAATTAACAAAATGTCCAGCCAACTAATTAACAAAATTTCCAGCCAGCCAATTAACAAAACGTCCAGCCAATCAATTAACTAACTGTTCAGCCAACCAACAAAGTAAATGTTCAGCCAACCAACAAAGTAAATGTTCAGTCAACCAACAAAAACTGTCCAGCCAATCAACTAGCTGTTTAACCAACCAACTACCTGTCCAGCTAATCAATTGAGTAACTGTTCAGCCAACTAACCAACTGTCCAGTCAGTCAACTTAGTAACTGTTCAGCCAACCAATCAACTAAGTGTTCAGCAACCAACTATGTAACTGTCTAGCCAACTAACTAAGTAACTGTACAGCCAATCAACTAGCTGTCAAACCAGCATATCCACTAAACAAATAACCAAGTAACAGTAAATGAGTAAATAACTGTCCAGCCAATCAAATAAATAACCACCCAAAACAACTAACTGTTAGTCAACCAGTTAACTAACTAATGCCCAATCACACAACTGTCTGTTTCTAACCAACTAACTAATTAGCGAACTAACTGACGGACTAAGTAACTGAATAAACCCTGAACGTCACCTACTTTAATAAATTATTAGCATAATTTTGAAATAAACTTTGTGCCGTTAACTTTCAATTACATGTTTTTTATATTTGGTTTCCTTTCATGTCTCAATGTATCAGTCAATAATGAGAGGTTTGATGTTTTAACAACAGATCAACATAATGGCACACGGATAGTAACCCATAAGTGCTCCATTCTTTCTTCTAAATCAAGTCTGAGTCCAAAGAAGCTCAGCACAGTGCACAGGCTCTGTAGCACCGGCGAGGATCCTGAAATACTTTGGGCAGATTTTCAACTCAAAATTTTTGCCCGGGCAGCGCCGTTAGGCTACTCCTTTCGATTTCCAACGGCCAATTGATTTTTTTCTAAGTACGCAGCAGTGCACACGGGTGTCCGATCTAACAACCCAGAGACCAGGGGGAATTACTAGAAGTCCATGTCCACGGGAAAAAATCCCAGCCCTTACCGGGGATTTAACCCAGAACCTCTAGCACTCGAGGCGGACACCATACCTCGAGACCATACAGCCCTCAATATGATGCGAGAGTTTTATTAACCGTTTTTGCTATACTTACAAAGTTATATATAGATTGCATATTTCACAGCCCCAAAACACACAAAGTATATGTAGACCGTACTAATCTAGCGTATGAGGGAGGGAAAGCAGCGAGCGCATGGATTGCTTCAGCGTCAACGCCTGTACCATCTGGTGTCCCAACTATTAACAAGTGAAACAGCTGTGTATGTGTTATTTTGCATACAATAATGGCAAGTTATATGTTTTGGTGTATGATGGATAGGCTGGCTTTATAGGTAAACGGTCCGATACTGACAGAGAAGTGAGACACTGGACCCGATGACCTGGTCAAAGAAATACAACCGACCAGATCCCACTGTCATATAGATATACACGCCTGTGTAGTGTGTACACCAACAACACGACAGACACGGAGGATCAACAGACACGGATAGATAGATAGATAGATAGATAGATAGATAGATAGATAGATAGATAGATAGATAGATAGATAGATAGATAGATAGATAGATAGATAGATAGATAGATAGATAGATAGATAGATAGATAGATAGATAGATAGATAGATAGATAGATAGATAGATAGATAGATAGATAGATAGATAGATAGATAGATAGATAGATAGATAGATAGATAGATAGATAGATAGATAGATAGATAGATAGACAGAGTACCGCGAACCAAGACAAAACATCATGTATGCTCTGAACATTGTGGAGAACTGGCTCATAAACAGCATCCTGCTCCAAAAGCTTTGGTGTTTGGTCATGTTTAACGGTATGGTGGCATTTGGGGAGGTGGCCGCGTTGAAGACGGGTACAGTTTCCGGGGGGGGGGGGGGGGGCCTGAGGCAAGAGCGACCTCAGCAAAAGTAGATTGTTGTTCGTCCACTACCGGTGATTGATGATAACCAATCCTTTCATCCATGGGTAACCAGATATGGTTTGTGAGTGTGCATGGCTGATAAGGCCAATTCTAGCACTTGAAGATGCAATGGCCATGAAATCACATAGGGCTGGACATTTGGCTAGACACAAAGACTTTCAGTCGTACCCGTGAGAAGGGCGATGTTCCGCAAAGAATCTACTGACGCTGATGGTCCACAGTCCGGAAATTACACAGGAGGGCAGGCGTTTGAAATATTAAACACAGATGTATGTTAAATCTACCGTGACTCCGCAAGTACACATGGCAACCAGGTGTCGGGGTAGGGCAGACGGTTTTTCGGAAGCACGCTACCGGTTATTGCAAATCGATACCAGGCGAGTGGAACAAATCAAAGAACTTGGTATTAAAATGTGTTGCCTGCCTTCCAATTAATAGTTGTTACCCAGCCAAAGACGTTGTTAACTCTCTGAAAAACTGATGTCGGAATTGTAAGCATTTCGGTCTTTTTTTTTAAAGTGTCAGTTTAAGTACGTTTTAATATTTTGTAGTTGTTATAGACAGACAGTTTGATTTCGCCCCCGCAGATTTCAATTTAGAGCCCAACAATTGTACACACACACACGATCTGTTTGATTTTCAACCTAAAAAATTTTTTTTCCGGCTGAGCACGATTCGATTGGCACGTTGTGTTGTGGTGTAAAGGTTGACTGCAATAACTGTGCTCTTATGCAAACTCAAAATTACTCGCCGATTACCACTAACGAGGTAGTAAAACCCACACGAGGACTCCCATGAAGTCCATACCCCAGGGTTGTGTAGGTCCCCCGCCGACTCAGGAGACCAGTCGTCTCATACTCTGGTGTGCTTTCAAGTGGGGACTATACAAACAAGCCTAGTTTCGAACACACCCCCACACCCGTTGCCATTTGCTCTTGGCCAGATATGCGGCAAGCTGTTTCTCAATATTGACTAACTTCTCTAGCCTGCATTAGTCGTGACTAGTACACGACGTAAATCTGATGTGTCTACAGCAAAGCTGTCCTTGAAAGTAAAGGTGGCCGGTGGGATGCTGACCTCACCACCCACCAAGTGCCAAATAAAACATAGGACTTGCCCAATGTGCCCAATACACCTGAATAAAAAAAAAAACAGGCTGTGATTTCTGCGATTTTCAGCAAACGCCTTTTAGGACCGATGAGGTAGTAAACTCCACACAAGGTCTTCACCGAATTCAATATACCAGGTGCTAGTTGTTCGTATATCTTAGTACACTTGTTTCCATAGCGAGGCGCACATGCATTGTGGAGTTACAGGTTAGATTCCTGGCACGGTAAATATAGCTTTTGATTGTATTGTTGTCTGGTTTGTCTTTCTATGAGTGCCAATCAATACATTGTCTGTTTACAATACACACGAAGGCGTGGAAAGGGGTCCTTTACTTTATACAAAGTATGCCAGTAATATCGGATGGTATGCAAACTGAACAACCTGCGATATGCTGACGATATAGTTTTAATTATAAACAATGAAAAAGACAACTGTAAGAAAAGATGGACATAAATGTAACATAAAGTCAGAACAAGAGTCTTTGAACAGCGGGGAAAAAGGGGGGGGGGGGGGGGGGATAAACACAGAAGTATTAGTAATACAAAGAAAATGGACTCTCCAAAAGGCAACATCAAAGTTAATCGGACAGTCCTCAAGAAAGTCGATACGTTTAAGTACCTGAGTACCCTGATAACAGCAGACAAAAGATGTATTAAAGAAGTTAAATGTAGAATGGTTCAAGTTAAGGCAGTATTTAAAAAAAAAAAAAGAATATTCTATGCAATATTTCTTTGTCAGTTAAGAGGAGAAAGAGAATTATCAAGAGCTGTATAAATCATGTCCCGATGTACAGTAGACAATCATGGACAATTTGACGATTAGTGACAAATTAATTGGAAGCGGTGGATATGTGGTTTTATAGGCAAAGGATTGGAATGCCCTGTACAGATAAACAGAGCGATGAAGATGTCTGTAGGTACACTGACGCACAAAGAGAACTGATTGCCCGCAACAGAAGGGGACAGTCTGCATTATTTGGTCATGTGGTGAGAAAACTGGAGTACATCGTGACAGTGGGAAAGTTTTAGAGGGGGTGGGGAGAAAGGCAGATGGAAAGGGAGAGAGAAGGTGCTGGACAGTTGACATCATGGCATGGTACATCATCTGTTAGAAATACACGCGACAGAAGGTTGAGGATAACCATGACTACCAACACCACATGGCATGGACTATAATAGGAAGAAGAATGTTGCAGCAGTTTTTTCTAAATTGTCCATAGTCGATTCATTGTCCGGCTTCGTAGAAGCAGCGGCAGTTAATTACTTTTTTTTCGCCACTTTGGAATCACATAGGCCGGTTCTTCTCGTGGACAACTAGACACACCAGTTTAGGCTTTCTCTACTGAAGAACACACCCTGGGTTTGAGGCAACCAATTAAGCAGGTCAAGGGAAGCCCCGGGGTGTGCTTTCAAGAGGGGCCCGGACAAACAACGTCGTACTCCATCTTACACAAAACCCTCGCTAGATCGCCCCGTGGCGAGTTGTAAGACAAGCAGTTTCTCCACTTGTGTTACGTCAAGAATAAACAAAGTGACAGTTAAGCAAGTTGGTTAAAGGAAAGTAAAGAACTCTTCTTCCACGCCTTTAGGCGTATGGGACATGACCTATATTTTATCGACCAGTCTGCATTACTAGGTGATGTGATTAAAATACGCCGACCGCCTTTACTTCTCAGGTTTGTACCTGGTACCCATTCAAGGCTGGATCGACCTAAGAGCCAAGGTCATTTTTTTTTAAAAGTACGGCTCCGTAAAGACCCAAACCCACGACTTTCTGATCCGAAGGCGAGCGTCTAACAGCTTCACTACGGCGGCTCCCAAGGAAAGAACAGGCGCATATGTAGTATTAATAAGACAATGTGACAACCAAATTAACATGTCTTCGCCCCTGGCAGGTGTGGGAGAAATATTTTCACCACGATGGTTAGGAGAAGAATGAATGCGAGAATAACCACATTAGCAGCAAAGAAAATTGACGAAAGAAATACACACCGATAACATTAAGAAGCTAACGTTTCCACTAGAGTCTTTGTCAACAAAACACCAGTATTCGTGTTAACTCTTCGCCAGTTGTGACTTCCCGCGTTTGTAACTTCAGTACTTATCTCCTATTTGTTGTATTGGTAAAGAAAGAAGGTACCCGTGTATGTGTTCTGGATAATATCATATATTATATACGTCAAGCAAAGTCGGTTAAAATAGTTCATGTTGCAATTATCACGTTGTTACAGAATCGCCCAGGCGACTGAATTAGTGTCAAAAACAAATTCTCAGGTAGATTTGAATAGCCTAAGCATAGATAGATAATGAATAGATAGATGAACAGATAGATGGATAGACAAGTGAGACAGACACAGAGATAGATAGAAAGATAGATAGATAGATAGATAGATAGATAGATAGATAGATAGATAGATAGATAGATAGATAGATAGATAGATAGATAGATAGATAGATAGATAGATAGATAGATAGATAGATAGCTAGATAGATAGACGCGTCTACGAATTTCCCTAGCTACCTTCCTATCAGTCTATCCCACCCACACAGACCCTCGGATGTTGTGTTTGCAGCCCTATTCACGACGACTACTGCGACAATAGTGTGAGAACCGCTGAGAACACGGGTGTGCGCCTAGAATAGTATCGATTGCAAACAAAACTAGAAATGTTCACATCAACTATGTGCATATTTCCAACCAAGATAGGGTCTAGCATCTGTTGTCATCCGAACTATAAAAGTCTGTTATATAAATAGGTTAGTTGCGTATCTTTTACATACAGGAAGTTGCAGAACCTACCCCAGCATTTTTCTGGGGTTGATTTTTTTGTTTTTTTTTGTTTGGCCGTTTTGATTTTTCAAGGCAAATTTTTCGTACAGCAGTTTGCCGTTGCAACCTAACGGTCAGCCACCCGGTACCATAGCGAAACCAATGCAAGACAAATTGTCGGCAACTGGGATCGAACTCGGTACCCCGGCATTACGAAGTGCGTTCGCCACGCCTAAGCCACAGACGCCGACCTATGGCATATACAAGTGAACTATAAACGGATAAGACCATAATTAAAATAAAAAAAAAAAAAAGAAATTAGGTTTCTGTGCGAGAGACCAGAAGAAGTTAAAACGAGCAGGAGATGTTTTTACTCACTATAAGTGTCTTTAGATACAAAGCAATCGCAAGTGATACTAGGAAATTATTATGATTGTATTATTAGGGTTTGTATTTATCTATTTATCTATATTAACACCTACTTTCCCGCACAAAAACACATACTTTTATCTACGTTGTGTCTCAGTATCTATCTGCATACCGATATATAAAAACACATATATTAAGACGTAATCTATCCATAATTGTGTTTTTTTTCTTTTCTCGAGAAAAGAGTCTAAAAAGTGCCGATATCTGCCACAAAGTGGCTGTTATTATAAATCTACTGTTTTGTGTCTTTGCAACTACCTGCATACCACCTATCTACACAATAACACGCATAGGAAATTCTAATAAGATGAGGAGAGTAATTCCATACAAGCGTCACACACAGGCAAAAAACAAAGCACAATTAGAATTAACTGGAGAAATTCCCTGGGTTCACTTTACACACACACACGCTAAACTATCAACAGTAAATTGATTAAAATTTAAACCGACAAACACACAGCAATAAAAACAAATCAACTCACCGTTGACGCTGTCTACCAAATGAGGCATCAAGAAAATACTCCACAGAATGGTGGCTATCACACTCAACACATCGCGAAATTCCCGTGCCACCATCTCCTGTCTGAGAGAGCCACGCCAAGTTGTGATACGGTCTGCTTGAAGGTACGTCTTTTTGTTCTCCTCATGCCTGTCTGGCCGTCAAGGGGGTAGGTATGTCACCTGGCTGGGAGCTCCACGAACCGCGGTTAGCGTCCCTTGCTCTGGCGCGCCGTACCTGGGGTGAATAAACAGAATGAAGCACACAGTCAGTGGCACGTGACCATCATAACAGCTGTGAACGCAAATCAAGTTGCTAAGTAGGTTTATTTACAAGCCATGCGAATCTGGGAAACTGGTTAGTAGTTTATTGACTGGCGGTCGGGGAGGGGTTTGTTGTGGTTAGGTTTCATGTCTGACTGTTCCGATAGACTTCAGATTTGTTTGTTTGTTCTAGTATCCAGAAGCCGTGATTTGTTAACCCCCTAGGCTTGGTATTATGGATATCGCAACCTTTCGGCCTTGATTCCATTGTAAATACCGTAAATCTGGGAGAAACGTGGCTTTTCTGCACACCCCAGGGAGTGAACCCGGACCACAAGGAGTTCGTCACTCGCTCACCGCGCAATCCGGTTTAGCCAACTACGCTAGAGAGACGGGCCGCCTTCAGATTTTGTTTCCCCCACTAACCATGCTTTCTATTTAGCATCATCATCATCATGTAGCAGGTCCTTTGCAGAACGTCGCTCTCATCACAGTCTGCCTGAAAAAAAAATCGGTCTCCCGCCAGCTCTCCGGCCTCATGTACTTTCATACTCAAAGGGTCACTTATATCAGGTGTCCATCTTCGTGTTGGTCGGCCTCTGCAGCATAATCCCCCCCTCCCCGTACCCTACATGTGATAAACATATGTTTTCACAATCCACGTTACTGCGTATTGGGCATTCCCATGTGTGCTCAGTCCTCCGATGCAGCAGCCATTCCAAAGTAATTCTCCTAACTGTTCCCATGAGATGTTGATTATAATGTCTCATATCCCGGCCTCGGAGGCGGCATAGACGTGCTTCACCATGCTGTACTCCCATGTCACGCAATCGTGTTAGTGTAAAAGATTCGTGGCAAATGGACTAGGCCAGTCCATACACCATTGATATCTACTGTGTTCACACTTCTTTACACATGCGTTAGTGCATTGCCTGCCAGTGGGTGCGCTCGCGCATTACCCTTTACGCCAACATGATCAGGTGTGTAGATCCAGGCGAGAGAGGTTAAGTGTAATTTTTCTCCCCATTCAGGGCGCAAAATCTGCTTTGAGCATCTAAGCATCTAGATGATTAGTATCCGAGCTATGGCACGCTCGGTTGCCCCGGTGTAATGTTGTGGAGTCTCAAAGAATCAGTGACTCTTTCAATCTCTAATGCAATCAATATAGGTAAATTTTATGGAAAACAAACGTAGCTTTGGCTGCACCGCCGATCGTTTTCCCGCAAGCTTTCGGGAACTTTCCAGATCCGTAAAACTGATGTGTACGCACAATCCAAGTTCTGGAACAAAACTAATGTCAAGAGGTGGGCGAACAAACAAGTAGTAGTAGTAGTAGTAGTAGTAGTAGTAGTAGTAGTAGTAGTAGTAGTAGTAGTAGTAGTAGTAGTAGTAGTAGTAGTAGTAGTGGTAGTAGTAGTAGTAGTAGTAGTAGTAGTAGTAGTAGTAGTAGTAGTAGTAGTAGTAGTAGTAGTAGTAGTAGTAGTAATAGTAGTAATAATAATAATAGTAGTAGTAGTAGTAGTAGTAGTAGTAGTAGTAGTAGTAGTAGTAGTAGTAGTAGTAGTAGTAGTAGTAGTAGTAGTACTAGTAGAAGTAGTAGAAGAAGAAGAAGAAGAGGAGAAGAATAAGCACTACCAATCGAATGCTGATTGATATATACAAAATATGGGCAAGCCCGAGTGCACTGTATTAACAGCACTAGCCCCTAGGAAAACTGAGGCTCTGGGGTCCCTACAAAAATCACACACAAGAACTAAATAGGGCAAGTCACTTGACATACACAGGGCAATGTCGGGGTCCCTGTGCTGGTGAACCCCCAGGCAAGTGCCCAGCGTGGCCTAAGCGTTGAGACGCCATCAAGGTTAGCACCCTGGTGCCCAGCGTGGCCTAAGCGTTGAGACGCCATCAGGTTAGCACCCAGGTGCCCAGCGTGGCCTAAGCGTTGAGACGCCATCAAGGTTAGCACCCTGGTGCCCAGCCGGGGCGTGGCCTAAGCGTTGAGACGCCATCAAGGTTAGCACCCTGGTGTGCCCAGCGTGGCCTAAGCGTTGATACGCCATCAAGGTTAGCACCCAGGTGCCCAGCGTGGCCTAAGCGTTGAGACGCCATCAAGGTTAGCACCCAGGTGCCCAGCGTGGCCTAAGCGTTGAGACGCCATCTAGGTTACCACCTTGGTGCCCAGCTTTGAGGCGTGAAAATGGCAGCCTTTATACTACAGCTGCCATTTTTTCTGGATAAAACACTATATGTGTAAGTTGCCGGGCGTCAGCACATGGCGGCTTTAACCACTGGGCACCCTACCATAACAAGTAATAGTAGTAATAATAATAATAGTAGTAGTAGTAGTAGTAGTAGTAGTAGTAGTAGTAGTAGTAGTAGTAGTAGTAGTAGTAGTAGTAGTAGTAGTAGTACTAGTAGAAGTAGTAGAAGAAGAAGAAGAAGAGGAGAAGAATAAACACTACCAATCGAATGCTGATTGATATATACAAAATATGGGCAAGCCCGAGTTGCACTGTATTAACAGCACTAGCCCCTAGGAAAACTGAGGCTCTGGGGTCCCTACAAAAATCACACACAAGAACTAAATAGGGCAAGTCACTTGACATACACAGGGCAATGTCGGGGTCCCTGTGCTGGTGAAACCCCCAGGCAAGTGCCCAGCGTGGCCTAAGCGTTGAGACGCCATCAAGGTTAGCACCCTGGTGCCCAGCGTGGCCTAAGCGTTGAGACGCCATCAAGGTTAGCACCCAGGTGCCCAGCGTGGCCTAAGCGTTGAGACGCCATCAAGGTTAGCACCCTGGTGCCCAGCGTGGCCTAAGCGTTGAGACGCCATCAAGGTTAGCACCCTGGTGCCCAGCGTGGCCTAAGCGTTGAGACGCCATCAAGGTTAGCACCCAGGTGCCCAGCGTGGCCTAAGCGTTGAGACGCCATCAAGGTTAGCACCCAGGTGCCCAGCGTGGCCTAAGCGTTGAGACGCCATCTAGGTTACCACCTTGGTGCCCAGCTTTGAGGCGTGAAAATGGCAGCCTTTATACTACAGCTGCCATTTTTTCTGGATAAAACACTATATGTGTAAGTTGCCGGGCGTCAGCACATGGCGGCTTTAACCACTGGGCACCCTACCATAACAACTGACCCTTGACCCCCCCCCCCCCACGGAAATGTATGCCCCCCCCCCTTTCATGAAAATTGATGCCCCCCCCTCAACCCACACCTAGCATATTATGTATGTGTAGAAGTTATCTTTTCAAGTATTTGTTTAAACAGTGAATAGTAAAATAAGTAAAGATTCCTTTTCACGCCTTTCGGCGAATTGAACAATTAGGAAAAGCACCCATATTTTTACAGAACAATCGGCACTAGGTGGGTAATGTTGTAAGTATTACGCCGGTCGTCTTTATTACCCCAGGACATACATCCTAGTATCCATTTTAAGCTGGATCGTCCGGCGACACCCCATACCATAATTTAAAAAAAAACCGCAGCCAGCAGTGGGTTTCGATCGCGGGACGTTGGAATTACGAGTCGGACTCACAACGCAAAAGCCACTGACACCGCCTATACACTGAATACTGTTTCAAAAATAGTATTATATGTATATATTTGTCATTCAGAACATTATTACTACTAAGCGCTTAAACAAGGCTTAGTCGCGCGCGCGCGCGCGCGCTCTCTCTCTCTTTCTCTCTCTCACATACACAGACACACACACACACACACACATACCCACATTTGTAAGGGGACTTTGTGTCAGCGCCGCTATATCTTTATATTTACCGTAATCTCGGTTATCTCCTTTTAGGACCTTTTTATCTACTGACTGACTTACAGATAAGCCCGCCTACGTGTCGACATCAATTCGTCCTACCATCCTTCTTATTTTCTATCCTTCTTCCTTCCTTATTTCTTCATACCCGAATCGCTTAAATGGGACACAAATACACTGAAGAAACGAGGACATTCTTTAAAAACCCTGAAACAAACTTTGGTGAGAGAGACCAAAGCTACTGAATTGGATTCCATCCATTATATTGAAAGAAGAAGAAGAAAAAACGTGCACAAGAAAGAACGGAATAGAGGAATCAACTGTGAGCCCTAAATGAAATATAAAAACACAAAACGATGGTGATGATGATGTTGTTTAAGTCTAAAGTTTTCCATGTGGGTTCCATGACTTCATTTGAGAGAGGGGGAAAAAAGACATAGTCACTTCCCCACCGTCTAACTAAGGTGTCGTAAGAGGCGACTAATTAGGGTGTGCCTTTTACAGTCGGAGTGCATCTGTCTGAGAGGCAATCAATCATCAATATGCCATACAAATAAACCAGATCTATAAAACGGATAAGTACGCAAAATTCAAATTTTGGATCAAGACCAAGATCCATGAGTGGAGGAACAACCAAAAATTCCCTCTGTTGTTTAGAACCGCTGAACTCCAAGAACCAGAAAACAACTCCAAAGCAACGTAAAACATGTCATTGACCCATTCTATGAATTTCTAAATTTGGTCAGAACATACCACAGAAATCTGACCTTCGTTTTGGTATTTGCCTCTTTGAAAGCATGCACTCACCGAGTTTCACAATAATTATTTCTCACATAAGGCGCCTGCTGAGAAACCTAGATCTGCAAGAGATACAGGACTGACTTCATAATGCACAACAGCCATAAAACAAGATAAGTTCAACTGGGCTGTAGATGAGAACATGAAGCATACAAAGGCGTCGCCCATGCGTGTCTGCACAGATACGATTACATTCTTTGGCAAGGAGTTATGATCCATAAACGATGGCATGTTTCCGTCTTTCGCGACGACACTGCTCCATTGTGCTCTAGAAAGACATGAGAATTACCGCCCTTGGCGATACCTATTAGGGCTAGAGATTTTCCTCCATGCATCTCAAAACCGCATCAGTATTGTAGAAGCCACGCATTGCCCGCAAAGGTCCTTAACCTATAATATATATATAGCAACAGTTATTTAAAACGCCACAACACGCATGTGGGTGGAAATATACACACAACATTTAATCTACAATATATCCACATTATTTTCATACGATATCCACAATATATCCACAACATATTCTCATAATTATATAACATTACATCTTTTTGTGAGAACTTATCATTCAGTTATCCCCTTGTGGGATGCAATTTTTCGTTATTTGAAGCCCTACTCTGGCTCTTTCCAGGGGCCGCAATATAACCCGGCCATAAATACGGCCTAATGGATGAACGCGATTTCTGGGACCTCTCCACGGGTGATCCTCATCCACATGGTGGCACTTTGTGTCATCAGGTATTCATCGCTTGCGTTATGTCCTGGTGGGGTAAAAGAAGATGGATAGATTGTGAGAACCTATAAGTGTACATACCTTCGTCATCCCCCGTTGTGGGATGACATTTTTCATTATTTTGAAGCCCCACCCCGACTGTTGCTACAGGCAACGATATAGCCTAACTGTTGAACGCGATTTTCGGGATCTCTTCACAGGTGATCCTCGTCGCCATGGTGGCACTTTATGTCACCAGGTGTTTATAGTTCTGGGTGATATCCTGCTGGGGTGAAATTTACTTACTTACTTGTGAGGGAAACCCACCTCCTTTCCAAAAAAACAGAAATATCATTACACTGAAAACAAAAACACATGATTGGAAGAGGAGAAAACAGTGTGTCTGTCTATTGTCTGCCTGCCTGTGTCTGTCTGCGTGCCTACGTGCCTGTTGTTCTGTCTGTATTAAAAAAATTAGTTGTCATCTTGTTTTCTAAGTCGTATATACCACAACTTCTCGTTAGTAGAAGCAGTCACCGTGTCCATACAGACACGCCTGAACACCTTTGTTATTTTTGGCTCAGAAATCAGCAGGGCCGAACCGCTCCAGCTTCGCTCTGAGGCAGCCTCTGATGCCCTACAACTAGACACTAATAATACTATTTTATAGGAAGCTCTTCCCGATCAATCTAGCCCACGATAGGTACATGGAAGTACATGGGAAATAAAGGCGGTTGGTGCTATGCTGACCGCAATACCCACCGAGCGCCGACTAAAACAAAAACTGGCCTCGTGTGCCTGATGCACCAATGGTGCGAATATTGACCGTTACTTGTGTTTTTTAATAGCCTCGTATTCATTCCCTCTTATGCTTCCAGTGNAGCCGCCGACAATTTGTCCTGCGTTGGTTTCGACAGTTGTCCCGAGACTTGACCGCACAGGAAGCAATGGCAAACTAGTGAACGTAAAATTTGCCTAGAAAAACGACAACAGCCAAAAAATGTTGAGGTTAGCTCTGCAGCGTCCTATAAACAACACTCACCTAACTTTCTTAACTTGTTTACCTTCTTTTTCAAACACAAAAATCCAGCCCCCCCCCCCCCCCCCCACACACACATACACACACACATGCGCGCGCACACACACAGACTCTTATCACAAGTAAACGCAGTCATACCTGGGAATAAATAAATCCACTCACATAAACACACTCAAGACCTATTTCTGTTGTCTGTCTGGTCGGGAAGGTCATTTGACAATTACCCCTTGTGTCCAGTCCATGGGAGGCACCCTGTTGGTGTCTAAATGTCAAGTACGGCGTTAACACACTTCATTGTGTTTCAGGGGCGAGATCTCCTTAGCGTTGTTTGTCTTGTCTTATTAGAGCTGCCGCGATATGCAACTGATAACAGCAGGCTTCAACTGTTATTTCATCTATTGTCTGGTTTTCCATTCTCTACTGGTCAAATAATTACTGTCTGAATGTTGGTTACATGTTGTGTCCACATGCAAGGAAGAGAAAGTAGGAACTAGAAACCACGGGCAGCTCCAGATATAAGGCCATATAGCTGAAACGGGAATTCTCGTTTTTGTGAGCCTAGCGTGGCCGGTCGGTGGTAAAAATTGTTATCAAGTAGATTTATACGCAAACTGAATAACAGTTTAATTAATTTGCAACATGTGTTATTAAATGAACTGTCATTCTGAAAAAACATATTTTCTAATAGCCTATTATTTATCTTCAAACAGGTATAAAATCAAACAGGTATAAATCCCCAAAACTGTAGTCCAGTGTGGGCGGGTGTAAATGATCAAACAGCTTTTATATCTTTGGACAGTAAGTAAGTAAGGTATGTACTCTTTTCCACGTCTTTAGGCGTGTTGTGCATATAGGGCTTGGCCTATATTTTATAGACAAACTGGCACTTGGTGGGTGATGTCGTTAGCACTACGCCGGTCGTCTTTACTTCCTAGGACTGCACCTGGTACCCACTCAAGACTGGGTCGACCTAGAAGCCAAGATCATTTTTTAGGAAAGCCCGGTTCCGTCAGGACCCGAACCTACGACCTTCCAACCCGCAGGCGAGCTACTAGCAGCTACACCTCGGTGTCTGCCTATCTTTGGACAGACTGGGTGGCATATAGGGTTCACTTCTGCAGGAAATGTATATGATGTAATGAATCGCAGACAAATTTGCCCACCCCACAGACGAGCGGCGTGGCGCAACATCTTGTACAGCAAAATAAACAAACCGACACGTATTGATTAGCACTCGCAGAATGAAGCAGACAGACAGCATTTGTACAAAGCACGGTTAACAGGTTAGCCAATCAGGTCACGGTCGAAAAACACACAGCTACAGCACACAACTTTCCTCTTTATTGCTAACCATTCCCAGTCAGGGCTGCCAAAATTGGTACTTTCGTGAAAATGTTTTTTGCCCTTACCGTGCAACACCGCACTTCTAACATCACGACCAATGTTTTGGTTTAAAAAAAAAACATGTAAAGTATCCTTTTCCACGGCTTCAAGCGTACTGGCGGGGGATGTGAACATCACGCCGGCCACCTTTACTTCCCAGGACTGCACCTGGTACCCATTCAAGCTGGGTTGACCTGGAAGCCAAGGTCATTTTTGAAGTAAGCCCGGGCGGGTCTGTCAGGATCCGAAGCCACGACCTTCTGATCCTTAGGCAGGCGTCTAGCCACAAAACCACGGCAACTCCCTGATGTTTTGGTAGGTTTTTAGAAATTGTGCATCAATATTTTAAATTTCGGCATTGTGTTGAACCTTTACAAAAAAAGCGATTGGTAGTGTAATGAAAAAAAGGCGTGCTGCAATTGCCGTTAAGTGCACGTGTATTTCAGTTTCATGGGCCAGTGTAAGAATGGAGGGAACTAACAGTGCACGGCCAACCACCTAATGTCGGAAAAAAGCACACCTAAACAATTTTGATTTACGATTTTAGAAGAAACACGTGGATATGAAAATCACTTTCTATTAGTATCAAAATGTATGCTGTCTGTAAGGTTTATCTCATTCACATGTAGCTGCAGAAAGTGTTTTCTCTGTGCTTAACATTAAAAAAAAAAAATATTTAAAAAAAAACGCTCTTCTTTGAAAACTTTAACAATGAATGCATTGATGAGATCAAAGTTATTGCTCTGGAACATTTTATGCACTAACTGGAAGCCGCAACAAACAGATTTGTAACCAACTGAACGAAAGAAATAAAATACGGTACAACAATAATTTAAAGGATAAAGAATTTCAATTCGAATTAATATAAAGTAAGCTAGTTATGTGTGTGTGTGTACAACAATAATTTAAAGGATAAAGAATTTCAATTCGAATTAATATAAAGTAAGCTAGTCATGTGTGTGTATATGTGTGTGTGTGTGTGTGTGTGTACAACAATAATTTAAAAAATAACGAATTTCCATTCTAATTAATATAAAGTAGGCTAGTTATGTGTGTGTGTGTGTGTGTGTGTGTGTGTGTGTGTGTGTACAACAATAATTTAAAGGATAACGGGAAAATTTCAATTCTAATTAATAAAAAGTAAGCTAGTTTATATATATATATGTATATATATATTATATATATATATATATATATATATATATATATATATATATATATATAATATATATATATATATGTGTGTTGTGTGTGTGATTGTGTGTGTGTGTGTGTGTGTGTGTGTGTGTGATCAAACATAACTGCCTAGTTTTTTTCTTACCAAGGCAGCCGTAAAGACAGAACCATATCTTTCTGTATACAGAGTTCCGGGTCCAGATTTTAGAAGATGGCGTGCTATTGCAAAGAGGTGATCTTTCCGGCTAGTATTCTCATTTTGAAAGAGCTGGTTCTGTCTTAACGGCTGCCCTGGTTAATTTTTTTTTTAAAGCACCAAAACAAAAACAAAAAACAGGCAGTTATGTTTGATCGTTGTTGAAATTGTACTTCAGTTATAAAGGATTCACTTATCTGCTACATTTATGTAATTGTTACTGTAGTATGCACCTGACGAGATACTGCGAAATATGCCAGGCAAAGAATTGTGCAATCTATTGTTTGTGTCTTCTTTGTTCTAATTTACAACGGGGAAACATTGCTGTGATATTTTTATTTTTAGGACACGTCTTTTGAACCGCATTATAGTCAGCTTCTTTATGTTTTACAGAC
>CAJHNH020003223.1:1013048-1061639 GCA_905116865.2 Candidula unifasciata
AATGTAGTCTCCCCGGGGTCTTTTAAGCCTAGGGGTCTTACTGAGATTAGTTTGTGGGTGGTTGGGTTGCGAGGACCTGGTGCATTACAAGATCCGGGGTCCCAAATGATATTAATACAACACTGTGAGAGAGAGAGAGAGAGAGAGAGAGAGAGAGAGAGAGAGAGAGAGAGAGTAGCGGAGGTGGGGGGGGGCGGATTGATAGAGAAGCGAGAGATAGAGAAATACTATGTGGGGAAAAAGGAAGCAGCAGAAAACGAAGAATTAAAACTCGTATTTAATGGGAATAAAAAAGAAAATAAAAAGAAGTAGCAAAAAAAAAAATGAAGAACAGAGACTGAATGCTAGGTTGAGGATACAGATAAATGGCAGCGAATGGAAGGTGGAGAAAAACCAAAACGAAGAAGAAGAAGAAGAAGAAGAAGAAGAAGAAGAAGAAGAAGAAGAAGAAGAAGAAGAAGAAGAAGAAGAAGAAGAAGAAGAAGAAGAAGAAGAAGAAGAAGAAGAAGAAGAAGAAGAAAGAAGAAGAAGAAGGAGAAGAGGATAATGATGATGATGATTATAAAGAAGAAATGAAGAAGATGATGAGGAAGAAAAGGAATACTCATAATACTCATAGCTGTAGGGGCGTTTGTGGAAAAGATGGACGGGAAAGACATGACAACAAAAAGAATATGAAGCAACAAAAAGACAAAAAATTACTGATACCTAAGAACAAAAACAAAATTGACCACAAAGAAAAATGAGTCACCCATAGCCTTATACCTAAGTCACATAAGAATGTCGCCTAGAAATGTCAGCCGCTAAACTAACTACATGACACCATATCGGCTGGTATCCTATCGTTCCGTGATCACTGAGGCATGGAACGTTACCAGATGTTGTCGGTCGTCATTTAATGCATTATTTATGCAGCCACACCAGGCTGATGCTCTCGGAGCAGCAACAGCGTTAGCAATAGCGGATATCTGCTGAAATCATCTCTGCAACAACTCGTCCCATTTTTCTCCATTGTCCTTATTGACTAGTCAACTCTGTGGCTAAGTCTATGCGAACGCTTTGTAATGCAGAGTTCGATCCCTGGTGTGGGCCAAGCGCCTTGCGTTGGTTTCGACAATGGTATCAAGAAAGCCAACCGTCCAGAAAACAATGGCAAACTACTGGAAAAACCAGTTCTGCAAAGTCCTGTAAAGGATACACAACTAACCTTAACCCTTATTGAATAAGTGCAGTGATTTTCAACCTGTGAGGAGGGGGCGAAAAGGAATGAAGGCCAAGGGGGACGTTAAGTTACTTTACAATTGAGTGCATTTGAAATAGTAATAATTTACTATGATAACATTTCGATTTAATTTTAAATAAAATATTGAAAAACACTTTTTTTTTTCAACTTAGGAACGTTTTATTTTCACGAGGAGTTTGTACAGCTACCATTTTTTTTAAACAGTTTAATAGGTTACCTATTAATAGGATAACATGTTTTTCTTCTTTTTCTTTTTCTTTCGTTCGCTTGAAATAAATTATATATATCTGCAGTGTTGTCTCTAGTATGAACTTCACTGTCTTTTGTAATTCACTCAGCGAACCGTAAAGTTGTATCTGTTCTTTATTTCAACATGTTTTCTAGTTCTAATTTTCTACTTTTAACTCCCTCTGTGTTTCAGTGTATGATTTTGAGACTAGATCTATTCGCAGATATATATATATATATATATATCTTATAGCGTTTGTGCGTGGACTCCTGATTGGTTGCCTCCGACTTCATCATGTAATTTTAATTATCCTGGTAAGCTAGATCGACGTATTGGCATTGTTTTTTAAAAGTATCCAGAAACAATGAGTTGTTAATCCTTTATCTCGGTACTATGGATATCGCAACCATTCGGCCTTGATTCCATGATAGGTACCGTAAATCTGGGGGAAATGTGGCTTCTCTGCCTACCCCCGGGCGTGAACCCAGACCCATCGCGAAGTCAGCTTTAACCAACTACGCCACCGAGCTGGGCACGTACTGGCATATGGGTCCGAACTATCCCTCCTGGTTAACTGTACATTTATTAAGGACAAAGAACACATCTGACCAGCAAGTATCTCAATATTTTCTGTTTCACTTGTTATTTTGGTCTTCCCCTTTTTAACTACACTTTTTTAAGTTGAGAGTAGGGGGCATCCTTGGGAAGAGTGGCGGGGAGGGAGGGGGGAGTACTGCCCTATATTAAAGGGGTTGATACCTAAAAAAAAAAAAAGAAGTTGAAAACTATCGACTAACTGGTTAAGGCATTGGCCTGTGAAAACAACGGTTCTGGGTCAGTCCTCTACAGATGCAGGAATAATGTGGTTATGGTGTAAACCAAGTGTTGTTGTAAGGGCTACAGTATGCTCCCCCCCCCCCCCCATGACAATTACTGCCTTTATTTAGAGAGTTCAGAGGTCGTGTTCTGTGCGACGTTCTCAGGAGGCAGCTAGCGGTTCTGCAGAGAAAGACTGAGCTTCGTGGGATAAAACCCGTGCTATGAAGTCGATCCTTACACCTTTTACTTTTACCTTTACGTGCAGATGTTTGATTCATTGGGATCGTCGAAGGAGCTTCAGGGTTCGTGCTCTGTGTGACGCTTTCGGGAGGCAGTTAGCGGTTCTGCGGAGAAAAACTGAGCTACATGGGATAAAACCCGTGCACTGAAGTCGATCCTCACACCTTTTCTTTTTAACTTTACGTTCAGTAGTTTGCCATTTCTAAACTGTCTGCTTTTTATAACCTTGTCGAAATTAGCCTAGTGCTGTCAAATCGCCTTAAGCTAGAGTCGAAAAGGGTACCCCGGAATTACGAAGCGTGTTCGCAACGCCTCAGCCACAGCCGCTGACGGTTTTATGGAAGAATAATGATTATTATATGTCTCGTCATGCTCTCCAACAATCACGCCTTCTCTTTCTCTGTCTGTTTGTTTTTCAACACATCTCTTGGTTACCCTCGTCCTCCCTTTGTCAGTTACTCTTTCTCTCACTCTCTGTCTCTCTCCCCCTTTCTCATTTACTCTCTCCCTTTCTCGGTTACTTTTTCTGTCTCTCTCTCTCTCTTACTTGGTTACTCTGCCTCTCCCTTTCTTGGTTACGCTCACTCTCTGTCCCTCTCCCTTTCTCAGTTTATCTCTCCCTCTTTCTCTCATCACGCCTTCTTCAACACACACACACACACACACTCACTCATCACGCTCTTCGTTATTCACCTTATTTCATTAACCTTTATTTCTCTGTTTCTCTCTCTCTCTGTCTCTTTCGCGTCATCTCTCTTTCCATCTCTCTCTCTCTCTCTCTCTCTCTCTCTCTCTCTCTCTCTCTCTCACACACACACACTTCCTTCGCAATCACTTCTCCTAATCTCACTCTCGTCCTCTTTATCCCGTGTCCCCACTAGTCCATACCTACTCTTCCCCGCCATCTTTCTATTAATCATGGCCTCGCCGAGATACACCACACTTTCCAATGTGATAACCTACTAAAACATTGATGATTTACCCGCAGGTGTGTGTCGCTTGTGTAGCAGGTTGTCAGGCTGGCCTTCTGCAAGGACCGGCATTTATATTAGAATTTTATTTCATCTCCGTTATGACTCAATAGTTATAGCAAAGGTACATATTCACGTTTGACACACGTGGCATAGATTTAGCACAAAATTTATTTCCTAAAAGGTGTGTCGGTGCTTTATCAATATCCTACCCCCGGATGACGTCACATGACAATCCAACATTTTGGAGCGTGCTAAGACTGGGTTTCCCGGCTTTCTTGTGTTTTAATGACCCCAAAACATCTAGAACCCCAACCCACCTACGTCCCACCAGAGATTGCAGCCTAGGTCCCATAACTGCATGCAGCCTATCTACTACCCCCTGAAATATTATACTGTCCCGTGACCTGTGGATTCCCGATGTTTGGGGTAGGATATTAATAAAGCACCGGTGTGTCTATGGAAAAGGCATATTTTGTCTAGGAATACTGATTATAGAATATATAGAAGTTAAAAAATGTATGCAAATTTCCTAGATTACAAGAAAGATTTCCATATAGAGCACGCTTCCAAGATATAGGATTATATGGAAAGATTATCGGATTTATTAGCAACCTATATTGAAAACAAGCTGTAACAGTTAGACTATGGCAATATAAACATATCACCGTTAGGTTAGGTGATTTGTGATTGGAAAGGATTATCATCACAGCACTTCAGACAGATCCATAGTTGCTCCGATTTCTCCTCCTCAAAAGCTCCACAAGTGTAAAACGACTGATGACGCTTGTTCTGTGTTGGTTAATGAAACGTCTTGTCCTCTTAGTGAAATGTTCATTTCTTGCAGCTCTAGGCTGCATGTCCATCAGTCTAGACAGGGATTTGGAGTCATGCCCTTTGGCGTGCTACTAGGTACGTTAAGTGTAGCGCATGGCATTGATAACATCACATCTGTCCAGTACAGGGCCAGCCATAAGAACTGCAGTGTCAGCAAGATAGTCTGCACGCTCGTTTCCTTGAACACCAGCATGACCTGCACGCAGATGAAGGTCATGGCAGATATTCGTGAAGTGCTTAGTGTTTCAATCCATCCTTGCCTGATAAATCCAGCGTGGGTCTGTTTAAGCACATTCATCGAGTCACTAAGAATGCATACGCGTGTGAACTTATGGTTACCAAGCCATGCTAAAGCCTTTGTTACAGCCAGTTTCCATTGTCACCATTAGAGATAGATGGAAATAGCAGTATGAATGGGCTGTGTGCCATCCCCAATTTCAGTCTTCACACAGGAAAGAAATACTGAATTGACCTGAGAAATACCTGGACTGAATATCAATAAAAGAATAATAAGCAGTGTGAAATATACCAATGAAACAGTGTTACTAGCAGAACAAGTACAAGAGTTACACGGACTTAGTTGAGAAAGCAAACGGGCGACGCGCATAGTATGGCTCAATACTCAAAAATTATTAGGGTTATAATAGAATATAGCAGCCAACAGTGAACATCGCGGTAAAAGGAGAGAGATTAGAACAAGCACAAGTAACAAGCTTCTACTATCTTGGAATATAATAGCAGAAGTAAAATATAAAAAAATAAGGCAACAAATAAAAAGGAATGGCCAGAGAAATGTTCAACAATATATGGAAATTATTGACATCAATAAATAAACAGGTTGCCGGTGGAAAGGCATGGCGCAGAAATCTGAACCATGAACATGCGAATAGACAATAGTATTTAGTTGCTGGAGATGTGTATACAGGGAAGAAAAGGTGTTTTATGGAAACAAAAACAATCAACTAAAGATGTCCTGGGGAAAACAGAAATAGGGAAAAGGGAGTTACTTAGAGAAATAAAAAAGAGAGAGGTGAAATTCTCGGCCACACTAAAAAGACGAAACACATTTTTAAAAACCATAATGAAGGGGGTAAATCAAGGGCAAGAAAGCAAACGGTAGCCAATGATACAAGCTGGTGGACAACATCAAGAGAGATTCGAACAACAGTCTGAGAGAGCGTAAAACCAGGACAAGTTACAATGTTGGAAATTCATTGCAGCCAAAACTTCACCGTGGCGACGGCGCTCGATTGAATGATTGACTGATTGATTGATTGATTGACATCAGAATAACTGATTCTTTATGACTTTCTGTTATGACATTCCATACACTCGCTGAGGTGGAGTTAAGAATGTCTGGACTAAGCTCAATTTGTACAGTTCCTGAGTACACAATGAAGCGTGTCAAACACAGATATGAGCTGCCCTAGTTTTCCGTATACAATGAGCGCATAGGGAGAGCTATAGAAAATATGCCAATGATTGCAGGTTGGTGATCATAATCTGTGGCGCGACCTGATTTTTTTCTCCAGCAATCCTGTAGTTCGAACTGTCACACATAATCATGTTGAAGATATACACACAGAGCAAGATAGAACGACAGAATTACCGAAAAGTATACTTCTTGTATATAAAATTAGAAAGAGCAATCATGCGATTCTTATCATCATCATCAGATGCCTTACTGAATGGCGTGGGCGATCATACCTCGCCACAATCTGCAATCTCCTGCAGCATGTATTAGTTTGTGTGCTTACTCACCTCCATGCCATTCAACAAGACTGTCAAGCATCTTCTCTCGTTGTCTTCCTCTATCCCTCCTTCCACAGATCTTTCCAGTGGTCACAACATGTTCCATTTTCCCTCTTCTCATAACATGGCCGAAAAATGATGACTGTCTCCTTCTGATATCTGTGATTAGTTGTCTTCGATCCCCGCCTCTCTCAAAGCCTCTTTGTTGATATTTTTTGGCTGTCCAAGGTTTTTTAAGCATTCTTCTGTAAAATCACATCTCAGAGGCCTCAAAGAAATATCATTTCCATATTTCCATGTCCCTCTCCCCCATTTTTTATTCAGCAAAATATTTTGTTGATGTAATCACGAGAATAAGAAAAGAAGTTAAAGTGACCCTTTGATAACGCAACCCAACTTACCACAATTGTCATGGCCAATGGATTCCATAAACGGATGTTAAAGCGATCCTTTTATAACCTCAAACCAACTTACCACAACTGTCATCGCCAATGAATTCAATAAACGGATGTTCTTAACTGCAGGCATGTCACACATGCAGTCCTTTGCGCGCAATAATTTGTATTTGACGACTTCCGTTATTGTCGCGTGTTCCCCTCATTGCAACACAAACTTTGTCTCATGCGGCCCACAGGGACCCTTATTTTGAGATGCCTGTTTTACTGCATAATTGCTAGCAGTGAACGATTTTATCATCAGTAAGCCTTCACGCTTGGCCAGTTAGTGAACAGTTATTTAGAAGCGGCGGAGCTGTGGTTTTGTAGACGATAAAAAGACTCACGAAGATAAGTTGAAAGCAACGGACTCGCTAAGAGGACTGATTACGCATATCAGAAAGAGACAATCTGCTTTTGTTTGGTCATGTCACAAGAAGGAGAAAACCAGAGTACATCGTGACAGTGAGAAATTTCGAAGGGCAAAGAGGCAGAGGAAGACCGAGAATGCAGATGCTGGACAGTTTGACATTATGACATGGAAGATCGTCTTACCATTGCGAATTTTTTGGTAACAAATATGCATAGGAAGTGGATGAGCAACCAGAAGTTTCCGCAAGAGTTTATAGCCAGTGTTCGCAAAGCAAAGCAAAAGCCGGTTTACAAAAAATTAACACAGGCCGCACAACTGCAAATATGCAAAAGAAGCCGATTAACTACCAGAAGTTTCCGCAAGAGTTTACAGCCAGTGTTCGCGAAACAAACCAAAAGCCAGTTTACAAAAATTAACAGACCGTAGAACTGCAAATATGCAAAAGAAGTCGATTAACTACCAGAAGTTTTCGCAAGAGTTTACAGCCAGTTTTCACGAAGCATAAGTCAAATGTTTAAGGATTATTATTATTAGTGTACTGCTACAACATATAATTATACTGTTAGTCAACAATTAGTAAAGAGGCAAAGAGTGACTTGCTGTGAGAGCTTAGTTAGTAAATTAAATATTATTTTCATCCACTTACCTAGAGCTCCGAAATATCTTGACACAATTTATCCACAGTGTGGTTGCACCATTTATGCACAGTCAATATGAAAGCAAGTTTTCTTCCAACACAAGATAGTTTGCACCTGACAACTGTCGATATTCTCCAGATATGGCTTCTAAATTGCCTGTTTGTATTATCCCTAGAAGTAAGATTTCTACATTTAAAGTAGAAAAGTAATAAACAGCCAGTTCCCAAAATCCGAACTACTGACTAGAAACAGTGACACACACATCACAACACGACTGTCTTCCGTGAATTAAAATCAAAATTAAAATAGCTGTATATCCGCTTTACAATATCCGCTTGTAGATTTGTAATACGAATACGTTTAGAACACAGGACTTTGTAAACATATTAAGATGTCACACAATGCAACATGGAAACGATGCCAGTAACCTATTTTCGAGGGGGACTCCCCGAAAATGTACCGTGGTTCAGTTGGCAGGACTGAAAGATACAGCTAGACGTGGATTAACCAACTGAGCTAGAGAGCCGGGCAATGTTGTGGACAAACATGACTACCAACGCCACACTACATGGGCTATAAGCAGAAGTCTTCAAGGGTTATTTTTAAGATGTCCGGTCCAAATACACACTTGTTTACCTTTATTCGTGCTTGGTCAGGCTGGTCTATGTTACAGGGGTGTCACGTTGTATGGTCTTCGCAAAGCTTTCTGCGTTGTGTGTTACTCGTTGTTGTGAGCAGCGGCCGGTGAGGCGACGTTGTGTATATTATAGCTTAGGATCCACCACAGTATATTAAAAGTTCTGAAGGTATGGGTCGTACGTTATACTCTCTCGTGGGACGCAGGCTGAGGCTGTGGGGTAGGCGGGTTGGGGTTAGGGTCAGTTCTAGATATGGGGTTGTTAAAAGCGGTCACGTCATGTAATACAGTACACCAGTAATCGCCGGTGATTTCACCGGAGACAATTCAACGTAACATCCCTGTAACATAAACTAGTCTGAGCAAGTATGAATGAAAAGTCATCTAGAATGGAGTTGGACCAGACATAGTAAAAAGAACCTCTTCAAGCACACAAGTAAGATCACTGCTGATAGTGACTACCGGTAAAGAAAGTCATTGCCACAGTATTCGACGCTACAAATTCACGAGCACGGCGAGAGGGATCAGGCTGCTAACAATGCGAGCTAAGAGTTAAAAAGCCTGGTTGGGATCGGTATTCAAGCGACAGACCGACAGACAAGCACACAGGCAGGCAGCCCGACAGACAGACAAGGACAGACAGACAGACAGACAGACAGACAGACAGACAGACAGACAGACAGACAGACAGACAGACAGACAGACAGACAGACAGACAGACAGACAGACAGACAGACAGACAGACAGACAGACATAGATAGATACAGACAGATAGACAGATAGATAGATAGATAGATAGATAGATAGATAGATAGATAGATAGATAGATAGATAGATAGATAGATAGATAGATAGATAGATAGATAGATAGATAGATAGATAGATAGATAGATAGATAGATAGATAGATAGATAGATAGATAGATAGATAGATAGATAGATAGATAGATAGATAGATAGATAGATAGATAGATAGATAGATAGATAGATAGATAGATAGATAGATAGATAGATAGATAGATAGATAGATAGATAGATAGATAGATAGATAGATAGATAGATAGATAGATACTGGGGACACAGAGGGGAGGAGGAGAGAGAGAGAGAGCATAAAATCTAGTACAACACAGAGAATCCTTCTTTTAAAATCGATCCGGACGCTTCAAAGTGGACAGTCACACCTCTAAGTCCACATTCACACCTTCAAGTCCATATTCACACCTGACAGTCTACATTCACCTTGAAATCGATCCATTCAACTTAAAGTCGGCTCGACTGTGGCTCAACCCACTCTCCTTAGGTCAGCCAACTCACCCTAAGGTCGAGCTTCTCGCCTACAGACACCTACTTTTGTAGACACAACGCCCGGCTCTCTAGCGAAGTTGGTTAAACCTGACTTTCGCGGCGGCCGGGTGACGAACTCCTTGTGGTCCGGGTTCACTCCCGGGGGTAAGCAGAAAAACCCACATTTCTCCCAGATTAACGGTCACCTACTCATGGAATCAATGCCGAAGGGTGCGATCCATTCGAGCCAACAGGGACAACTCATGGTTTCTGGATACTTTAAAAAAAAAAAAAAAAAGTAGACACAACAGACAGCCCTGAACTAGCTGGCGTCAGTTTCAACCTAAACTGGGTTATCAAACACGCCGGTCTGTTCCTCCGCGTGAGCCTTGAAGCGAAACAAAGCTACGCAATCAGGGTTAAAACGGTAAACATTTCCGATACGATGTTGACCAACGTTTAACTTTTAAGATACATCAGACCTTGAATCTGGACTGTATTTGGTATACAAGGCTGGGAAGGGGGGGGTGAATGGGAGTTCGGTGAGGTTCCTGGCGTATTTTATATTTTTCTGGTCAATAGAAGCATGTGGTCAGTGTCTTAGCGGGGTCCGTGACGGAAGCAAAGAATAGGAACCTTGAAATCTACGATACAAGAAGTAGGAGTGTTTGCTATTTCATTGTTCTGAAAACTAGGAACAAAATTCAAGCTAAGGAGGCGCAGAAGATGAAGAAAGAAAGAAAGGAAAAAAAAAAGAACACATTGCAGTACGATATGGCTCTTATCCAACAATGAACTAATCAACCCAACTACAACAATCTAGCTCTTATCCAACAATGAACTAATCAACCCAACTACAACAATCTACCCAGGAAACCCTACATTAACAAATGACAATCTGAGATTATGGGATTCAAAGCTATAACCTTTCCGAATTAAGTTACCGGCCCTTGAAGATCAAAGTTATAAAGTTAAAAAGTGAGAGGATCAGCCTCCTTACAACAGGCTTTATTCCAGACAGCTCGGCTTCTCTTCGCAGAACAAGAGTGTCGCATACAGAACGAATTCCATAACTCCAGCGACGATCACTAGGGATCTCTGTAAAAACTGCACTTGTGATTTGAACGACGCGTCTGGGAAATGTTTGCGGAGCAAACAGTTTGACCACTACGCTATTGAGTCCTCTATCGAAGATCGCGGGAAGCCATAGCGCTTGTGACAATCGACAAGCCATGTGAAAAACACGTCAATTTTTTTTTTTAAAGTTCAATTTTATGCAAAGAAGAACCAAGTTATTGCTTCAAATTAAAACAGCGAAATGAGCGGAATTTGTAATTTTGGCTTGCATTTTAAATGAGACACTAGTTACTTGTTTATTTGTGAGTAAAATAGAAAGAACCACCATCCTGTGTGGGCGGACACATTCGGTCCAAGTTTCGTAGAAAATTTAAATTGGAGAAAAATTGACCTAGTTTTGTTAAAATCAGAAGTAGAAAAAACGTTTTCCTTGATCGCTAGAGGCAAATTTCAGACGCCTTATGTGGTGGGGTTTATTTGTTACAAATTAAGTTTCGCAGGAAATATAAATTGGGAAAGAAGTGACCTAATTTTGTTAATTGGAAGGAAAAAACGTGCTCCGTGTGTTCGCTGGAGGCGAATTTCAGTAGTAAATTTAAAATAAAAAATCTATACTGAGAATCGACATACATTTGCGAAACACAAAACAATGACTCATAGTATCGATATTTCCAATCCAAAATACAGGATGGTGTTATTAGAATTTCTAAACATGAATGCATTGTAAAAAAGACGAACCGGATATACACGATATTTAACCGATACGGTGTTCCATGGGGTAAACGGGTGGCTCTACGTTGTGACAGGATTTGACTGAGAGACGCACTGACATACAGACCATAGCCGTTTTTAAATAGACTAGATTTGAATAGAATAAATTTCTAGAGATGGCCGCGATACAGACAAGACAGCAAGAAGATTGTCACATTGATTTCGGGCTTCTGCTCCTACTTCACTTCTGCTGTTGTTGCTTCTTATTTTTATTCATTTTCCTCTTGTTGCTGCACCAGCTGATGTTGTTGTTCTTCTTCGTGTTCTTCTTCTTGTTGTTGTTCTTCTTCTTCTTCTTCTTCTTCTTCTTCTTCTTCTTCTTCTTCTTCTTCTTCTTCTTCTTCTTCTTCTTCTTCTTCTTCTTCTTCTTCTTCTTCTTCTTCTTCTTCTTCTTCGTCTTCTTCTTCTTCTTCTTCTTCTTCTTCTTCTTCTTTTTCTTCTCCCCCTCCTTCTGTCTGCTTCTTCTTTTGATAGTCCGCTTCTTTTTCATGTGGCATTGGTCAATATGTCTGACCCCTAGTCTCATGTCTTGTGCGATACAAATCATGTATTATATATTTTTTTTTATGCCATAGTCTCAGTCTGTATAAAATTTGCTCTCTTGGTCTCCCTGTGTCGCCATTACCCTCCAGATTTCTTCTCAGTAATTTCTATCCCTTTTCTTCTTGAAGGCATAGCCCGACAAAAATGTGTTTCTTGTGGAACACGACACGGATGATCAATTCTCTATGTGAGTAGATTTTAATACACGATGTTCTCATCATTATCTATCTCTGTTGATTTAATATAATATCTCGCTAAACTATTGATTGTCCATGATTCATTTTCACACAGCAAGATTGGCTCTGTATAGATTTTAAGAACCCTCTTTTTCAATGCAGCTGACAAAGATTGACAGCATACATTTTTTCTACTTCTATAAAGCGTGTTATAACCTTCTGTCTCAATGCAGTTGACAAAGATTGACATCATACATCTTTTCTTTTTATATAAAGCGTGTTATAACCTTCTGTCTCAATGCAGTTGACAAAGACAGGCTGCCTACGTTGTATTTTTTTTTAAATGACATTCTACTCCATGACAACCTAATGTAAATGGGTACTGGGTAAAAGTATTGGGAAGTAAAGGCAGCCGGCGGGGTATCGACCACATCAGCCACGGAGTGCCAATTGGCCTGTACAAATATAGGTCTGTCCAGCGGCTCTCAGCCTTCCGAATGCCGCGACCCTTTAATACAGTTCCCTTATGTTGTGGCAACCCACAGACAACTATTTTCCGGCTCTCCTTCGAACTTCGTCCCTATATTATGGCGGCTAAACAAATACCCTAACAGGGCCTCAGTCGTGTGTAAAATTCGGACTTCCTTCCTCCGACGAACACATCGCGGCAAAACTAGGATTACTGTCCGTTGACAATTTCTGAAGACGGTGGCCTACACACCCTAATTGTTAGGCGGGGAATGCTGTCATTCCGAACCAGGGCAATACATGTTCTTCTATAAACCTCTCCGCCGAGCGTATCTCCCATGGAGCCACTCTGTGGGACTCACGAGCTTTGCAGCCATCGCATCTCCTGTACTCAGTGTTTTTGCTGTGCTGGAGAGTTGTCCCAGCCATCTAGTTTGTGTGTTGCTCCTTTCTTTGCCCTCTGTCAGCCCATTATCTGGTGTGCGAGTGAGTGGCGCGGGGCATCACTATTCGATGGTGCAGGATAGTCGATCAGAAACAGGTCCGCAACAGCTATGTCAGACCCATGCAGCAATCTTAGTTGTCCAGGAAGCATTGAAGGGCAGAAATTAGTAAATCTGTGAAATGACAAATTTTGGACCTTTGAAACTCGTTAATCACCACCCACAGACAGTCTTTACAGCATACTGCTGTTTCCAGTGACATATCTTTCAGCTTCATAGTTTGAACAGAATTCCCCGCATGCAAAAAAAATCTCTTCTTGCAGATCCATCGGGATAACCTCTGTAGCTTTCGTACAGTTGCTTTAATGGTAGCTTTACAATAAAACTGATCCTACAGTAGGACATTATCCATTCTTGTACAAAAGAATCAAAACGGTCTTTAGTGCAGAGTTCAGAGAGCAGATTTGATGGGCAAGTTTGCAAACTGGCAAAACTAAGAGAAGGAGTTCCTTCTGGAGCTTGCGATAGCGACCAATGTGGTGGTAGGTTTCTTGCAACATTCTGAAGTTAGTCCTTGTACGTCTTTCTGGGAGGTGTTATCTGTCCTGAATTTCACTATAACACAGTGTAAACCGAATTGTGCTTTATTCGTCTTGTTTGTATTTTCCAGTCCTTAGTCCTACAAGCGATGTCTATTAGGATGGTTACGAAACTTTACACTGTAGCTACGAATGCTATTCTCATGCCAGTTTCTAATGTGGCTTTTTCTCTGCAGAGACCGAGGGTTCCACATTTGTATGGAGGTTCACATGCAGCACGCTAGGTGTGGAGACGACAAGAAGCTCCGCAGATTAATCGGAGGGCAGTGTAACTCTGTCAAGAGAGGTTAGCTTTGGAGCAAGTGTGTAATCAGTGATCTTGTTGTACTCTATCACAGAGCTTCACATGATCCTAGATCATAAGCCCCTCAGATTCGGTGTAAACTAGTCTGGATCCCCATGATGTACCTGCATGTCTCTTTAATTGACTGTAACCGCCTCAATAGCTTATTGATCTGTTGTACTTCGGAATATGGCTTTCTTGAGGTCTGAGCTGTAAAAACTAAGGTCAAGTGTGACTTTAATTTGGTATGTGGGATGCTACTTTCTTTCATCTGTGGAATTGGTGTTAATGCCTGCCGGCAAACCCAGGTTACGTAAAGGTTCTTCCTTGCTACGTGTGGCTTTTGGTAAAGATTGTGTAGACCGTCTTTGGAACAGTTAACCTTGAGTTTCCATATTAATGGCAGTACTCATGCACATCTTCTAAAGTCTCTATTCACTACCTTTGGGCTCACTTTCTGCACATTTTCATGAAACTCTGCCATATTGCAGTAGGTCATCAGCGTACAAGGCTTTTTATTCCTATGATCTTGTATGTTTGGTCACATGTCATTGATTGTAGATTAGGAATAGTGTATAAAATCAGATGTGAAGCCAATGACATTTGCAAGCCCTCCTCCAAGTAATTATTTAGAAGAGATTGCGTTGTGTAAATATGAGTCTGGACTGTTCTAAATCATGCCCAAGTATTTCACCCAGCTATACAATCTGCCATGTATCCTATGCTCACTTAATGTGTTCATCCTGGTAGACCTTTCTCCATACTCTGGGGAAGGATGATGCTGTATCGACAAAGACGGTCACTGTGATGTTTCTTATGACAGGTACCACGGTAAAAGTCTTGGGAAGTAAAGCACATAACCTGCGGGGTATCGATGTCACATCTATGTCAGCGAATGCCAATTGGCCTGACGGACAATATAGGTCTTGTCCAACGGCATGACATAGCCTTCCGAATGCCGCGACCCTTTAATACAAGTTCCCTTATGACTAGTGGCGACCCACAAACAATGGAATTTCCGGAGGAGTTCGAACTATATCGTCCCTATATTATGGCGGCTAAACAAATACCCTAACAGGGCCTCAGTCGTGTGTAAAATTATGGTTTCCTACGACGAACACAGCGCGGCAAACTAGGATTACTGTCCGTTGACACATTGTCAACTCGGCGCAACAATACACACCAGAACGAGCGACAACGCGGGGAGACCACGCGCTTCGAACCAGGTTGGGCAATAGTGGTTCTTCCGATTAAACTCGCCGCTGAGAGTATCCCCCGAAAGCTAAACTAGACAGCTGGGACTCACGAGCAGTCAGCTATAAGCAGTTCTCCTGCAACTCTAGTTTAGCCCCCCATCCCCCACTCCAATCCGCACCGCGCGTAGCGGCGCGGTATCACTGTCATTAACCAGGGACTGTTCGTAGAAAATCACAAACCGGGACAGCTACAGACCCATAAAGCTCCTATGTTGTGTAGGAAAACTGATGGAGAAATTAGTAAATTCCAAATGACTAATATGGTTACTTTAGACAAACTGTTAATCCCCACCACCACAGACAGGATACAGACAGCATGATAATATTCTTTAATTATTGACATATCTGGCAGAAGGAAATAGAGGAATGCCTTCCAGGAAAAAAAGAAAGTTCTTGCTGTCTTCTTTAACCTCTCTCTTGCTTTCGATACAGTTTGGAACCAGTTCTACTAACTAAAACTGCTACGAGCCAATAGGAGTTGTTTTCATAACATGTACACTTTAGTGGATCAAAGACTTTCTTTTTTAGTTCGCAGAGCCAGGTGGAAGTAATGTGATGGACAGGTCGGCAAACTGGCAAAACTAAGAGAAGGATTTTCCCCAGGGCAGTGCGATAGCACCAACTCTGTTCCTGGTTTACATAAATGATATCACAGCAACCTGCCACCAGCACGTTTATAATACCCTACATGCTGATGACTTTGCAGTTTGGACAGCCTCCGAATACACTACCACAGCCTCATATCTGTTACAGAAAACTGTGGAAAATGTAGAAGCCTGGACCGAAAAGTGGGGTCTAAAGCTAAATAATTCAAAAAGCACAGCATCACTTTTCTCTCTCCCCCCCCCCCCCCCCCCCCCCAAAAAAAAAAAAATCGAAATTCGGATAAAAAACCAGTTCATTCCACAGACTGACACTCCTACCTTTCTTGGCGTTACACTTGATTCGCGACTAACTTGGAAGTCACACGTAGAAGCAGTACAGGTGAAAGCATTTAAGAAGCTTGCAGTGATGAAAAAATTAGCGGTTACCACATGGGGAGCTAACTCCAGAATCCTAAAACAAGTATATACTGGAGCAGTCAGGCCAGTCATGGAATATGCCTCCACTGCATGGGCTGCAGCAGCCAAGACAACAGTGGGAAAACTGGACAAGGTTCAGAATATGGGATTAAGGATTTTTCTCGGAGCCATGAAATCCACCCCCATCAGAGAGATGGAGAGGATAGCAGATACTGAACCACTCGAACTCAGAAGACAATACAAAACTCTTTTACAGTATGAGAAATTAAACAGACTTCAAAGTCACCCACTGCATTTTAAATTTCAAGAGAGAACAAAAAAACAGACTGAAGCGTCAGAGCCCCAACCATATTGCTAGAGAACTGTACAGACAGCACCAAGATCTGCTTGAAAGAGAAGTAGCTCTGTGCGAAAAATTTAGGCCAGTACCATGGACAAGCAAGCCAGATAAGGCAAATTTAGTTCTAAAGGTACCAGGGATCACTTCAAAAGATGCCCAGACGGAGACACAACAGAGAACCATGGCTCTTGCTATGCTTGGTGAGAAGTATCCAAACACCACTTGGACTCAGGTTTTCACCGACGGCTCTGCTATAGATGCAGTCAGAAAGGGTAGTTGTGGAATATACATTAAACCCCCTAGCAGTAGAGCAGAAACTCTCTCTCTCTCTCTCTCTCTCTACCAGCAGGTGACATCTGCACAAACTTCAGAGCTGAGGCAACTGCCCTCCTTTCTGCAGTCCAACATCTCATCACTCAAGAACACAGAGGGCACAAAATTGTTATACTTAGCGACACATTGTCTGTTCTCCAAGCACTATCAAGTAAAAAACAAGACAAACTAATTGCAGATCTTAGGACCAACACTGGCTTACTCTCCAAAGAAGCAGAACTGGTCTTGTAGTGGATACCAGCCCACTGTGGTATTCAAGGAAATGAGAGAGCCGATGAGTTGGCAAAAGCTGGGAGTAATCTTCCACAACCTCATCCACCACACAGCTACAAGAAAACCAAAACAGCACTAAAGTAGTCTTTCAAGCGGGAGTGGAGAAAGCAGAATAGAGATTACAGACCAGAGAGTGACAGCATAAACAAACTCAACAGGAAAGAACAAACATCAATTTTTAGACTTCGGACTGGACACTGTGGTCTTCGAGCACACCTGTACAGGATAGGCATAAAAGAATCTGCTGCCTGTGATTGTGGAGCAGAAAGACAGACCCCTGAGCACATACTGCAGTACTGCCCTTACCTCTCCCAGCAAAGACTGTGGATTTGGCCCAGGGGATCCACATTGCGAGAGAAGCTATGGGGGACCGGTGGCGACCCTAAACGCACAATCCTATTTTTGACCCAGACGGGACTCAATGTGTCGCATGACTGATGTCGAAAGCAGAAGAAGAAGAAGGTCCGCAATAAACATATCGCTGAGACCCTGTTAAGAGTATTTGTTTGCCCTCGACAATATGGGCCCGTTATTCGGGCACTCCGCATTTTACACACGATTGAGGCCCTGTTAGGGTATTTGTTTGGCTTCCTTAATATGGGGACGAAGAGCCTATTTTCCTTCATAACTTCAATGAATATATGTTTTCTGATGGTCTTAGGCGACTCATGCAAGAGGGTCGTTCAACCTAAAAAAAAAAACGGTCGCGAACCGCAGGTTGAGAATCGCTGGTCTATAGGGTATTCCCGATGCGCCACTGACGCGAAAAACTGGCCCTTTACTTTTGCTTTGACTGCTGTTACCAAGGCACCCGCAAACTAAAAAAAGTTGTTCCATAAGTTTCCATAGTAAAGACCCTTTTCCAACCCTTCAGGTGTATTAGGCATATAGGTTTTGACCTATATTTTACAGACCTATCGGCAATCGGTAGGTGATGTGGTAAGACTTTACCTGGTACCCATAGAAGGTTGGGTCGACTTGTGAGCTAACGTAAATTTTGAAAAATTCAATTTCCATACATAGGGAAAACAATTTAATCGCCAACGCCATTACAAGCATGTAGGTAAGTGCTTGAACCAAAATATTTTTTTTTTAAATCGTCCCGTTCAGCCAGCATCCCCGAAGGGGTAGCTTTAGGTTATAATTATGACTAGGTTATGTGCGCCATATAAAATAGCCCACCAGTGCAGGCCACCAAGAGCCCGGAAAAGGACTCCTGCAGTGTTGATGCGTTCAAAGGAGGTTAGTTGCGTATCCTTTACAGGACGTTGCAGAACCAACCCCAACCTGGCTGTTTGTGTGGTTTTTCCAGGCAAATTTACGTCCAGTAGTTTGCAATTGCTTGCTGGACGGTCGGCCTTTTTGATGCCACTGTCGAAACCAACGCAAGGCGCATGGCCCGCAGCTGGTATCGAACCCGGCATCCTGGCATTACGAAGCGTTCGCATCGACTTAGCCACAGAGCCGACGATCAAAGGACACAGACCCAAATACCGTCCTGACCTGCGACGAAATCGTCTACCGGCGAGCTGATGGCGATCCGATCACCGTGTACTCATAACCAAAGCTGTGCTTATCCGAGCTCTTCAGCAGTTTAAATTACAAATGTTTATTTTTATGCACATACATTTCTGGGACACACTGTAGCATTACTCTTTTCCCCCCAGCTTCCATCCTCTGCTCAGCTTCATGTCGGTATCGACAAATTCTAATGCCACTCAGCTAATTAAAACGAAACCACAATTTTTATATTTCTTGTTGTAGTTCCACTCTTTATGCTGTCCCACTACGATCGACTCATTTACATTCGAAAGGTCTCCAAACGTGTCAGCCGCACACAGCGCGTTGTTGCGTCAACGATGTCTATATGATGAATCAATAATCCAGTCCAGGTTTAATCACGGCTCGCCGAGTGCGGTAGTTTTATTTGATCCTACAAATCAATGACTCGGGGCATGGAACCGAGGTGCATGGAGCTTACACCTGAGCGTTTCAATGAATCGACTGTAGTGTATTTGAAAAATTAACTTTATCCAGGGAACTAAAAGAAGACGCATTTAAATAGATGATATTACTATACAAAACAACAATGTTGTTATATAAAACAATGATATTCCTATATAAAACGCAACAACAACAATAAAAGTAGAAGAGGAAGTGGAGAAGAAAAGGAGTAAAGACTCTAAGTAGATATCTATTAAATTAGCTTAATCTTTTGCAAGGCGTGGTTTCTTTGCCCAAAGGCGTTATAAAAAAATGTTTTAAAAAGGCAACCATTTAAAGCTTTGCCGAAATTGGCTGCTGAGCTGAGTTGAACTGAGTTTTAAGAACTGACGACATTCGGGACATTCCTATCATCGCTTCGTCGCCATCTTCACCAGCCAGCGAAGAGTTCCTACTTCGATAGTACCAATGGCACTCTGGTTGTTAGTGCGTCTTGTCTGCCGACAAGATCTACTTCCCGTTGCACCATTATTTTCAGACCTGATAACCTAAGTGTGCCTCCGCACTGTTCACTTCCTCCCGAACAGCCTTGACAACATCTAGCTTGTCGTGCACAGATTTACCACCAAATGGCGCAGAGCCAGCTAGTATGTCCGCCCGTTCGTTTCCCAATACAACTGCATAATCTGAAGAAAAGTACACAGGATTGAAACGACGCGTGCCACTCTGCACGAAGTATACCTGTTTCCACCTTTCTCATCATGATTTGCGAGTCAGTTACAATCACAACAAGTGTGTGCAGCTGATTCTCAAGCCAATGGTAGGCTGCAGCAACCGCCTCTACATCCATTCTTAAATTAGATGTAGTGATACTATGCGCCAGGCTTTTTTTGCCATAAGGGTCGTCCTTTAGTTTTAGAGAACCCCCATGTACTTTTTCTGCCTCTCAACACAAAGCCATCGCTATAAATAATCACATCAACTGGGTGAGAATTGTCGTGAATCAGTTGTTGAATTACCGATTCTCCAGCACATGCTGGCCGATCCCTGCACTCCCGACCCAGTGTGATTAGAAGCCTGCAAAAGTCTGCTTGTTGATCATCCACTCTGATCCATATCTTTACTTTGCTTACCACATCATACTAGAAATAACCGTCAAACATCTGGCCTGCTCATTGGTACTGAATGGGTTCAACGTTTAGGGGGCTATTTAATTTTTATATATCTTTTAGAATTATTTTTAAACCAAAACATGCCGTCTTCACAACGTTGGCTGTTGTTACACTGCTTGCTGTGGGATATTTTAATGATGAGGCCCCAGTCGTTTCCACGGTGTAACTTGCGTACCATTGACCGAAAGTCGCACGAAATTCGCTTTGTTTCTAAACCAAGAAGCGTGGGTTCGAACCCTGCTAAACGTCGAGGATTGCATTGTGAAACGATTTTACTAAATATGATCTTAGGTACAGAGCATCTCTCTTTCTCGCGCGCGCTCTCTCTCTCTCTCTCTCTCTCTCTCTCTCTCTCTCTCTCTCTCTCTCTCCCTCTCTCTCTCTCTCTCTCTCTCTCTCTCTCTCTTCCCATACCCACTTTTTTTCAAATCCAGAAACCATGTGTAGTTAAGCCTTTGGCTCAGTACTATGGATATCGCAACCCTTCGGCCTTGATGCCATGATAGATACCGTAAATCTGGGAAATACGTGACTTTTTTGCCCACCCCCGAGGGTGAACTTCAACCACAAGGAGTTTGTCAACCGGTCGCCACGCAGCTGATTTAACCAGCTTAGCTAGCGCGCCAGACCAACGGGAGGGACATGCCACAAATTCTCATTTTGTTAACAACAAATATACATGGTTCAGAGGATCAATCGTTTCAGTCCTGTTTTAGAAAGAGGCGGATGTAGTACACTTAAGCCATTCCGCTCCATATTTCTGCGGTTCTCGGGCTCAAGGAGTAAGGCACTAGTCGTTAGTCGTTAAGGTTCCAGCATCATAACAAACGAGCTTGGCCCATAATTGCTCATCCGCCTATGCCACTGATTCCAGTCACAGACTGAGTCAGATACGCTAGATACTTAAAGTCCCCAGTCAGCAAAAAACACACGAATTGATCTGGCAAACCATAAGGTGCATGCCTCCTTAAACACACTGCGAGACCAGGCGTCATCGCTGAAAATCAACTTCATTCGACGAATAGCTGGGCGATGAGTAGATTAAAACTCTTCCTGACTATTCTCCACATGTCCTCGGCCAAGTTGCAGCCACGGCCAGCAAATAAAAAGCAGCTATAGCACACGCCTTGTCCCAGGAACACACAGAAGAAAAATACATCACCCATCATTGCCATTATGTACGAATCTGGAACTCAGTCAATAACCGATAATCACAGCTCATAGTGCCGAAAGGAGCACCAAACTCAGTAGCTCCCGCTGCAAACCGGACTTCCACAATCTTGAAACATCGAAACTGGAGGAGAAAGGGCGACATGAACGGTCAACATAAACCAAGTTCTCAACCATCATCATTCCCTATCAATGTCGGAACCGGGAGTTAGGACAAACAACAGCCAATATCATCGTTTTATATTACAAACCGGAAGTAAAAGACACATGGTGCAAATCTCACGTTTTTGGTGGGCCAAGAAGCAATAAGAGGAAGCCGCCGTGGTGACGCTCGCCTGCGTATCTGAAGATCGTGGTTTCGAATCTGAAGGGAGTTGGCTTTTAAAAAAAAATGATTTTGGCTCTCAGGTCGACTCAAACTTGAGTGAGTACCAAATACAAGTCCTGGAAATTAAAGGCAGTCGGCGTGATGCTGACCACATCACCTACCGAGTGGCTTATACAATATAGATTTAGCCCTATACTTGTTCTTTATTCTTTGCATTCACCCGCTGAAAAACTCTGGCAATTGGTTCTGTTTGTCAACTTCTGGACTGCTGTCCTGTTCCAGAACCTGAGTGCTGCGTGCGCTTCCATTTTACAGATCTGACTCATCTGGACACATACTGTTGGTTCGTTGCCTCTCAGACGGACGCACTCCGACTTCGAATGAAGTTTCCATTTAGTCGAATCTTACGGCATGCTTTTGTGTAGGCAGTGGGTCTATTCTTGTTTTCCCTACAATAGGGCCCCGGAACCCACACGGGAAATTTAGACCCATATGCCCAATATGCCTGAAGGCGTGAAAAGGGTCCTTTACTTTTAACTTAAATAAGAACAAGAGAAGCTAGCAAGTCTGCAATCAGTACCGATGCATTTTTTTCTATCATCATGTGCCCTGCTAACTGGCGTAGGCGCTCATTCGTCTCCACAGGTCACGATCACTGGTTGCTCTGTTGATGATATATCTCTATGCCATCGTTTCAGCCCATCCAGCATCATCTCTTTGGTCTGCCTCTACCCCTTTTCCCACTGATCTTTGTCACAATGTTCTCCAATGTCTCTCTTCTCATTATGTGACCAAAGAACAGTGTTTGTCTCTTTCTTATTGTTGTATATAGAGATCTACTTTCATTAGCTTGTGTCAAGCAATCGTGGTTAATTACTATGGCCGTGCAAGGTATTCGTAATATTCGTCTCAGAAACCACATCTCTGTACTTCCAAATTCGTTTTTTTTTTTCTATCGTGTCGGCAAAATGTATGCCAAGGTAACAGAAAGGAGGCTGAGTCAGCATGCTGGACCATAGCTGGCAGAAGGAAGGAATCTTTAGATAAAGGCTAGAGGTGAAAGGAACGACTTTATTGCACTGCGTTTTATCCCATATGGCTTTGTCCCCCCCCCCCTCCCAGCAAAACAGCTAACTGCCTGTCGAGAGCCTCTCACAAAGCACGAACTCCGAAACTATAGCGGTGATCCTTAAAAGGTCTCTGTCAAAGTTGCACTTGTGAATCTAATGAAGCTACCGTGAAACGAACCTACGACCTTCAGAGCGCGAGACAACCGGCTTGACCTCTTAGCCACAGGAAACAGATTACTGATACATTTCATGGAAGCCGCAGAAATATTTTTTTTCAAACGATATAAAAAGTAAAGTATAGAACCCTTTTCCACGCCTTCAAGCGTATAGGGCTAGACGTATATTTTATAGACCAATCAGCACAAGATGGGTGATGTGGTCAGCATCACACCGGCCCCCTTTACTTCCCGGGATTGCACCCGGTACCCACTCAAGGCAGGGTCGACTTGGGAGCCAAGGTCATTTTTAAAAAAACGACTCTGTCAGGGAGCGAACCCACGATCTTCCGATCCGCGGCGAGCGTCTAGCCGCTCCGCCACGGCGATTACCCTTTAAACTGATTAAAGTCAACATAAAACAACCCGATACTCTTTTAACCCATTTTTCTTGGTTGCGTATCTTTTACAGGACGTTGCAGAACCAACCCCAGCAGCTCCTTTCTGTTGTGTGGTTTCTCTAGGCAAATTTACTTCTAGTAGTTTGCCATTGCCCCCTGATACCACTGTCGAAACCAACGCAAGGCGCATGACCGGCAGCTGGGATCGAACCCGGCTCCCCGGCATTACGAAGCGTTCGCGTCGACTTAGCCACATAGCCTACTTTAACATCCTATTATGTTGAAACCCCTCTTGTAAATATGTAGCGTAATCTGATGCAATGTTTACCTTTATTCTGTTTATTTTAAACGGTATTTACAATTAAAAAACAAAACAAAAGTCTGAATCACCACTGAACACAGTATTTTGTTACAAAACGTTAGTGTAAATATTAAACTGTGAGTAGTAAAACACGGGAACAAGGCGTACTCACCTTGCACTGTCACAACTCCAATTCCCAGTTGAACTCTAGCTCCGTGATCAGTTTTCTGATTAATGGTGGATGTGACATGGTGACCTAGTCTCCAGTTTCTAGTTACGGTGATCGATCATTTTGTTCAGGTCTTGTCTGTTTTTAGTGTCGTAGAGTTAGGTCACTGAACAAAGAGGTGTACTGTCGTGTACTTGTTGGTACCAGCTGGGATTTAGTAAAGCACTTCTGGTCAAGTTGTTATAAAGGTTATAGAGGCGTCGAAATATAAAGGCGCTTCTAATTTCATACCTTCACATTCTTTCTCCGTTCCTTTTCTCATTGTTATTACTGACGTTCCTTCTTCTTCTGTAATTCTTTTGCTGCTGCTGCTTCTTCTACTCCCCTCAATCTTTCGATATTTTCTTTATCACACTCTTCTGATTTATTCTTCCCTGACCTCCATTTTTCGTTATCCTTTTTTCACGACGTTTCCTTTTTTTTTTTTCAAAATCTGTCCTTCCCTCTCTGCTTCATTTTCACCTGCTTCAATCATCATTTTCTTCTTCGTTTTTTGCTTCTTCTTTTTATCCTCGTTATTATTTAACTTTTTATTATCATTCACTCTTCTTTTATCTCATTCTCCTTCTTGTTTCCAAATTTTGGCTCTCCTTTCACTACCGGACGGTACCTGGACGGCTTAGTTCGGCTTAGTGGGAGTTCTCTCCCTTGGCCGCATTGCAAACAGTGAGCGGAAAAGTCACGAATCAAAGAAGACAGTGAGGTCGACAGGGCTGCCAATGCTTGGTTGTGTCCCCCAGATCTGTGGTTTTTTTTTTTTTTTTTACGCTGCGGGGGGGGGGGGGGGGAGGGGGGGGGGGGAGGGGGGGGATCTTTTTTTTTTTTTTGCCGATCTGTATGCTTTAATGACCGATACATTTGTGTGGTTAGGGGTAGGGTAGGGTTAGAGGTAGGATTAGGGTTAGGGGTAGTGTTAGGGTTAGGTTTAGGTTTAGCGTTAGATGTGCCCAAATTTTTCTCTGCCTTCTTTTTTTTCATTTCTTTCTTTCCTTCGTTCCCTTTTATTCTTCTACCTTTCCCTCCAAACTTCTTGTTTTCTAATTTCTCCCCCCCCCCCCCCCCCCCCCTTCCAATCTCCTCTGCTTCTTGTGCATGTATCTCTTCTTTCCATTCATTCTTCTTTTCTTTGTTCACTTTTTTTCTTCTGCTCTTTCTTTTTTTATTACCCTTTATTTGCTATTCTCTTTTCCTTTCTTCCATCCATCTCCCCTTTGCATACATGTGCATAGCTCATTTATATATAGAAACTACTTTTTTCAATGCTTTGTCTTTCATTGCCAGGCCGAACTGTTTGCCAGTTTTTAGCTGGGGTGGTGAGGGGCATTTCAGTGGTTCAGGAACAGAGCAATTTATTGGGCGACCCGTTTACAGTTCGGTTTAAGCCTCGACTAATACTACTGTTACAAAGCGACTACAACTACTATTACTACTAACTGTACTATCACATATGAGGTATAAGGCAAATGTCAAAAAATATATGAGCACTTTTTTTTAAAACTCACACTTTAAAAGAAGTTTTCATCTCTTGTTTTGTTCTTTAACCCACTGGAGCATAGGCCCTCTAACAACTCAGGCCAAGTAATCTTATCCAGTAATTTATTTTCAGCTTTATAGTAAATGAGTCGCTGTTAATTGCTCCATTCCCATGTCAGCAAAAACCACACAGAATGATTACTGCTGTCTCATGTGAAAAATATCAAATGACTAGGTTTGATTTTGTTATTCATAATGTCATACCACAGTTAGGCAGGTCGAGGTAGTAGAAGTAGGCAGAATAATACAATCAGGCAGGTCGAGGTAGTAGAAGTAGGCAGAAGACACAGTCAGACAGGCTGAGGTAGTAAAAGTAGACAGAAGACACAATCAGGCAGGTCAAGATAGTAGAAGTAGGCAAAATAATACAATCAGGTAGGTTGAGGTAGTAGAAGTAGGCAGAAGAATTCAATCAGGCAGGTCGATGCAGTAGAAGTAGGCAGAAGACACAGTCAGGCAGGTCAAGGTAGTAGAAGTAGGCCGAAAAGATACAATCAGGCAGATGAAGGTAGTAGAAGTAGGTAGAAAACACAATCAGGCAGGCCAAGGTAGAAGAAGTAGGCAGTAGACACAATCAGGCAGATCAAGGTAGAAGAAGTAGGCTGAATAATACAGTCAGGCAGGTCAAGGTAGTAGAAGTAGGCAGAAGACACAGTCAGGCAGGTCAAGGTAGTAGAAGTAGGCCGAAAAGATACAATCAGGCAGATCAAGGTAGTAGAAGTAGGTAGAAAACACAATCAGGCAGGCCAATATAGAAGAAGCAGACAGTAGACACAATCAGGCAGGTCAAGGTAGAAGAAGTAGGCTGAATAATACAATCAGGCAGGTCAAGGTAGTAGAAGTAGGTAGAAAACACAATCAGGCAGGACAGAATTTTCATCTTACATATGCTGAATAAGACAGAGCATTTGCAGGTTTGCCTGGAGTGCTATGTCAACAATTCCTCAACAACACTGAACATTTCTACTTCTCTTTTGCAACAACATTTATTCACATGCTGAAATCTTATATTATAAAACATTATCTCTGAAAAATAAAACAAAACAAACAAATATATTTGAAGATAAAGCATGGAAAAAATGCAGGCAAGAATATAAGCACATCATTTATCAATAAAATCATAAATATTTTGTAGATTTTAAAAAAGTACATACACATACACACACACACTAAAAATCACGTGAAAATATGGTAGGTAAATCAACGTACATATACACACACATCTGGAACACACACACGCATGCACATACTCATATCTGGACAAGCTTGTATTAAATTCAATAAACACAAATCTTTACAAAATATGGTATGGAAATTAATACATACATACAAACATTTTGAAAACATAGTATGGAAATGTTTTTAAAAAAAAAAACATATACATACATACAATTTCTGCAAATTACGATTTGCAAGTCAACACACATAATTACACATCTTAGAACTAGGCTGGGCATTAAAAAGAAAAATCCACACCCACACCCACACACACACTTGCACACACATAAGCTCCGTAAAATATGGTATGGATATTTTTAAAATACACAAAAACGCATATTTAGAAAATATGGTATGGAAATAAATACAAACAGTACACACATCTGGAAAAAACGTTCGGAAATAAATAAATACATACAAACAACCGGAAAATATGGTTTGGAAGTAAATACATATACAAACGCATAAGACTATTCTAACACTGTTCATTTACAAGCAGGCACATATACACTTGCAGATATGCAAACACACATATAAAATGAATTACTTTCAAATCTGCTTATATGCTGCACACACATGTAAAAACTGACTATTTTCACTCTTGCATGCATGCATACGCATACGAAATGAACTATTTTCACAACTGCAAAAAAAAAAAAACAACCAAAGGCAATCTGAATAAAAGCTTATAATAAACTAATTTGTTAATGTCTGTAGTAGATAGACCAAAGAATACTGGCATGTCTCAGCAGTTTACTCATCAAAATGAGCTGCAAACAAATAAGACATACATGCTTGAATGCAAACAAACAGAAAATGTTTATTTCTTGTTCACGTTACTTTAGACCAGTTGTCTCCAACATTTTTCAGGTTGCGCTCCTCTTGAGTATATTGCAAGACCTCCCATGCCACCCTTGAGTAGATGGCAATTTTACACAATTTTAGTAATTGAGACTAGAGTTTATTATTTTCAAATAGGCAAAATGCACAATATTAAAAACATCCACTGTGCTTGATGTTGACATTTTTACCAGATTTCTTTAGTAAGCTCAAAGTAAAAATAGGAGAAAAACATTTAGAACATGCATTTCTTGACAAATACAAAGAAAATTTTTTTTAGCATGAATGGATTTAAGGCATGCAGCTGGAATTTAGTGTGAAATTTAGTACGTCTCTAATTATCCATCCCTTTATGCTTCACCAATCTCTTCTTCATCTTCCTGATGCCCTGATCACAGAACCTTTTTATAGTTAAAAGTTGTGAGATCGACTTCTTTGTACTGAGTTTTTAACCCTCATGTCTCAGTCTCTCTCTGCAGTATGGTTAGCTGCCTGCTGAGAACATCACACATAACATGAACTCCACTGATGATACCCAAGGATCTCTGTAAAACCGTGAACAGAAGGGCATATCTGTGAACTGAACCTCCAAAACTCAGACAGTCAGGCAAAAGGTTTGAACACTTGGCCACAGAGACCCCAAGAATACTTTTATCTAGCCTGGAACTATTTTCTAGTTCAGTAATCAAGTTCTAGACATTTAAAGAAAAACCATCCATCAAGCCGATTCTTACTTACTTGCAGCATGTGACTCCTTCCTGTTTCTAAATATGAAGAATCTCGTCTGCCAACATCATTTTTTTTAAACTACCAAGACTTAATTACTAGACCCAGACAATGAGACCTGGTTCTAACCCAGACAATGAGACCTGGTACTAGACCCAGACAATGAGACCTGGTACTAGACCCAGACAATGAGACCTGGTACTAGACCCAGACAATGAGACCTGGTACTAGACCCAGACAATGAGACCTGGTTCTAGACCCAGACAATGAGACCTGGTTCTAGACCCAGACAATGAGACCTGGTTCTAGACCCAGACAATGAGACCTGGTACTAGACCCAGACAATGAGACCTGGTACTAGACCCAGACAATGAGACCTGGTACTAGACCCAGACAATGAGACCTGGTTCTAGACCCAGACAATGAGACCTGGTTCTAGACCCAGACAATGAGACCTGGTACTAGACCCAGACAATGAAATTCTACAATCAGGTCATCAGAAAGGTGATGAAGAGGATGAAAAAGTGCATCGACCTCAGGAGTGCTTTTATAGAGAAGAGAATAAAAAAAGTGCATCGACTTGAGGAGTGCATTTGTAGAGAAGGACTCAATTTAACACCATTTTCCAAGTAATTGTCTTGACTCCTTTATACTAAAGTACGCAACTTTTCAGTTGCTCCTTGAAATGACAATAGCTGATAAATCAAGATGTCTGTCAGCACTGGGATATCAAGCAAAAAGTTGGTTGGATGGAGGCAAAAGGACATTTAACAGGTTTAATTTGACAGTATTTAAAGCTATACATCTTGTAACATCCATAAAACTACATCTAGCTCTTCCCTACAATTCCCTCTGATATGTGTCTGTGTGTGTTTGCGCGAGTGCATGTGTGTGTGTGTATATATATCCTGAATTTATTAAAACACTGGAAAACTGAAAAACTAAATTAAACTGCCAAATCCTAACTGGCAATAACAAATATCCTGAAACATTGCACTGAGAGTTTAGGACCATTCGTTAAACATCATCGCCAGACGCGACACGTGTTGTCTTTGCTACCTGTAAGTGAGAAGTATGTGAAACATTTTGTAAACTTTTTTGTATATAAATGATTATGAGAAATTTCATCCTAAATTAATCACATAAATTTTTTAATAGCACCAAAGATTTTGACAAAAATCATCATTTTTTTTTTTTAAATCTTCTTAAGCTGTTACATGGAACAAAACTGCTAGCAATCCTTTCCTCTATTCTGCTCTATCTTGTCCATTTTTTAAATGGCTATGTAAGGAGTCTAGTCTGGCACCTCTGGCCTCTTTCATCAACATTCACAGTACAGTTTCTTTCAGATGCCATCTCTTCCACAATCCATTTGTTTCTCATTTCTATGCCTTCTCAGATAATTCCCACAAAATTGTTCAATACTAATTTTGTGGCTATATTTTCATTTTCTTCACATGCCCTTAAAAGTGCAGCTGGTTTGATGTATTTTGGTTTACAGATAGGCCGCGACATCTGTCTGTGCCTTTTGACTCAACATATCCAATTTAAGCAAACTCTTAATTAGTCCCCTGTAAAGACAAGCTTGAAAATGGAGTAGTGAGTCTGTTTTATTCCCTAAAAAAGTGCGGAGAGTACACACAGAGAGAATGGCTAGATCAAAATAATAATCTTATCACTGCTGGTAGCTGAGCCGATGTGTGTGTGTGTGCCCGTGTTTTTTTTTTTTTTAAACTTCACTTTAGGCAGTGGTCTAATCAAATTTACTCCTGAAGATTTCCAGCTGAATTTTTAACCTTATCAAACTGAAAAGCCACAAAATTGACACTTCTGACTGGGCCCAATTCCCCCTAAATGTCACTTTTCTGACCTGTCTACAGTGACATGTTTACGAGGTGCACAGTTAATACTTTTGGCAGAGTTCACAACTGCACAAACATTTAGGAGGTCTGGACATGAATCTTTTAGTTAAAAATATCCTCTGAGGGCGTTTTCAGCGAATCAAACAGCTTTTCTAAAGCCAAGTGATGTAAGTTTCCCCATAACCCTCAGTGCTAGAGGTCACGAGGTCATGGCATGAGTCACATGACATGTAGCGTTTTTTATGCACTGGGGAATAGATTTTATTTAATATTTCATCATGTTCGTGTTTACTGATAAATTCCTTTATATAAAAATAATGTTGATAAAATGTTGTTTTTTTGTAAAATGTTAGTGATGTGTGCACAACTGTTACCCCCCCCCCCCTCCCCCAAAGGTGTTTTGTATAAAATTCTATGGGGTCATGACACAATTCTTTATATTTTTGTTTGGCATTACCAGGGTAATATAATAGGGTTAATGCCCCATGTGTGCCCTTATCTGAGCAGGTTAGATGTTCAATCCACTACACTGATACTCACCAGTAATGATTGTGTTGCCCTCATAATTGAAAGCACAACTAAAGATCTCATCTGTATGTCCTTCAAGGACCTGCTTGCAGTCTCCAGTTTCAGGGTCCCATAGCCGAGCCGTCTTGTCTGCACTGGCTGTCATCACCAGAGTGCCTTGGGGGTTGAATGTGATCTGAGAAAAATGTACCACAAGAAACACGTTGGTTAGGATAACTGTTATTTTACTCTCTCTCTCTCTCTCTTTCTCACACACATGTTCATACACAAACAATTCAGACATACTCTCTATTATACATACATACACACACATATCTAGGCGAAGAGATGAGCCTACTCTCGCTCTCAAGAAATCCTAAAGTCAGAAATACTGGGCTAGAAGGCAGATTTAAAAAAACCACAGTACTACGCAACACCCTCCTATACACAGAAATATATATATATATATATAAACTGCCCGGATTTTCTTAAGCATATTAATTAAGTCACTAAGTATGCATGTTTTTGTGAATGTATGTGTGCATGTATGTGTGAACATATATGTGAATGTATGTGTGCATGTATGTGTGAATGTGTGTGTGAATGTATGTGTGCATGTATGTGTGCATTTATGTGTACATGTATGTGTGAACATATATGTGAATGTGTGTGAATGTATGTGTGAATGTATGTGTGCATGTGTGTGAACATATATGTGAATGTATGTGAGCATGTATGTGTGAATGTGTGTGAATGTATGTGTACATTTATGTGTGCATGTATGTGTGAACATATATGTGAATGTATGTGTGCATGTATGTGTGAATGTGTGTGAATGTATGTGTGCACGTATGTGTGAATATATGTGTGAAAGTATGTGTGAATGTATGTGTGCACGTATGTGTGAACTCTTGAGTACCAAGCCATGCTAATGCCCATGTTACAGAGACAGTTTCCATCATGAGGCTGTAGTTTTAACAGCAAAGCTACTATTTATCTCCTTGACAATTTCCCCCTTTTGCTCTTTGTGAATGCTCATGCACTTCGCTGGCTCTGAATAAACTGATCTAACCATGTAAACTAAAGTATCACCTTTATCTGTGTTTTATAAATCAGCATTTTCTTAAGGTTGAAAGTATATTTTGGTCATGCATACCGAGCATTTTATTTGAAATATTTCTAACATTCAGTAAGAAAGGATAAGAAGAAGAAGAGGGTATAACAGTAAAGTAATTTAGGACTTTATTAACCCCTCGGACACATCATGCATATACCGCTAGACCTATTCTTTTATAGAACAATCCGCACTCGATGGGTGATGTGATCAACACCACGCTGACCACCTTTACTTCCCATGGCATTAGCTGGTATGTATTCTAGGCCTCAATGTGGATTTGAACCCTTGACCCGACAGGTGAACATCCAGCCCCTATGCTACCATGGCTCCCATCATATTATATACAGGGTATCCTTGAGTGATTTCCGTTCTGACCAACAGCTTGTAAGTCAAATTTATATTTATCTAAACTATTTTCATTCAATGAGGTTATAAGAACTGTAAATAAAACATAAAAATGCAATTTCTTTATGTATAATTATTTTACATAATGTGAAAAATACATAATATGTAACCTAATGCATCAGTTCTGATAACTTTTTGACTCTTACCAATGTAGTTAGTTAGTTATCTTTCTTTCTTTACTATTTTTATTTATTTATTTTTCTGTGGTCATAAGTGGATATTGTCTAAGTTGCATAGGGCGTAAGTCAAGGAGAATGTCTGTCTGTGTTTATACATATATATATGAGATATATATATATATATATATATATATATATATATAATATATACATATATATATATATATATATATATATATAAAATCTGTGTCGGTGTGTGGTGCGTGCATGTGAGAGAGAGAGAGAGAGAGAGAGAGAGAGAGAGAGAGAGAGAGAGAGAGAGAGAGAGAGAGAGAGAGAGAGAGAGAGAGAGAGAGAGAGACAATTTTTTTTTTTGATGTTATGTTTATAACTCAAAATATTTATTCCCTGTTCATAAAGTTGTATGTATATTTTAGTCATTTCTAAAATTATAGTTTATTTTAAACAGTTCTATCAATTAATTGGCAGAGCACAAGAAAAAAGAAGAAGAGATTGTATGTAGGAATAAAAACCAGCCAATCACCTTGGATATCTCCCCTTCATGACCCAGAAACTTGGACAGCAGCTGGTTGGTGCTTGCGCTGTAACACATGGCTGTGTTGTCTGCTGAAGCCGTCAGCACTCTCTGCCCTGTGCAGTCAAATCCCACATCTAGAATCTCGTCAGTGTGACCTCTGAGCGTGGCTATACATCTCCCTTGTGTTTTAAAAAAACACAGTAGCATGTTAATAATAGTGAACTGATAACTGATCATCATTCTTACAACTTCCACTTCTGCTGTTGTGTTAAAAGGCCGAAGTCGACGGGATTTACTTCCCTGCACTGGGTTTTATCCAATATGGCTCAGTCTCTTTCCACAGAATGGCTAGCTGCCTGCCGAGAGCAGACCATGACCCTGCTGTAATTCCAGAAAATTATCTTTATTTAAAAAAAAAAAAAACTGCTGTATGAAGATTATAGAACACATGTGAGGACTAAACTAGACCTGTTCTGAGGAAAATATAGAACATATGATGATGATTAGACTAAAATTGTAAGAAGATTATAGAACACATGTGATGACTAAGCTAGAACTGTTCTGTGGAAAATATAGAACATATGATGATGATTAAACTATAATTGTTGTATGAAGATTATAGAACATATGTGATGACTAAGCTAGAACTGTTCTGTGGAAAATATAGAACATATGATGATGATTAAACTATAATTGTTGTATGAAGATTATAGAACATATGTGATGACTAAGCTAGAACTGTTCTGTGGAAAATATAGAACATATGATGATGATTAAACTATAATTGTTGTATGAAGATTATAGAACATATGTGATGACTAAGCTAGAACTGTTCTGTGGAAAATATAGAACATATGATGATGATTAAACTATAATTGTAAGAAGATTATAGAACACATGTGATGGACTAAGCTAGAAAACTGTTCTGTGGAAAATATAGAAACATATGATGATGATTAAACTATAATTGTTGTATGAAGATTATAGAACATATGTGATGACTAAGCTAGAGAACTGTTCTGTGGAAAATATAGAACATATGATGATGATTAAACTATAATTGTTGGTATTGAAGATTATAGAAACATATGTGATGACTAAGCTAGAACTGTTCTGTGGAAAATATAGAACATATGATGATGATATTAAACTATAATTGTTGTATGAAGATTATAGAACATATGTGATGACTAAGCTAGAACTGTTCTGAGGAAAAATATAGAACATATGATGATGATTAGACTAAAATTGTAAAGAAGATTATAGAACACATGTGATGACTAAGCTAGAACTGTTCTGTGGAAAATATAGAACATATGATGATGATTAAACTATAATTGTTGTTATGAAGAATTATAGAACATATGTGATGACTAAGCTAGAACTGTTTCTGTGGAAAATAATAGAACATATGATGATGATTAAACTATAATTGTTGTATGAAGATATAGAACATATGTGATGACTAAGCTAGAACTGTTCTGTGGAAAATATAGAACATATGATGATGATTAAACTATAATTGTTGTATGAAGATTATAGAACATATGTGATGACTAAGCTAGAACTGTTCTGTGGAAAATATAGAACATATGATGATGATTAAACTATAATTGTTGTATGAAGATTATAGAACATATGTGATGACTAAAATACTAAGCTAGAACTGTTCTGAGGAAAAATATAGAACATATGATGATGATTAAACTATAATTGTTGTATGAAGATTATAGAACATATGTGATGACTAAGCTAGAACTGTTCTGTGGAAAATATAGAACATATGATGATGATTAAACTATAATTGTCATATGAAGATTATAGAACACATGTGATGACTAAGCTAGAACTGTTCTGTGAAAAATATAGAACATATGATGATGATTAGACTATAATTGTTGTATGAAGATTATAGAACATATGTGATGACTAAACTAGAACTGTTCTGTGGAAAATATAGAACATATGATGATGATTAAACTATAATTGTTGTATGAAGATTATAGAACATATGTGATGACTAAGCTAGAACTGTTCTGTGGAAAATATAGAACATATGATGATGATTAAACTATAATTGTTGTATGAAGATTATAGAACATATGTGATGACTAAGCTAGAACTGTTCTGTGGAAAATATAGAACATATGATGATGATTAAACTATAATTGTTGTATGAAGATTAAAGAACATATGTGATGACTAAGCTAGAACTGTTCTGTGGAAAATATAGAACACTAGCTGTACCCGGCCACGCGTTGCTGTGGCATAGCTTGGCTAAATGGAAAAGAAAGAAAATAGAAATCGCACGTGTTAAATATGGTTACTGTCGCAATCATTGTCTGCGCACATAAAGAGATAGTCTTCGATGCCCCAACCCCCCCCCCCCCCCCCGTTTCCGAAATGCACCTACTACTTGCTCCCTCATCAAAGGCTTTTGGAAAAGAAAGACAATAGAAATTGCATGTGTCTAATATAGTTAATGTCACAATCATTCTCTGCACAGATATAGAGATAGTCTGGTTTGCCACTTTAGAACACGCAACATATAATTGCGTCTTTATATTAGTGTTTGTTTAAATGGTATTATTCATCATCAGTTCTCGTTATGCCTAGTGGCACATGAGGCTTCAGAGAGGACTTTCCATGCTTTCCTGTCCTGTGCAATCTTCAGTGCAGTTTTCCATGTCAAAGATGCCGCACTCAGGTCACTTTCCATCGTTCGTCTCCATGTTGTTTTTGGGTGCCCCTGTTTTCTCTTTCCCTCTGGTGTCCATGTGAGAGCTGTTTTGGCAGGTATATCAGAAGTCATTCTCATAGCGTGGCCAAGCCATTTTCATCTTCTCTTGGTATTCATACTGTCTAAAGTTTCTTGGTTTGTGGCTTGAAGTAGTTTAGTGTTTGAGATTGTATCTGGCCAGAAAATGTTGATAATTCTACGTAGACATGTGTGGTGGAAGGTGGACAGCTTGTGTGCATCCTTTTTGGTCATTCTCCAGCATTCCGCTCCATAAAGAAGAACTGGCAAAATGATGCTCTTGTAGAGTCGGAGTTTCGTTCCTCTGCAGTAATTGTTGGATTTCCAGATTTGCCTCATCCTTCCAAAAGCAGCTCTAGCTTTGTTCAGACGTGACTGTATGTCTTCCTCTGTCCCTCCCAGTAGGGACACCACACTGCCAAGATATGTGAAATGTTCTACATTTTCAAGTGATTGGTTACTTATGGTCACTGGTTGTTGGTTTGGACTGTTTGTCATGATCTTAGTTTACTTTGTATTTATTCTCAGTCCAACCATTTCTGCTGTGCAGTTTAGTCTGTTACTTTTCTCTTGTATATGTTCATGTTTATGTGATAGGAGTGCTATATCATCTGCAAAATCAAGGTCCTCAAGCATGGTGAATGGAGTCCATCGTATGCCTCTTAATGTCCTGTCTACTGTGTTCTTTAGTATCCAATCAATCACAAGGTTGAAGAGGAGAGATGACATAAAACATCCCTGTCTTACACCCGTCTTTACTGGGAAAGATGTATTGTAATTTTTTATACTGCAGGAAAAGTCTTTATAGAAGAGAGCAATTATGTTGAATATTTTTTCTGGAATTCCATAATGTCGTAAAATTTTCCACAAACTGTCTCTATGGACGCTGTCAAAAGCTTTCTTAAAGTCCACAAAATTAATATATATATACTTCTCTGCCATTCGCTGCATTGTTCTAAAATGTTATGTATGGCGAAGATGTGCTCAATTGTTCCTCTGCCCTTTCTGAATCCTGCTTGTTCCACTCGTAGGCATTTATCTACTCCTTTTTCAAGCCGCATTATGATGATTTTACAAAATATTTTGCTTGGTACTGAGAGTAGAGTAATTCCCCTCCAATTATTGCAGTCTGTTAAGTCTCCTTTTTTGGGGATTTTGACTATTGTTCCTTCAGTCCAGTCATCAGGCAACACTTCTTTTTCCCAAATATCCTTGAACAATGGTTCTAGAATGCTAGCAGTTGTGTTGGGATCTACTTTGAGAAGTTCTGCTGGCAGTTCGTCTTTGCCTGGTGCTTTGTTGTTCTTTAAAGTGTGGATAGCTTTAAGGATTTCTTGTTTGCTTGGTGGTTCAGTAATAATGTCAATGTCCTGAGAGGCTGGTTGAATATCTGGGGGATTTTCAGGATCAGGTCTGTTCAAGAGTTCGGAGAAGTGTTTAGTCCACTGCATGTCTTGTTTTTGTTCTGTGGTGAGCAGTCTGCCTTGGTTATCTCTCATGGGTATGCTGTGATAATTGTTTCTGTTTCCGCAAATTTGCTGGTTAATTTTGTGTAGGGTTTGTAGATCATGTGCTTTAGCAGCATTTTCTGCTGTTTCTGCAAGATTTTCCATAAATGGTATTATTAGCACAGTAAAAAAAATGGTTATTTGGTTATCACATGCTAAAGCTGTTTGTATTTTTTTTAAGAGATGGAAGTAAAGCAATTGTGGATGTTTTGGGGGTGACAGTGGTATCGAGAGCCAACTATTCTGAAAGCACTGGCAAACTACTCAATGTAAAATTACCTAGTGAAATCCCAAACAGTAAGAAGAAAAACTGCTTAGGTTGGTTCTGCAAAGTCCTGTAAAGGATACACAAATAATAACATCAATACTTCTATGCCTTCAAACAGGCCACAATCAACTTGGCAGTCACATGTACGCACAATTTAAAAGTGGCACCTGAGACAACAGATCACATCCTCCAAGACTGTCCCAAAAATGAAATTTCCAGTCAAAACCTTTGGCCAAGAGAAACACTGGTGCAAGCCAAACTTTACGGGTCGCTGACTGAATTACAATGGACAGTAAAGTTCAAAGTAGAGACAACACTGCAAATATAGATAATCTATTTCAAGTAAACGAAAGAAGAAGAACTGAGACAATATTTAGTATGTACTAACCTGAAGCCCTGTCCCAGAGTTTACATGTGCCATCCATTGACCCGGATGCTATCAGGGAGCAGTCCCAGTTAAACTGGGCACTGCTGATCTCGGCCTTGTGGCCTATCAGTGTATGAATGCGCCTGGTTATAAGAAAGAAAACATAAAAATGCATTACATTCCTCTCGCTTAGGAATTCTTCCATAACAAGAAAACACATTACATTCCTTTAGCTTAGGAATTCTTCCATAACAAGAAAACACATTACATTCCTTTAGCTTAGGAATTCTTCCATAACAAGAAAACACATTACATTCCTTTAGCTTAGGAATTCTTTCATAACAAGAAAACACATAACATTCCTTTAGCTTAGGAATTCTTCCATAACAAGAAAACACATTACATTCCTTTAGCTTAGGAATTCTTCCATAACAAGAAAACACATAACATTCCTTTAGCTTAGGAATTCTTTCATAACAAGAAAACACATTACATTCCTTTAGCTTAGGAATTCTTCCATAACAAGAAAACACATTACATTCCTTTAGCTTAGGAATTCTTCCATAACAAGAAAACACATAACATTCCTTTAGCTTAGGAATTCTTTCATAACAAGAAAACACATTACATTCCTTTAGCTTAGGAATTCTTTCATAACAAGAAAACACATTACATTCCTTTAGCTTAGGAATTCTTTCATAACAAGAAAACACATTACATTCCTTTAGCTTAGGAATTCTTCCATAACAAGAAAACACATTACATTCCTTTAGCTTAGGAATTCTTCCATAACAAGAAAACACATTACATTCCTTTAGCTTAGGAATTCTTTCATAACAAGAAAACGCATAACATTTCATTAGCTTAGGAATTATATTCTTACATCTCCTTCCACCACTTCGCTGAGGTAACCAGAGGAGGATGGTAAGACAAAGAAAAAATTCTAAAGAGTTCTAATCATAGCTAAAAATTTGATTTTTTAAAAACACATCAGAAATCAAATTTTTTTTTTTTTTTGATGAAAATTAGATCATATTGAGGAATTAATCACTTCCTTCCAGATTTGTGCAGATAAAAAGACATTGTCATAACCTGTTTTTTCCCTGGTAAAATAGGTACTTACGTTTGCCTGTGGTCAATCATGTATTTCAGTTAAAAGGATTCATTTATTGGTTTCATTATATTCAATTAGTACTGAAGTATGTACCTGATGAGATACAGTGAAACATGCCTGGCAATAAATTGAAGATTATCTTAAGCAACACATTAGAAACAGCAAACAGAACATCCTTACCTCTCCCCCAAACAGGCTGATGAGATAACTGCTGGAAAAGAAGAAGAAAAAGCTATCAAACTGGTAAAGTGATTTGCTGCAAACTGCTCAGTATAAGAACTGAAAATAACCACTCTGGCCTACACCAACTATATATGAACAGATTTTGGTCAGGAAATGAATATTCATAGAAAGAGTGAGAGACATCAGATTTGAGATGTACCTTGCACTGATAAATATCTCATACTTACTTGTAAGATCGCATATCCCAAAGAGAGACTGTGTGATCAAATGATGCTGTTAGCAGTTCAGAACCAGTCTGGCTAAATGATAATGAGATAATCTCACCGGCATGGCCCTGCAATATAACAAATAAAGAAAAAGAGGAAAAAATCATTACAAAACAATTCACTGGGTTCAAAATGTGAAAACTGTATTAAAATACTTTATTTTAAAAGTAAAAGGTACAATACAATTTACTAAATTGACCAAATGGATTAAAATGTGCACTGGACAAGGTGCTCAGATCTCCTTAGATTTTCTACAAGCATGTGAAGGCTGTAATTCTGTTCAGTGTTGATTTACTGCACATGCAAATGCAACCTGAAAGATGTAACACTAACACAGACACTTAGGAGAGATCAGCTGCACACTGACTCCTATGGAGGCAGACAGTGAAAGATGAACTTTTGCACTTTGCAAGGGCTTAACGCAGCCAGGCAACAAGAGTCAAGTCCACAGAGAAACCAGCCTGCCATGCCAACAGAAAGCAGACAATCAAATAAGGCACGCTCTGCCGCCAAGCACACCGAACTCTCTTCTTCTTCTTCTTCACTTCCTCTTTTACCGCTGTGGGTGTCGAGGGAGATATAAGGTTCTGTTTCTAGCTCTTCTGGCTGCCTTGACCATAGGCACATCGTGCAGTTGTAGAGTTTCTCTGATGTTATCCTTCCATCTTGTTCTTGGTCTACCCCGTGCTCTATGTCCTTCTTCTCTTTCCATGTATGCTTTGTATGGTATGGTGTCACAAGGCATTCTCTCTAAGTGGGCAAACCATTTCACTTGCTGTCTTTGTATGTAATCCAGAATTGGTTCTGTGCCGACTTGTTCTCTTATGATCTCATTCCTGATCTTATCTCTTATGGTCACTCCTACTGAACTCTCACAAGTGATTAATGAACCGAGAACCGAAATCACAGCATTCTGGAAAGAAAAAGTCGCCACGGCAGCTGAAAGAACTGAGACGCTAGACCTGAAGGGAGACAGCTGGCAGATGCTACCCAGCAAGCAAACAAACAGGCAGAAGCCGCAGAGAATCGACAAAAGATTAGAGATCTCATATCCAGACAGAAAAGAAATAAGCCACCAGTCAGAAAGAGAGAAGAGAAAGAAGGAGCTGGCGCAGCTAAAAACAATGTGAGAAGCCGCCTACCGCGAAGTAGCCCAGCTGGTGCAGACAAAGACAGAGGCAGCAGTACAAGCAGCCAAAACGGAACGTGACCTGCTACAAAAAGAAAGAGAGTCAGCCAGCAAAGCAGCTAAGAAACCGAATGTCAGCAGGGCTTACAAATACACAGCCACAGAAACAGCAGCGCAGATACTCAAAGTGGACAAATGCCCAGCTACTAAAACTGAAATCACAGACTCAGAAACAGGAACGGTTACTGATGACAAAAGCCTTGAGAGCATGAAGGCCGACTTTCAAGAACTGCTCCGAAGCGCGAACAAAAAGATGTTCCCAAACAGGCTGGAGGTGACAGGATTAACAGTGCACCTAATCTTCGACAAGGAAAAGCAGGAAGAAAAGCTATGCCTATCACTTACTGAACTCATAGCAGGACATCACATGGACTACGGACTAAGCAAAGAAGGGGACACAGCCTACTGCACACTACAAGACAAGACGAAAAGAGGCACTGAACCAAACAACCGAAGATGAAGCAGAGAAGCAAGAGGAGTGGAACACACAGCAAAGAACCAAACAGAGGCAGACGAGGATGTAACCAGTACTTGAAGCTGCATTGCCCCCTTTTTTGGACAGCCAGCACTGCCCCACAGGAGACCCACCCAGCAGCGACCCAGGCAAACTGCCAGTCCTTTTCAGGACTAGCAGACTCCCTTCCCAAAATGCAGGAAACTTGTAATTTTTGTTTTTAAGAATCCAGATCCAGATCATTGTTCACCCATTTCTAGAGTTACTTGTGTGCAGACAGTGAGTCGCTCACCTCTCAGGCAGATGTGCTCCAACTCTGAAGGAGAACAAACAACTGACAACCAACATTTGTGCTAACAAAATAGAACCACAAACTTGACTTACTGTCAACGCTGATAACTCCACTCCCTTCTCCACATCCCAGATGCGACAAGTAGTGTCCATGCTGCCTGTTGCAATGGATGTACTTTGTGGATTGAAACTGACACAAACCTGAATCAGAAACCACAAAAGACAGTAATTTCTTCACAAGTCTTGTTAGAAGTCTTATCAGATTATTCACTCAGACTACTGGCCTAAAGCTTTTCCAAAAACACTACTCCACCATCAGAAGCTGAAATATTTTGGTCATATCAAGGACCATGGTGGATTGGAAAAAAATAAAAGCAGAAGGCATGGTACCAGGAAGGTGGGGCAGAGGCCGATCACCATGAAGATGGGCACAGGATATAAGTAACTCCTTGAATATCAAAGTACATGACGTAAGAGGGCTAGCGAGAGACAGAATTTCTTTCATGCAGACGTGATGACAATGACGTTCTGCAAAGGACCTGCTACATGATGATGATGATGACTCCACCATAAAGAGATACAGTGGCACAGCAGCTAAATGCTCACCTGCATGCCCAAGGGTCTGAGGTTCAAATGTGCACTGGGAAGATTTCAAAAACAAGATTACCCTGACTGCCAGGTTGATAAAGCGAATATCCTGGAAAATTTCTTCTTCTTTTTGTGATCACTCTCTGATTTATACCAATAGAAAAGTTCTTTTAAAACTTACTGTTTTCTTGAGTTCCTCTTTAGTTCCAAACAACAATGAGTTTAGTGTTGACTCAATGAGCCCTGTATTCCCTTTTTAACTGGCTGTACTACAGACAAACTTGTAGGATATGTTCTGCAATTGGCACATACAGCTTATGGGGGGGGTACAATGGTAAACTACTAAGACGAAGTCCGTGCACATGCTTGTTTAGTTTGTTATGCCCTGTCCTGAGACATAGAATGATGTATGCCGGCCAAGTAAGAGGTAGTCATCTATGGCCAGATACTGTTCACTTATGACAGACTGATTGACCTGTCTGTCCCCCTAAAGTATGTTACCACACTCCTAGGAAGTAAAGGCAGCGAGTGCACTGCTGATGACACCACCCACTGAGAACCAATTGATCTATACAATTATAGGTCCAGCACACAGCACTGATGTTTTAATGGGTTCTTTACGACCCTCCCAGGCATCAAGCTTTGCTACTGCCTTTAAAAAGTTCTGCTTCTTATTCTTCTACTGCTCTTTATCTCCTAATGGAATATAGGCCCTTAAACAACTTGCTCTTTGTCATCTTATCTTTTTTTTTTTCAAGTTCTTCCTTTCCAGGATTTCAGTCTATAGGATTAGCACCTCAAGGATGAGAATCAAACAGGACAAATCCTCTTCAAATGTACAGCCATACAGGACGGATATATTGGGGCATACCACAACAGTTACGAAGTAATCTCTAGTCTAGCATGGGTGGGTTTGTCAAGTGCATTATATCCTTTGCCACCATATGCAGCTCACCCTTTCTTTCTTCACCTTTTTTCCCTCATTCCCTTTGGTTTTTCTAATTTTAAGAAGAATACACGTGATACAGCCCAATGATACCAGTGACTACAGCTATCTTGAATGCCTTATGTGTAATTTAAATTCCCTAATGAATAATGGAGAATACAATTTTTAGATAAGAAAATGCATTTAGAAAATCTGGCTGTAATGTGCAGATTCCAAATCAAATCTTCTTCTTCAAGTCCATTTCGTGTGGCGTTGGTAGTCATGTCCATCCACAACCTTCTGTCTTGTTTACTTTCAATCAACTCTGAAACTGTGCAGCATCTTTTCTCTCGGTCTCCCTCTGCCTCTCCTTCCCTCCAACTTTCCTACTGTCACCATGTACTCCAGTTTTCTCCTTCTCATCACATGACCAAAGAATGTAGATTGTCTCTTTCTGATGTGGGCATTCAGTTCTCTTTGTGAGTCAGTTTTTTTCAAGACGTCCTCATTACTCTTTTTTATTTGTCCAGGGTATTCTCATCATTCGTCTATAAAATCACATCACCGCAGCTTCCAAATAAGTTTTCACTAATTTACTAACTGTCCATGATTCACATCCGTATATCAATATAGGATTTATATAACTCCAAACAGATTCAAAATCTAATCTTTTGCTTTTTGCCAAAGAATAGTGGTTCATATATGGTGATTTATGGGCCCCAGGGAGTCAAGGAAACAAACTGAAGGGGCCTTTGATTTAAATTTTTTTTTCCAAACCTAACATTAGAATTCAAGTTTGCTGTTATTATTGACATTTTAATTTTGATAAATTATGGTGCGTTATTCTGTGTGGAAAATGTTTGGGATCTGTGAGAGACTTCAAAACCAAGAAGGATCCACAGGTGATCTGGTCACTTATTTACTGTTTTCCCTTTCCAGGAGAATGCCTTGGTATCCGTATAAACAGCCAGGTAGTTGACCCTAGAACTATATAGTAGGAACAAAATTAATTCACATGTACTTCATGTACTTATATGCCTTGTATGGTGGACAAACCATTTTATTTGTTTTCTTTGTATGTAATTTAGTATTATTCTGTGTCGATTTGTCTCTTATGACTTAACTTTTTATTTTATCTCTTATAGTACACCCAAATGTCTCCCTTCCAGCAAAACAGCAAATGATTAATGGCAGCTTCATCCCTACTTTATGCTATCAGTGCCATACATGGACAACAGAAAGGGCACTAGAACAGAAAATAACTGCATGTGAAATGTGCTGCCTCCGTAAGATCACTAACAACAAAAGTAGAGTCAGGGTTACGAACACCAGCAATAGAGAGAAAGTTGGAATAAAACCATGTCTAGACTATATTGACAAAGAATGAAATGGTTCACTTTTCGGAACTGAACTATCATATTGGTAAGGAAGCCTCTCTCTCTCACACATATATGTATGTATGTTTGTATGAGATTCTTTGTATATGTATTTATTAATATGTCAGCGTGTTGTGTGTATGAATGTGTGTATATTGCTGTTGTGTGAAAGATGATAGTATGAATGTTAGATAGGCCTGTGTGCCCAATTTGTGAACCTTCGAAAATAGAGTTTGTTCACTTGTTCTCTTTCACACACACAGACATACGACTGAAATATACCACCACCATCTTGAAGCAGGTCCTTGCAGAGTATTTCTCCCACTGAAAGGTTGCCATCCTGGCTTCTTGGGCTGTATAAGGTAATATAAGTTGCCTCAAATGAACACCTTAAAAGTGTGATAGAAATTCAGACTGCTGTTTATCCATCTCTTGATATTAGCCTCCCACTTGTATCACTGTCCACAAGCATACTCACTTGCCTTAAACATCCCCCTCCAATATGGTTTTTATAAGTGTTATGTCTTTCAATATGGCCAAAATATTTCATTGTCTATTTTTATTTCCTTCAGCAACTCTTTTTCATTTCTAGTTTCTTATAAAGAAATTAGTACCATATCCTAGGTAAAGTTGACAATGTAAGTAAATGAAACACATTGTGAAGGATTACAAAGCTGAGAATATGCGGTGAAGACAAAGGAGTAAAAAAAAAAACATACTGATAAAACATGTGGTGAAGGCACACTTGCACATTTTGCAATAGACTCACAATTTCAGCCGTATGACCTTTATAAATATTGTAACATTTGCCGCTTTCAGCGCTCCAGATTCTGCAAGTCTTATCAAATGAGCCAGTCACAATCTTGTCGCTGGAAGAACAAAAGATGCATTTTTAAATAAAAGCTTACAATTTCCAATAAGAATTCATTCAATCTGATATTCTAAATGTCAACTATCTGTATGACTTTATTAAATGTTACCCCTTTCAGTCCCCAGAAACACATCATACGTTCATAGCCTAATGAACACAAGATGCACCGATTATAGATTTCTCTTAACCACCCTTGGTCCTCTGATGCTAAGCCCGCCAAGACTGAAAGAGTTAATATTTTTTTTAAAGAAAAAAACTTTTGGTTCATTCAGACTTCGGTGGGGGTTTTCCTCCGTTTTTAGTTGGTGCAGACATACCCTTACAATGAAACACATTCATTCATTTTCATTATCCCATTGATGTCACATAAGGTTTGCAACTGATTCCTGCATTTCGTTCTACCCTGTACGTAATTTAGTCGGACACATCTGGCCTCTTTGATCAACGTTTGTGACAGGGTTTCTCTTGGACAACATAGCCTACTAAACCCTTTTGTTCCCATTTCAATTCCTATTTTGTGCTTCCTTGTCCTTTTCACCTCAGAAAGTGCCCAATGTAGTAACATCTTTGTCTCTTACAACTGTTAATATCAGCGATTGTTAGACATCACTTGGTAACATTTTTGGTTCTGACATACTGTCAAGTAAAAACTCCAATTACTAAATGATTTTTAACATGTGCAATGTGCAAAAAAAGTTCTCTGATGTTTCACCTTGTTCAAGAAGGCCAAGCATTTTATTTTTGTCGTCTCTTCCTGTGCCCAAAAATATTGTTGGTAATCACGTCTTTCTGCAGCCTTCTGTCTTTAACCATATAATCACGCAATTGAACCTCCATGCCGAGATGCCAAACTGTTCAGTATCTTCTCTCTTGGTCTTCCTCTATCACTCTTCAACTAATCTTTCCACTGTCATGATGTAATCTAGTTTTCCCCTTCTCATTGTGTGACCACAGAATTAGACTGTTGTCTTCTGATCTGCATAATAAGTTCTCTCCCTGAGTTAATGTCTTTCAAGATATCTTCGTTACACTTTTTAATCTATAGAAGGTATTCTCATCATTCATCTATAAAACGACACCTCTGAAGCATCCACACAATTTTTCACTAATTGACGACTGTCCTTGATTCCCTGCCCCAGAATCTAGAAATCTTTTTCAGTTGTTTTTTTATGTCTGTATCAAACATGGGGCAACCTACTGTTCATGCGTGAAGCACGGCAAATAAAATGATTTTTAATGGCATGCAAGAGTAACCTGAAGTACAGCATAAAATTGAATAGCAGCATATAATTGTTTAAACAACATAATATGAAAAGTCTGCACATAACACTGAAGTAAGACACCTAAGGAACAAATAAAAATGTATCCACCAATAATTGTGAAATCAAAAAAAGTCAATAAATCACAATTAAGCACTTACCCATATGGGTTGTTGAAGCAGATGGCATACACCACATTCTTATGACCATCCAGTGTGTGGATCTCTTCCCCAGAGCTGGTATCCCAAACTTTGCACGTTCTGTCATAGCTTCCTGTGATGAAACTAGAACGGACACATACAATCATACTGGTGATTTCAATGAACAGCAAACTGTTATATACTGAGTCATCATCACCATTCAGCAGGTCCTTTACAGAACCTTGCTCTTGCCATGGCACACCTGAAAGTCTCTCTTTCTCTGGTCGATTCTCCAGCCCAATGTGCTTTCATAGCAAATGCATCTGCAATGTCTTGTACCCCATCTTCATAGTGGTTTGCTTCCATCTAGTTTTCTGGAAACTGGATCCTCCATCAAAGTTCTCTCCAGACCATCACGAGGTTTAACATGGCCAAAAGACCTCAACTTTCAGAACCGGATGCTGTTTATGAGCCAATTCTTCTCAATGCTCAGATCATGTGGGATGTCAGTCTTTTCTTCTCCTTAGTCCATGATAATTTAAGATTGTTTTTTTGTGGGGAAAAAAAAAAGGGGGGGGGGGGGGGGGGGGGGGGGGGAAATGTCTCAATCAGTTCAAAAGTTTCAACTTTTTCTTAAATGACTGAGTAAGAGTGTAGCACATTCTTTTTTCAGTAACAATCTATATTCAGTAACATACGTTTAGGGGATGCGTGGTCTCGAAGCATGGCGTCTGCCTTAAGTGCTGGAGTACCTGGTTCAGGCTCCAGTGAGGGCTGGGATTTTTTTCATGTGGACTTCTGGTAATTCCCCAAGTCTCTGGGTAGTAAGATCAGACGCTTGTGTATTGTTGTGCACATTAAAAAATTTAACTTGTCGGTTTGAAAAAAAAAGAGTAGCCTAACAGCGCTACCCGGGCAAAATTTGGAGTGAAAAATCTACCTAAAGTATTTCAGAATCCTCGCCGGCGCTATAGAGCTCGTGCACTGCGCTGAGATTCGTTGGACTCAAGACTTGAGTTAGGAGTATAACGGAGCACTTATGGGTTACTACCCTTGTGCCATGATGTAGATCTGCCGTTTAAACCTAAAATCTAAACAGTGACAATCTATATTCAGTGACAATCTAAATTCAGTGACATTCTATATTCAGTAAAATTCAATATTCAGCAAACTTCTTTGCTCAGTAACATCATACATTCAGTAACATTAAATATTCAGCAACAGTATTCTTCTAAATTTAAAGACTATATTCAATAAGGCAACCATGGTGGCTGGCACACTTGTATGTCAACTTTATGGATATGTCTTCCGATCCCTATCAAAGGCAGAATTGTATAACTGACCTGGCACCCAGTTTAAAATGGATATTAAATCAGCAGTAATGCCAGTTGGCCTGATAATGAACACAGCACCCACTGAGGGATGACGTCTAAAAGTGTGGAGAATTTACCATATATACCCAATATGGCATGAAAATGGGTGCTTAGATCTACTTTTGTTCAACTACTGTAAACACATACAGAATAATAGACAATGATTCTGCAAGGAAAAAAACAACTAATATATTTAAAAAAATTAATAAATGAATTTTAATATTAGGCAATTAATGTAAAATGGTCAGTGTGATGTTAACCGACTTCATCACCCATCAAGTGTACAGACTGGTGTAAAAAAAAATATGGATATAGCACCACATGCCTCACATGACAATGACATGAAAAGGGTCCTTGACTTTTATCAGTGCATTGCCAGCTGGTGTAGGCATTCATGGATATCTACAGATCTCAGTCTTTGGTGTTCTGGATCAATTCCAATGATAATATTCCTCCATGCCACTGTCTTAAGCCATCCACCATCGTTTCTCTTGGTCTGCCTCTGCCTCTTCTAGCAGTGATCTTTCCGGTCCTTATGATTGTTCCCAGTGCTCCGTACTCGACACATGACAAAAGAATTTACTTGTACTTATTTAAAAAATCAACAACATATGAGAAAGTCAAACAAACATGTATTGTTACCTGGAGCCAGATTTATTGAAAGCAACATTTGTCAGTGGCAATATGTGTGCTCTGAGGACCTGCAAATGAACCCCAGAAATAAATATGGATGAATTTTTTTTATTTTTTATTTTTTCAAATTTAGGTCTTCTATAACTTTTTTGATTATTCAGTGTAAAGCCATTTAAATTTCTGAACATTTTAAAATCGGTTACGTTCCTTCTTTTTATTTTTTCCTTTTACTGCTTTGGATTTTAGAGCATTTTTTTCTTCTTCTTTTCTAGGTGTTTTAAGTATTCTCAGTTTTAGATTGTCAGGTTTTACGCCCTGTGAAATTTTAAAATCAGTTGCGGTTTCTCCCTATT